>CM073777.1:11482374-11544000 GCA_037158775.1 Hetaerina titia | reverse complement strand
GGAGGGAGAGGGAGGGAGAGGGAGGGAGAGGGAGGGAGAGGGAGGGAGAGGAGGGGAGAAGGAGGGAGAGGGGGGAGAGGGAGGGAGAGGGGGGAGAGGGAGGGAGAGATGGAGAGACATCTTCGGAACACTCGAGCGAAAGACTTTCGAGGGCAGAAAAATAGGCTCAAGATGTGAAGAGAACTCGAGAATGGAACTCAAGGGGGATGGCGGGAGGGAGGGGGCGGATTGGGAACAGGGCAAAGGGTGAGAGGGAAACTCGGGAGATATTGAAATGGGAAAAGCAGGAGATGCGATGATGAGAGCAAAGAGATAAGGGTTAGATATTTATATGCATGGGGGTTGAAGGGTGCTACGACCAAGGGGACGAAGGGTTGGGAGGGGGGAGGAAGAGTGTTATGCCTTCATTCCAAGTATCGATAATCCCGAAGGGTCTTCATTTCCACTATACTGAAAAATCGATAAGATCGATGCACAAAATATCTACTATTTATGGAGTTAAATTAAGTATGTCAAATATGGCCCAGGGTATACTTAAAGGCCATAGGCGTGGGCTTCTGGTACTTAATAACCATTATATGGAAATAAAATTATACCTTTGTGGCTCTCTCCCACAGTGTATTAATTGATTCATGTTTCGAACTTAATCAGACTGTCTTTTATGAACAATAGCAAAAGCAGGCTCGGTTAATATTTTTGTAAAAAGAAAATAAAAATATATTTTATATCTAAAATGATTCAAAGGCCAAAGGTGTAATACTGCGTCATCATACACACTAAGAGGGAGAGAGTATGAGTTTTGCTACTGGGCATTCTGCAACTCAATTTACAATACGACTTTTAATATTGGCAAAGACAATCGACTTCACTTGGCAGATCAACGATGAAATAATTAAATCTCGTAGATGACACTATCTGGCACAATGAGATCATATAATATCAGAAATACAGACCTGATCACACACTCATTTCTCAAAAAAATAATGCTAAGGTTAAGTATCCCTAATATTGCAACAAAAACCTTGTCACCTGCCATTCCTCCACCAAACACTAGACACGTACATGTTTGAAGACGCGATTGTTAACATGACTTCCGGCCACATTTTCTCCTTTAACGTAATATCGAGCTTCAACGTGAGTTTCAGACGATGATGTACATAGATTTCCGCTTTGAACATAATCGAGAGTCGATTCTGAAGTAGACACCTGTAAAGGCAGCCGATAGAAATATTTTCTTACCATGAGAAAATATTAAGCAGTCGTGAAACATGTAGTGTACTAAGCTGATGTTGTTCGTAATATTGCTTTCGTCTCTTCAAGTCTTCATTTTGTACAGTAATAATCGTGTTCAAGTAATGATAACGGAATTAAGTGCCAAGTCGATTTCTTAGTAGTTTATAGCAATGAAGTTTCTTCGACGACAGATGCAAGGGGAAAAATCGGTGATCATTGGTTTTGAAAATATCAAATCTCAAAGAAAGATAAGCAAACTGTAATTTTCATTTATTCTTTTTAGTAAAAATTCTGAATAAATAAAACACTAGTTTAGGGATGCTGTTTGCAGCTTGACTGAAACATGAGCACTCTGCTCCTCTGAATGCATTAAGTACGTAGTGAACGACATATATATTAGAATTACATAACATTAACCGGCAGATCAAGGTTTTTAAACTGCAAAAACACAAAGAGAATCACCTATTAAGCATACGAGGGTACGGTGAAATGTCCTCGGCCTGGCACAGAGATTGCGTTCCGATTGGCGATAATTGATGATTCCTGCCTGGGTACACGTGCCATTAGTTCGTAAGACAAGTTTCAACTTGTTCTCTCAAGTAGTTTGTTTAGACGTATTTTTGCAGTAGACATCTTTCGTGTTTTTCGTTAAAATGGAAAAACTTGAATTTCTTGCGGCCAAAAAATTCTTTATTTTAGATGAATTAACCCTTAAGTTGACAAAAGTGTAATGGGACCGTTAAAAGTGGGCTGCTGAATTTAAACGTGGTCGCATATCCTTCCAAGATGACCCACGTCAAGGACTTTGGATTTTATTTTAATCCAATCCAATCAAATTCAATAATTTGGATTATATTTTAATGGAAGCCTGGAAAATTACGGATTTTTAGGGCCTCAGGGCTTCGGCATTATCGTTATCGTCGGGCTGATTACTGTTTTTTCTATAATTTAGTTTTAAATAGAACACTAAATGAGGTTTTCCTACTCCAACTGTGTACATCCACGTTGCATATTCAAACATTTATTATACACACGAAGTGTGTATATTACTTGTGAAAGCCATTATATTTTTTAGCCCTTAATATGGGTTTTCCAGATAAATTAATGTAGGTAATAAACTCATTGAGTTATTTTATTCCTTATCCTCAGTAATTGAATATAAATGCTACTGAAGCTATTTCGTCAACAATTGCTGGGGAAAAAAACTATCCCAGATATTTATCAGTCTTATATAGTATTTTTATTCAAACGAAAAAGTGAATTTAATATTGTGCACTATCGATCAAGATCTCGAAAATCGATTTGGATCGAAATACTGTGCGACGGAGACGGAGTCTAGAATCGCAAAGAGAGAGAGCGAGGAAGCACTAGGCGGGGTGAGAATGGGGGTGTCCGGGGAGGGAGGGGGTTGAAGGGGGGGAGGCGAGAGGGAGAGCGGGGGTGGTTGGCGTCGGGGTGGGTGGCAGAAGCGGCAGCTCGCGGGGAGAAATCGATGGAGGGGAGGGAAGGGGAAATAAAGGGGTCGGCAGGGGGATGAAGGAGGGGTCGGCAGGGGGTGTACGGCAGGGGGGGAGGAAGGGGAAAAGGGGGCTCGCGCGTTGGCTGAAGGACCTTCGGGGAGGGGGCCTCCTTTCTGCCCCACCCCGCCTGGAGTGGCTGAGGGAAACAAGTCCATTCTGTCCAAAAAGGTCAGGATAATCACGGGAGAGAGAAGGCGTGTTGAGAGGGCATTCGCCAAAGAGGCGCGCAGAATTAATTTTTGCAATTTTCGCGTGGGGGTTGGGGACGGGGGTGGGGATTTTCGCACGGGGGTGTGGGGGAGGAGGAGAACAGGCTTGAGGGGGAAATGGGGGAGAGAGAGAGAGAGAGAGAGAGAGAACGGCCAAATCCGATAATTGATACCGAGAAAAGCAAGACGGAAGACATATGAAACTGATTGTAACGCGCGGACACTCGAATAGATGTCAACCACTCATAAAAATGAACCCCTCGACCGAAAAAACATTAAGACGAAAAAAAAACCCCGCCACGAAATTCGGGAAATATCTGCCGGCCCGAGCTACTACGATTCACTTCCGAAAATTTTTCGAAAGGAACAAACGGTTCAAAGGGATTTGGGTTACTCGGGTCTCGGGATTTGATCAGGAAACTAAGAATGGTCCATTTGCTCGTCGATGACTTTTCCGTTTAAGACAAATGTGTAAAAAAAAGTTTACCCCAATCTTTCCAAAACCGGATGACCTTAAAGATGATCCAATGGGTGGAGACTAACGAAAAGAGCCAGCGTCCTTTGTTAAAGGGAATAGACCGGGTGAAATGCTATGAAGGCGGAATGGATGGGGTCGAAAGGGGAAGGCGTGGCGGGAGAGAGAGTCCAGGCATTTCGCCCCCAAGGGCTGCGCTCCGTCCTAGCAGGAAAATGTGATGAAAAAATAAAGGTGAAGTGCTCGCATTGGTATTGCTTAATCCGCACTTGAAATATGCTGCAAGTATTTGGGACGCTCGTTAATTGAGTGAATCAGATGAAGTTTAAAGTCCGCCAATTTTGTGGAACGCAGAAGGCAAACGGTAGAAATGAAGTGTGAAGTGGTCATTGGATGATTGGGACGGGCAAGAAGACAGAATGCATGTGGTGGGGTGAACACTATTTAGGAAGGAACGACCTCCCATCGGATAATTGTCGAATTGAATACCTAAGAAGGAATTACTATGCAGCCATATTACCCAATATTAATGAGAGCAATCGAATTGAATGAAATAAATGAACACACGTACATTGGAATATTCATTGTTCTCCCAACACAACTTTCGTTCACGAGAATTCGAAGGGATGGGCTTGGAACATAGAGAATATTTCATCGGCCCTTTCTCCCCAACTTCACGTCCACCAGCTATTACATCGAGATTACTACGTGTCATAATCTGGCATCGACCGATAATTGTTTCTGAATTACTTCTCCTTTCATGCATCTTAATTATATCCAGTATTTGTTTGATGCTGCTAGAACTCTGCTCGATTCTTCAATGGTATAAATGATAACGGCTACGGTATGTTTGAAGGGTTTGAATTACGATGAAACATTTTGTTTTGAATTACGATAAGATGATGCAAATTCACCTGTTACTGATCATTACAACAAGAGGATGGATTATAGGCTTCTACTGTCAACATAATCTAAAGTGTACTTGGAATAAACTATTAACTGAGCGATGAACAACTACGTCTGTAAGCAGAATTTTAATCCTGTCG
The DNA here is from genome assembly GCA_037158775.1 of Hetaerina titia. Taxonomy (NCBI): domain Eukaryota; kingdom Metazoa; phylum Arthropoda; class Insecta; order Odonata; family Calopterygidae; genus Hetaerina; species Hetaerina titia. The sequence goes on along the minus strand of CM073777.1, from coordinate 11,539,517 downwards.
TTATCTCGTTAAAAAAACGCGAAAACATTCTCTTTGATGCCGTAATCGAAATATTAGAGCAAGTAAATTCTTCGAGAAAGTGAATCAACAAAATTCCTTTACATCAACAGACAGCATGTACAACCTAATAGGGTGTAAAAAGCATTCACCTTGATTGAGATCCCAGTCCAGGCGAATGTTTTCTTTTTAAATAAATTATCACAGCTTTAAATTGTTGCTTTGAAATGCGAATTAGCGGATGACTCCGTTAAAAGTTACTATGGTGGCATTTTTCACAATGTCTTGAATGTAAGTTATAGCCATATCATGTACTTAGAAGGAATATCTCCTAATAGTGTCACTGCCACAACACATAATTCACCAATGAAGGCGTCATAATGCCAACAATAGCGGGGACACAATTTCGCATTCATTAAACTCTAGAGATATTGAAGCAAGGACTAAGGGCCTAAAACATTATATGATTACATGAACTCGAAATGTGAACCCAACGTAAAAATGTAAAGAAATTCCGAAGGTATAATGATCTTTAAGAATGATTTCTCATGAGGAGAAAATAATTTTAAGTCGGCAATGGGAATAAGAAACATCTCGGCCTGTCTATACTATTCGGCCTCGGGCGTTCAGCAAAACGTGTACCGCCGCAAATAAGTTGAATTTAATTTCAGGCTATTAAGGTCTGCACTGAAAAATGTGTCAAAAGATTGGGTTTTGGTATTTTAGGGTTGCGTAAGTGACCCTAGTGTAACCTACTCTAAAAATACCTGTACGGTACGCTGATTGCCACATATTCAATTACAAATTAAAAAAATAGTATTTTGGTTTACACTAAATGAACCAATGCTTTAATTAAACCTGCTCCGAAGCTGTGCTTAAAGCAGTTCATTACATACCGTCCAGGGAGTTTAATTTACATTTTATGCAAGGCCTTTTTATTCCGTTACCACAAATTAGCAAGAAACATTTGATCCCGGAGTAAATTAAAAATGCAGCCTCTGTTCTTGAGGAAGAGAAATTGTACAGCAACGAAATGTACAAAAAAACTATGACGGAACAAGAAACGAGAATTTTTAACTTTTTACTCCAATCCAGTCAACGATTTTTAAAATTTTATAAATAGTAATTCATAGAAATTCAAAATTTGACTGCTTTACGTCAATTACCAAAAAAACTACACTATGGTCGAAATAAACGACCTCTCAAATGTACAACATTTCCTGCGTTGTGTCGTCAAAGAATGAGTGTTTTAAATACCTTTGGATCCACCACATTTGCAATTTTAAAAGCTACATTGGCCAGATAGAAATCAGCAGTATGCGATTACATTTCAACATACCCAATGCTTATCTGGAGAAGGTAATATGGACACATTTTTTAAAGGAAATAAATTACCTTTTTTAGCCTAAAGTTAGGGTTTGTCATACTAGTAGTTTTAAGGGAAGCGGCCCGACAGCTGAGGCTATTTGCGCCATTAGGGATGGATGAGAAGGAGAAAGGGTGGAGAGAAACCCGGTGTCGGCATTAGCCTAGTCTAATAAGGAAAGGTGTCAAAAGGTCAAAGAGTGAAACGTACCATCCGACAGACGTCGTACTCACTCAAAGTGCTCTCTTCAAATATGGATCGGGATGCAACTGAAAAATATCGGTTGACCCCAGGAGTGAAACCCGGCCCCAGTCGATGGGAAGCCCCTACGTTAGCCACCGCACCATCCCGACCTCCCAAGTAAGGGTTTGTTCCGAAGCTGCTGGCCTAAAACCGAACGTAGTTCAGGGCCTGTACGTATGCAATTAGCAACATTTCCTATTTTCAAATATGACGAGTGAGACGTTGCATCAATCAAAAGGCTAAATCATTTGGCAACAATCCTCTTATTATTAAAACGGTGAGCACGCGCTGCGGGTCCAGATTTTCGGATACCCCGAGCATACAATCAAGGGGCCCCATCAACTCCGAACCGAATGGAATTCTCCGTTAAATCCGGTCAATTTTAAATCTCCCTGACGACATTCCCACCTTCCGGACACGTAGTGAACTGTTAGAAATTACTCGATAGCGGTCCTACGAAGTTTACTGCTGAGGGGAGCGAAATCCCCCCGCATTGAAATTGAGAGGGTCTTCGAGAAGGGGGAGGAGTGGGAGGGGTCAAGGGGGTGATGAGGAGAGAGGGGGGAGCGAGGGCTCTTCCGTGCGCTTTCAGCCTCCTCCGGAGGGAGAGAATACCCGCGCTCCGTGGAAATGGATGGGCTTGGACTACCTCATCCTCCTGGCGGGGCTAAATTACTCGGAACGTTGGCGGAATACGACGGCGCCTGGGCGCGCATATCTTTGGGAAGTACTTTTTGTTACACAGTCCAAATCTGAAACGCATCAGCAAAATAAATTAAGCACGCCTCACCATTTGGAATTCTCCACTTTCTGGGGAGTGTGCATTTTCGGAAATAACATTCGCCAAGATCCCAGAATAAAAATTGGCGCAGCGGAGCACCTCGGGACATATTACTTCAATAATTTCTTGTCTCGGTTTTCCATTAATAAAAACTCATTCGGTTGCGACGACTTTCGAAGGTTTACTTGTTTCCTTTCCCTTCAATAGATGAGGGCGTTTGAGCATCACGTAGTACTTTTAATTGGATTGCGACCTGAATCCCTGAACAGACATTCATGTATAAATAAATACACATGCCTAGATAGCAGCGATATATTTCTTAATCTCAAGAAGATCTTCTTAATATAATCGTGGCTAGAAGATGAGCATTATTGCTGTTGGGATACTGATGGAGGACACTAAGATCATCGTGATCTAATAACTATAGCTATTTCATTAGAAGGTCACCTTGTTTAGAAATGGACATAAACGTTATAATTTAGGAATCTAGGTACAAAAACGTATAACCTGATATTTATGTATTCTTTGCCATGCCCATCTTTGATGAATGGCTTTTGATCAGATCCGCTCCATTTATATTTAATTTAATGTCGGAACTAAATACCAGAAGTGTTCCACAGCTTCACTATTTCAAAATGTTTAAATATATATGCTTAATATAAAGATAACATTCCAGCAAAATCCACTGAAATACGTCTAATAGTTCATCTACAGGTAGCTCCAATGCTTTGACGAGGATCCATCCCAACTATCTAGTTTCTTACGTAAATGAGCGATTGCAAAAAATTAAATAAAAGATCAATTTTCCAAAAGTACTTCATAAAGTGTTCCCCTTGTAAGATTTTACGAGGGTCATCCGGAAAGTAGTACCCGTTCGTGAAATAAAGACACAAAAGTAAATATTAACAAACATAAAAAATTTTATTTGAAAGAGGATACTTTAAACTACTTCTCAACATAATCTCCAAGCAAATTAAGGCATTTGTCATAACGTGTGACAAGTTTCTGTATTCCTGCTGCATAGTCCTTCGCCGCCAGCTCATTGAGATACAGGGTCACTCCTTCTTTAAGTTCTTCATCGCTGTCAAATCTTTTTCCTGCCAAAAAGTGCCTGCCACTCCATTGACTGTCGTTTACTCTCAGGTGATGCATAACAAACCCATGTTTCGTCACCAGTAATTATGCGAGTCAAGAAAGAGTCTCCTTCATCAGAATAACGTCCCAAAAACGTCAGTGCTGCAGCCATACGCTTGGTTTTGTGCTCATCTGTAAGCATGCGAGGGACCCATCTTGCACAAATTTTTGCATAATGCAGATGGTGTTTAACAATTTCATGAACAATTCTTCGAGAAACATTGGGAAAATGCTCACAGATGTCATCAATTGTGACGCGCCGATCGTTCCTCACGAATTCGTCAACTGAGCTCACCAGTTGGTCTGTAATGACAGACGGTCTCCCCGAACGCTCATCGTCGTGTGTGTTCCCCCTCCCCATGTTGAAGTTGCGACACCACCGCCGAACAGACGACTCGTCCATTACATTGTCTCCATACACCTCCTTTAATTGGCGATGAATATCACATGGGCGAACGTTTCTTGCATTGAGGAATTTAATCACTGCCCTCACTTCACAACTGGCGGCGTTCTCAATTTTTTTAAACATTGTAAACAATCACAGAAACAACACAGGCAATGCTAGCGTCACGCAACTTGGCTCAGAGAAGGCAGACAAGCCACTGAAGCTATCTGACCTCGTCCAGCGGCTACTCGCGTCGTCAGAACTTCATGCGGCACGAACGGGTACTACTTTCCGGATGACCCTCGTAATAAGACAACTTTTTGCATCCATGAAGATACCATTTAATGTCAGCCTCGATGATCAAATACTTGTAATTCCATATTCACAAGAGATATCTTTAGTTAGGGTTCGTTAATTTAAACTTTATTACCCGGACAGTGATAATATTTTTCGGACGAAATATTCCGTCAGCTTCACCGCCGCATCGGACTAACCCGTCGATTACATGGAGTGCACTTCAAAGATGAAGCTGTTAAAGAAAGCTGTTAAACCCTTATTTATGTTGATGAGGGTCCGGGATACAAGAGGTTATTTTAGGAGTATCTTATCTTATTCGACGAAAAAAATGGCTGACAAAAGCTGCGCGCCATATTTGGGTCAGCGGGGGGAATAGGCCCTTGTCAAAGCGCTGCTCTCCCAAACGCCGAGAAGCGGGGGAAAAAATGAAATACCCTTCCAAATCAACGCAAAGGAAATAAACAAGCGAAAAATGTCTTTGGGAGAAACTGCCAACAAATAAGAAAGCGCCTTATGAATTCCCTTGCTATTTGCCGAATTCGTATTCATCCCTGCACCTTTTAAATGAAAAGAACCTTTTTTTTCAATTCTTCCCGCGCACTTGCTATAATTAATGCACCCCGCCCGGCCAGCCTTCTTTGAATTTCTATCGCGTGAGTCCCGTTTATCAAGAAACATAAATGCAAGAGCCATTAACTCTATGATGATACAAAAAATACCGAATGTAGTATTCAGCGACAGAGCGGTTGTTTTTTCCAGAAACCCCTTCACGTGACTTAGGTCTCGTGCAACACCCGCTCGGGAGGTTTGACATTGTGTGACACCAATCCATTCATGCAGAAACAACACTAGATATGCAATGCCAAAAAGATAAGAACTATCAGATAATTTACAAACTAAAAAAGAAGTGCAATGGAATTAATATTATCTCTTACTTCTCTACTATATGGGGTATTCAAAGTATTTAGGGTTTGATTAGTTGGCTTTATCTTTACACACTTTATCTCATAGTTCATGTTATGTTTCTCATTACTCTTCGGATGTTTTAAATGTTATTAATTTCTTTATTTCAATTTCAAATACATAATAATGTGTATATTGTGTGAAAAATAATGATTACAATCCATATGTATCGCTCATCTAATTCATTAGTTTCCGCAGGTTTTTCTCACCCCCCTTCTATTCTTGGGTGTTTTCCCGCGTGGGTTTTCACTAGGTGAGCAATGCCACGCTCTCCATACCTTTTCCCACAAACCTCATTCTTTGCTTAGATATTACTTAATTTATTGTTCCCTTTAATCCATGTCATTCACTTTGAGTATTTCTGTATGTTTAGGTGCATACTTAATTTATGCATGCATACGTATGTATATGAATATATTCTCGGGGTGCAAATCTGTGCAGAACGTAGGTTTTTCTGTCTATACGTATTTATGGGTTGCATGTAATTATAAATTTTATTGCTAGTAAAATATGTACGCGACGACGGGTTGAATGAAAGAAGGGACCATTTGTTCTCAACTTCGCCCAAATAAAGACCTCCACCTATCTGTATACACACGTAAGCTAATTGGTTACAAGTGGTTATGTATAGCCTTACAAGTATTGAATAGTGCACAAAACAATCGATAATTATCACCAATATTATATTACATGAAATCAGTAAGTGTACAATAATATGAAAATTCTTAGAGAGATTTAAAATGGAGGGCCATTCGTCACGTATTAATTAATTCACCCAGTAAATAATTCATAATCGCAGCGCTGGGCCAAATTCCTCACCTTGGGTAGGAAAGCGTTCTATGTTGCACGTTTTCTTGGTGGTGGTATCCCATCTGACTACTTACTTAAATCTACCTTGCACGTTCTTGGATAAATTTCTTGCTGCATCCTAAGATACAATTATTTGTTATAATTAAGCATATGTACTTGCATGCTTGTGGAGTGAAGGGAGGTAGACGTGTATTTGAATGCGAGTAAAATGATAGGATGTTTCTATGAATGTACTATATGCACTACTGTGGATTTGGGTTTGCATGTACGTGTTCGTTTTGAATAAGGTTTTTCTTTTTTCCTTTTTTTGTGTGGTGACCTAACACCCCTCGCCACACGCCCTTGCGGAGGTTTGCGGGGTATTATGTAGATGTAGTTAAACTGTAACGGAAAATATGAAAATATAATAGAAATCTAGTGTTGAATCGGAAGATGAATCTTGAATTTGAATCCAAAGATTCTTTTTCCTCTTGCACAATTCAAAGAAGGTTCAGGCAGTTCATTACAGCGTTTGGCCACGGACCTGTGAAAGCGAGTTCGATTCCAGTTGCCCTAGGCTTCAACCACTAGTTCTCACAAGCTGTTTGATTTTTTTCTCCTCTGTTAGATCTACATAAAAAATCAAATATGAACTGATCTCACTCCCCCGACATGTGTGACTTCAAACAGCGCCGTTGGGTAGCAGTAGTATATTGGGAAGGCGACCGACAGCTGAGACCATTAGGAATGGATGGGAAAGGAGGAAGGGTGTAGAGAGATACCCGGCGTCGGCATAAGCCGGCTAGCAATGTCGAGAATACTTGGAATAATTTTCTTGAGATAACAGGTCCAGCAAAACAGAGATTTATGCCTAGTAAATATATAAAAGAGAATAAGGAACCCCGTTGGTACAACTCTGAAGCACGGAAATCTTTTAGGCGGCAAAGGGTTTGCCATGCCAGAATGAAAAACGCGGTTAAAGATTCCTCCCCTGATAAAATCAACGAAACCATACAGTATTACTAAGCATCTAGGTGTCGCAGCGGGGTCTTGGCGACACAATGACCGTCGAGAGATTGGATAGCGAGAAAGTAATTAGGCCCAAATACCCAGGGACATAGCAAATATATTGTCCCCAAAACTAGGCACCTTGTGTACAATAAACATGACTTGCGTTCTACGATGGGAGAGAAAGAGAGAGAGCCAGGCACCGGGATGCGAACACTCTTTGGAAGATGGCACTAGGCGTCAGCGGAACGGTGGCAGACGCAGGAACGGCGAACGCATCCCCAATGATCCCTACCATGGTACCGGGCAGGACCGGAGGGGAAGACAAGGGAGTGAGAAACGCGGACGCGGCGAACGTTTCCCCGGCGGAGACTTCTTCTCTCGAGGGCGGATGGCGGGGGTGGTCCAATCGTCTGGCCGAAGTGACGGCGAGCGTAACAAGCCTCGTGCTGGACGCGGTCACAGCAAGCGTGACCCCACTGGGCTGAGGCTGGCAGCCGAATATATTACCGCTCCTGGGAAAGACCCTTGTCCTCTCCGGGTGTCGCCAGACGTCATACTCCGAGAGTAGGGCCTTCCCGGCCTACGTCACTGGCCTTAGCGGTTCTACCGGCCACTAGGAAGGACCCTTATTCTTTGACGGGCGCCGTCAGACGTCATTCTCGGGGATCAGGGATTTCCCGGCCCTAGCGGTTCCGATAAGGGGAACTACTCCACTACTACGGAGTCATGCATTACAAAGCATCTATGTCCACTTCCAAGAAGGCCTTCAGACATTATACAGGGTATTCATGGACTTGGAGACGACCGTTGGCAATGTCGGATGGAACAAAATGTTCAAGATACTAGAAGCGCTTGCAATGGACTACAACGACAGAAGAATAATTCATCCCCTCTACACGAATCAGGTGACAACCATGCAAATGAAAAAGGGAAGGAAAATAGAAGTCATAATAAACAGAATATTTCGACAAGGACACCACCTCTCTCCAGCACTATTCGATGTACATGTAGAAGAGGAAATAAAGTAAGCACAAGGATTGGGCATCAAATAGGTCAAGGTGATTGGCTTAGAAATTAAAATGCTTCGGTTGGCAGACGACATCGCCGTAGTAGCAGAGGCGCAAGGGGACCTGTAAGCAAACCTGAATACAATGGACCAAGTACTGGGTGGATATAAAATGAGCATCAAAAAGAAGAAAACAAAAATCCTTGTGTGTGGAAGAGAGAAGCTGAATAAAGATATCACAATTCGAGAGGTGAAACTAGAGGTAGTGGAATCCTTCATCTACTTGGGAAGCAGTTTACCTTGGGATGGAAGAAGCTCGACCGAGGTCAAGTGAAGAATAGCCTAAGCGAAGAAGGCGTTCATTGAGAAGAGGCAACTACTATGTTCAGAGAACATAAGATTGCAAACAAGGAAACAGTTCGTCAAAACGTTTATGTTGAGCGGCACTCAACGGATCGGAGACGTGGAATATTGTAAAAGTGGATATATATATATATATATATATATATATATATATATATATATATATATATACACATATATATATATTGTAATGGAATATTGTAAATTGTAGTGGAATATTGTAAAAGTGGATATATATATATATATATATAAACACAGTAATCAACCCGAAGGTCGGTTTAGTAGGTGACGGTAGAGCTCACCCATGTACCAAGCCCGACGGCGTGTGAATATTCACACATCAGGGTAGGGGGGCCAGTTCCTTTCCCTGTGCCGGCTATGGTTTCCCAGGAAGATCTGGTACCCGAAAAATCAACTAACATGGGTGGAGCTGCAGGTGCCCAAAGTGCCTTGCCCGGGAATCAAACCCGGGACCTCCGGTCAGCAGTCCAACGCTCTACCCGCTAGACCACCGCGACCCGCATATATATATATATATATATATATATATATATATATATACATACATACATACATATATATATATATATACATATATATACATATATATACATATACATATATATATATATATATATATATATATATATATATATATATATATATATATATATATCCACTGAAGACGCAGAAGAAGACGAATATAGTTAGAATAGGAACATGGAATGTCAGGACAATGTTAGGGACAGAAAAATTAGAAAATATTAAGCGAGAGATGGAAAGAGGTAATATAGGTGTTTTAGGTCTCTGCGAGGTGAGATGGAAGGATAGCGGGGATTACTGGAGTGACAATTATAGAGTGATATACAGCGGCGGGGACGAGAGCCAACGAGGGGTTGCCATAATATTAAATAAAGGGGTAGAAATAAGCGTAGTCAACATAGAGCAAGCGACAGATAGAATTTTACTCGTAGAGATTAAAGCAGAGTCGACAAACTTGGTCCTTGTTCAGGTATACATGCCACCGAGCAATCACAAGGAGGAAGAAGTCGATAGGATGTACGATGACTTAGAGGATATAATCGCGCGTGTTCCTGCAGGGAAACATTTGATAGTGATGGGGGATTGGAATGCGACGGTAGGCGAAGGAAGAGAGGGTGGTGAGGTGGGGGACTATGGGTTAGGCACGAGGAATGAACGCAGGGAGAATGAAACTTGAGTTCTGCAGGAGACAAGGGCTAGTCATCACCAACACGTGGTTTAGACACCACAAAAGGCCTTGTTATATGTGGAAACTGTCAGTTGACTCAGAAAGATAATAGATAGATTGTATTCTGGTTAGGCACAGGTTTAGGAACAGTGTGATAAATTCGCATTTTCCCAGGAGCGGATGCGGACTCTGACCACAATTTAGTTGTTATGAAATGCAACGTCCGTTTCAAGAAGATGAGGCAAGGGCGGCGGGTTACGAAATGGAACGTAAAAACATTAAATGGATTAACGAGCAAGGAGTATCAGCAGGCTGTAGAGTTAATAATGGATGACGGTAAAGAACCGAGTACAATCGAAGAAAATTGGGAATGTATCAAGCAAGGGATATCGGAAGCAGCAAAAGACACTTTAGGAACCATTAACGGGAAAAGAATAATGAAACCATGGGTCACGGATGAAATGATTGCAAAGAGGGATGAGAGAAGAAGATGGAAGAATGTAAACACAGAGTTAGGCAAAATGAAGTACAAAGAGTTAAACAATAAATTGAGAAGGGCCACAAATAAAGCAAAAGAAGAATGGTGGAAAACACAATGCGAAGATATGGAAAGTTTACAGAAGAAGGGTGAAATTGGTGCTCTATACAGCAAGGTTAAGTTATTATCGGGAAGTAAGAAGGCAAGATCTGTGCTAACAGTTAAAGATAAGTGGGGTAAGATAATAGTTGAACCAGGAAAAATCCAAGAGAGATTTACCTTTTTCGGAATAGGAACTAACACCGATCTCACAAAATCTTCCGGCCAGATTCCTTCTTCATAGATACTACGAATCAGTCCATATAGGGCCTTCTTCCCGCATTATCCTAAACATTTGAACAGTTCTACAGGTATGTGTTCCACCCCCACGGTCTTATTTCCTTTCATCTCCTTTAATGCCCTTTCTATTTCATCGTCGAGTATGCCTGGACCTAAGCTACCTATTTCTACGTCATGTTCCTTTTCAATGTCTAACGTTGTCGGCCTAAGTTTTCTTCCATAAAGTGTTTCCATCTATTCCTTCCATCTCTCTTTGATTGTTCCTGGTTCAACTATTATCTTACCCCCCTTATTTTTAACTGTTAGCACAGATCTTGCCTTCTTACTTCCCGATAATAACTTAACCTTGTTGTGTAGAGGATCAATTTCACCCTTCCTCTGTAAACTTTCCATATCCTCGCATTGCGTTCCATATCCACCATTCTTCCTTTGCTTTATTTGTGTCCCTTCTCAATTTATTATTTAATTATTTGTACTTCATTTTTGCCTAACTCTTTGTTTACATTTTTCCATCTTCTTTATACACACACACATTTATATATATATATATATATATATATATATATATATATATATATATATATATATATATATAAACCATAAACCATAAACACAGTAATCAACCCGAAGGTCGGTTTAGTAGGTGATGGTAGAGCTCCCCCGTGTACTAAGCCCGACGGCGTGTGAATAATCACACATCAGGGTAGGGGGGCCAGTTCCTTTCCCTGTGCCGGTTATGGCTTCCCAGGAAGACCTGGTACCCGAAAAATCAACTAGCTTGGGTGGAGCTGCAGGTGCCCAGAGTGCCTTGCCTGGGAATCGAACCCGGGACCCTCTGGTCAGCAGTCCAACGCTCTACCCGCTAGACCACCGCGACCCACATATATATATATATATATATATATATATATATATATATATATATATATGTATATGTATGAGTCTGACCTGAAGAAGGCCTCGGAGTAGGCCGAAAGCTTAAATCATCTACAGTGTGAGTGTCCTTTTACGTGTTATCTGTTTTATGCTGTGTTCTATTGTGCCGTCCAAAATTTATATATATATATTTATATATATATATATATATATATATATATATATATATATATATATCCTGTGATGGTCTTTGATGTGTTTTCCTATCCCCTTTCCTTATACTATATGTCTATTTCTGTGTGCGAAAATAATATTTGTTCGCCGTATGGCGGGATTTTCAAGTTTGAATATATATATATATATATATATATATATATATATATATATATATATATATATATATATATATATATTCAAACTTGAAAATCCCGCCATATATATCCCGCTATATATATATATATATATATATATATATATATATATATATATATATATATATATATATATATATATATATATATATATTCATTCAAACATAGAAATAGGTATAAGGAAAGGGAATAAGAAAACACATAAAAGGCGAACACAGGACATGTGGGGAAGGCGGTTTTTGAGCAGATCACGAAAGTAAAAATGTTTCCTTGACCGGGATTTGAACACCGGATCTTCCACTTGCCGGGCGGATGTGCTACCATTACACGTGTAATGGTAGCACATCCGCCCGGCAAGTGGAAGATCCGGTGTTCAAATCCCGGTCAGGGAAACATTTTTACTTTCGTGATCTGCTCAAAAACCGCCTTCCCCACATATCCTGTGTTCGCCTTTTATGTGTTTTCCTATCCCCTTTCCTTATACCTATTTCTATGTTTGAATGAATATTTGTGCGCCGTATGGCGGGACTTCGTATTTGTATATATATATATATGTATATATATAATTCACATAGAAATAGAGATAAGGAAAGGGGAAGGGAAGACACATAAGGGACGAACACAAGAGAGGTGGGGAAGGCGGAATCAAGCCGACCTCTAATGTAAAAATATTTTCCTCGACCGGAACTAAAATAAAATATATATATATATATATTTTTTTTCGACGCATTTGTATCTTTGGCTACTAAAATGTGACTGTACAGCAATGAATACTCCCCCACCCAATCTATTATGTCTGTCCCTTCTGTAAATTGTGAAACCACTTGGAAAAACCTCGTTGTTTGCTATATCTCCCGTGAGCCAACTCTCCGTTCCAACAACTATGTCTGCGTTTGTACTTACAAAGATGTGATCAATATTCGATATTTTGTTTCTAATTCTGCGGCAATTTTATGTTATAATTTTTATTTCCCCAATCACTTTTTCTTGTACGGTTTTATATATGCTCAGGAACTGTATCGCGACGATTCGTTGTTAACAGAGGTATAACTATTATATTCGCATGCATTACGATATATTACGTATTTCGAGGCACCAATTTTATTGCCTTTACGTGGGTTGTGAGCTGTATTAAAGCAAGTTTTTGTTTGTTTTGTTATTTTTGGGATCTGTGAGGTGTAACCTTATCTCAAGTGACCAAAAGCGCTGGATTCTACTTTATTTATCCCAATATATGACCTGCGCTCTTGCCTTCCAACTACGCTAAACCCTAGAAACATGTTCGTGTAACCTACGCCCCACACTATGTGATGCCACGGTATTATAATGGACCCCGGAGCGATTTAGAGGTACCCGACACGATGAGAGGACAGGCCTCAGATCATCAAAGTCTCAAACAGAATCCCAACAATCTCTCGTTTAAACCCTCTATTCGGCTCCAAACGAGCATTCCGCGGTCAGTGCGTGGCAAAACACTACAAATAATTAATTTATTTGGGACCTTCAACTCCGCCTCAACCCGTTTCACCTCCGAGTGCATCTCCTTAAAGGAGCGCAGGACAACACCCTTCCGACTATATATCATCCGGAACGTTTCCTATTTCCTAGGATGGGTAGATGTGAGGGTAGAGAGGACCCCACGACAATCCTGAAACTAAACCAACAAACCTTCTCCCTGCGCACCCTGGAATTGTTGTCCTTGGCTATCCTCTGGGAGGGAAAGGGGCGGGATATTCGATTTATAGGGCATTCCCACGAGCCCACTCTCATTCTTTTCAGTTTTTCCTCTGTTTTTATGCGGAAATCGAATGAATCCCTCAATCGATTACACGCCCCTCCGATCACCCCATCTTCTTCTTTCCCGCACCCCCCACCCATTCAGCACCCTCCCCCCTGAAGTGCTTCGAGAGCGGTAATTGTGGACCAATGGGTTACACTGTTGACTTGGAACGGTTTGTTTTTTTCATACTCGTGTTTCGATACGCGAAGCATGAGAAGCTCATTTTTATTTTTCAAATGAGTGACGGTGAGACAGATACGTACCATAATCCATTGGGATGGGAGTTAATAAATTGGACTCTTCCCACGTTAGAAAAACAGAATCCCCGAATCGGTATTACCTTGGCCACATTCAAATCTCCACCCTTCACTGTCAATTTCATTTTGTTCGGTTAGAATGACTAAAGTGAATTAATTTAATGCATAGTTTTCGCTTAGAATGTCGTTTTTACTTATTTCTTATTAAAATACAATAGAAATCGATTGCGTAGAAGTTATGTGGCTAGTCTCAAGCAACATATCCATAAACATAGAAAGAATTTAACGCGTCTCTTATCTGATATTTTTCCAAAATGAAACAGAAACGTAAACATTTCGTAAATTTCATTTATTAGTGAACTGTCTACTTCCTCCCAGTATCCATACCTCAGAACTTGGGCCAGTAATTGGTCCTTTATTTACAAGTATTAAATGCCAATAAATTAATTACACCAAATACTTAACCCTATGAGTGAGTTTTTTGGAAAAAAATCAAGGAAAAGGCGGAAGGGGAGGTGATGCGAGGGTTGCGGGGTGAAGCGGCTGGCCACGCTAGGAGGTTTAAGTGGAAGCTGACCGCTGTTTCCAGCTACGTGACCCCCTTAATCTTGCTGTGTGGGGGACCAAGAGATTTCAGGTGAGGGTTTGTAGCGAGTTTCGTGGCAGGTGGCGAATTACGTGAAGCACTCCCATTTTCCTAAAACGGTAAAGAGTGTAAGGCGGCAAGCACGAATTTCCAGGAGCCTAATCGTAGTATCACGGAAAATCCACAAATAGTGAATGCTGTACATTTTTAGATATAGAAACCTCATGTGCAAGGAGTTCCACCACGAATTTGAACATAATTTCAAGCACCTCCCTATTAAGAAAGGGCTCATGGATAGAGCCCGTATCCCAGGGTATACGATTTCTTAATTAAATTCATATTGATTGAATTAGTTTCGCATACGTGAATGCTTCGATGTCATACAGGCAGGGACAATGCATGGATGTGGCGCTGATAGGTCGAAGGCTTAAAAGAAATTTTTGTTCTGGAGACATCTGCGGCAGTCAGTCGTGTAAAATACTGGAATAAGTGAATCGATGAAAAGGTTTGTTTTCGTTTTAACTCTCAGATGTTTAATTCAGAAACAATACCGGAATGCGCAATTATAGAGCCCCTTGATGATTTGTAAACTACAAAGCAACTGTGGATGAATGGAAGAGAAACCTTATGTTAAATGAAAGGACAGCTCGCCTCCTATTCCGAGATGGTCGATTGTGTAAGACGTGACACAGAACGTGAGAAGCGACACACGTATTTCCTTTTTCACACTCAAAGGGATTCGGATGAGGATCATACAGTAACGGAATCAAATGCCGTTCAAGTACGTATATTCGCACTCCATGAGGTCACTCAAAAATTTGATAAGACGCGTTGGCACACCATCTCAAGAGACGGGAACCCGAGCAACCACTCACAAACTTGCCAAGGCCTCCTTTCATATTCCCTACATTGTGGCTTTGCTCTCCCTCCTGGAACAAGCAGTTAACATCCCATTTCCTTCTCTTATGCTTCATCAAATGGAACTAACTTTTGTTAGTGTTGTGGCTTTTCATATCAAGTTTACACAGAAAAATGCAACACATGTTTCACAGTTATTTCCTGAATGCCATTTTTTTGGGCTCCGCGAAGATAGCAATAGCAGCGTCAGACTCGCTATCACCTCCTCGCCGTATCAAATCCGTAGCCAGCAAAATTACTCATCGAATCGAGAATCGATGACTACGGCGGAAGAAAAAACCCCACCAATCAACTCAAGGGTTTGTAAAACGTTCAAAGGTGAGCTTGAAGCTCACCTTGGAGCATAAGCTCAAGAGGCGAGAGAAATCCATCAATTAACCATTTAATAAGGCGGGGATTTCCTTTATTTGTATAGCCTGTCGTTTCCCAGGAAGACTGTACCGTTAAAAACTGTTACGATATAACCAAAAGCGTCACTAAAATGCTTGTGAAGTTGGATTAGGAATCATTAGAAGAAAGACGATTGAATACTTATTTGAACTTACTAAATAAATTCAGATCCGCATGTTTCAGCACCGAGGTCTCGCAAATTAATCGCACTCCAACATACATTGGCCGATTGGATCATGTATACAAAATTCGCGAAATAGATGCCAGAATTATCAGAGTAAAGGACTCCCTCCCATGGACAATACGGGATAGCAGCTGTAGGGTTATAGATTCCACCTACCACCCTCAGCGCCTAGGAAGTAATTAATAGTTCTACTCAATTTCATGCTCTTTCAATTACCTCGTGTGCTTTGTTGTCAAAACCCTTCCCGCAAGCCCTCATTAGAGTGACATTAAATAATGTACTGCTCTTAGCAGTATTACTTGCTCTGCTTTGTCTGTTTTTAAGTTCCCTCTTTCATCCCTCGTCTCTCTCTGTAAGGGACCCTCCCTCTCCCTGCAGCGTTGGGTCACATTCCCTACCTGTGTTCTTGGCGGAGGAGACCGTTGTATGTTGCATGTCATTGTGGTAGTGGAATTTCGCCTTCTTACTTTTCAAATTCTAACTTGCACATTATTGGATGAATTTTTACTACACCCTAAGATGAAATTGTCTGTGAAATGATAGTATACGTATTTGCTTGCGTGTAAGTTGAAAGGGTTTTTGCATAAATGTATACGCCACTGTGGGTGTAGGTTTGCATTGATGAGTTAATCTGGCATGTGGCTTTGTTCTCCTTTCCGGTTGGTATCCTAAAATCTCCCGCCACAAGCCCTTGCGGCGGCTTGCGGGTTATTATGTAGATGCAGGCCTTTGGCAACGGATTTCAAGAGACATAAGTCAAAGGCGTCGGTGATATTCATTCTTGGACTTTCCTATCGCTAATATTTTGGCATATATACTTATGTTTTTCATATTAAATTGTCGTATAATCTTCATCATATATGATATGAAAGAATTAAGACAACCAGAATAACATGCAATTACATGCAACCTTTTTCATTTACCATAGTGGTATGATCTTCATAATATACAATAGGTGCATAAATTAAAAATGTATAAATGGAATATTCATTCTTGTCCTGCAAAAGCCAGTCAGTTCTAGCTTGACAGCAGGTGCCACATAAACAAAAATGATACCTTAAAGTGTTCAAATTAAATATAAGTAATTAATAGTATCTAAAAATAAAAGGTGATGATGTTTAAACGCTTGACGTTCAAGCAATTGTCGCTCGAGTAGGAACAGTTGAAGGAACGTGTCTTCAAGTATTTCCTCAAAATGAGAGAGAGGAGTTCAAAGCCCCACTTGATTCACCAAGCGGCGGATTTTGACGCCGTTTTTCACGTGCCTTTTTCCTATCATTTCTATTTGCCGCGTAAAGCGAAGGGGGGCTGGGTTGATCGGTTCCACAACCGTATGTGTTCCGCCCCCACCCCTTGGCCCACCCATCCATTTCGCCTCACTTCTGGCCGCCACTCTCTCCAACTCTCACTTCGCCCAAATTCCCTCTCCCCCCTCTAGCCCCCAACCCCCTTTCGACTCGGTCGGAAGCAGCGGCGGAGGCGGCTTGCATCCCGGAGTTTCAAAGTTACATAAATCACCCTGCTTCAACCGAACAGTTGGCCGTGCGAGGTAAATCGATTCCTCCCACCCCCGCCCCGGGCAATTTCTCAGGGGTGCCACACACCCAGGGGGGTAGAGCGCCTTCCTTCGTCGTCGCAATTAGAGATTCGCTTTGCCTCTCTTTGCCGACATCTGACGCGGTCAACCGAACAAGCATTTAAGCTCTTGAGCGCGCTCGAAGCGCTACCGGAGCAATCGCGTCGCTGGATGGAAGGCGACAACGGGCTCATCGCGAACTTTGCTGTGAGCGGGAAAAATTCAAATCCTTTGCCCGCACATTAAAGGGGTTCAATCGAACGGCCTCGGAACTCCCGGAAGATTTCGCCGATGTATCTCTAAAAAGATTTTCATTCGCCTGAAGTTTCATCATTGTGTCTTTCGTGCTTATTTTCCGCAATTGCCGCATGGAGTTCTAACGCAATATTTTCTGCGGCATTCATTGAAAAATATTACATGAAATACGAGGAATCATTTCAAGGAAGACCACTGGGTTTATCTAAAACTAATGCTTTGCAGATTGATTTAAATTGTATTGTAATATATAAGTGACTTCTCTTGTTATTTATCTTGCAATTATTAGCGCTAAGTGCCCGATTCTTTGTCTCCTTGATGGGGGAGACTACTGCCTCGATAAAAATACTTTTGGCATTTGTTGAGAGATTTATCAGTTTAAAGTTAAAATGAATACTTGATTTGTAGCTTTCAAAGACCTATCGTATATTATTTTGTTAATTAAATTAGTGAAAAGTGAATCTTTTAAAGCTGAATTCCCACATCATTTGATTAAATGTAGTCCTTTAATTTGAATTTTGGAGTTAAAAAATATTTTCATGAACAGAAAAAATGTGTCAATCACCCATTTTACGGCTACCGTGCGTTGAACTCTCTATGGAAGAAATTACACTTTTATTAATAATAAAATTCATGGACTCCAACATTTCCTATCCTCTTAAAAGATATTAAATACAAGTTCGTGCTACCCTCCTTAAAATTTAAATCCTAGGAGTTATTCCAAGTAAAGGAGTTTTTAAATATCATGTAGTATGATAGCAATACGAAATGTCATATCAATTTCAATTCAAAACGTTTTAACTTAAATGCTATATTATTTTACTCATGAATGTGCTAAAATGGGACCACCCATTACCTAGGGCGGATACGTACATTAGCTATGACGATGACGACTGCCGAAATTTAAAGTTAAATAATCGGTAGGGACTTACTTTAGTCTTATTTAATAAAGCATTTTCATGCAGTATAAACAAATGGTCACAGTCTTAGAGTTAGGTGCTAAATTAAAATACAGGATGTCAATGGGAATTAGTTCTGTAAAATATGGTAGAGCAAAATAAAACAAGAAAAAAGAATCAGTTGTGACATTCGCCGAAAATAAACGAAAATCATCTTTGTGCCCTGATTTTAGATTCTCCTCTGCGAGCTCTCAAGGCCTTGCGAACATAATCAAAGCTCCTCAGAAGGGAATGCCAGAATGAAACGTGGAATGCGCACGCTCTTTCCAACGACCTCACTTCCGGTGCCTTTCCATAGGTACGTGAAATTTTCCACAAGACATACAAGGACAAATCTAGCTATGCACCCTTTGCTTATAAATTGTTTTCAGATGCTATTATACTGATAAAAGAGCCGTAGGCTCCCAAGTGTGGAGGTAGAACTCACGTCTACTGAAATATGCGTTTGCAAATAAGGTGTAACTTAAACGGTACCTTGGCGTGGAGGCGGGAGGGAGTTGGCTACCGAGTGGGCGAGCGGCCCGGCGCGAATCGGAGCAGTTATTACGATAGGCAAAGCGAGTGCAGAGGGAAAGAAAGTGGCGGCCCGGGCGGTTCGGGGGACGGGTCGGACAAGATTGCTAACAGCCTCTACTCCTCCGATGATAAACGACCATCATCCAAAGCAGCGGCTCAAGGGGAGTTAGGAGGCGTGTGAGGGCGGCGGTTTCCGAGAGGAGAGAAAGTGCGAACTTAGCAAGGGTTAGCGGCGGCTAACGGGGGTTCACCGGATGCGGCCCGACAGGGAGCGGATGGAAGTGTGCGTGTGTGTATGCGTGCATGCATGGTTTAGCCCAAGGAGGTCTAGCGGCGGCCGGCTCTGACTCTCGGCCCCGGAAACCACCAACGCAATTCGTAGACACATCTCCGCGGTATACTTATTTAATGCAAATTGTTGTCTGCAGCCACGCGTTTCGCTACGGTGCGTGGCAGGGGGTGGTTTTGCACGTGGACGTGCACATTTCACATACATTTTTCCTGAATGTGGAATTAAAGCGATAGGGTATTCTCGGAAGGTGTGAAAAATAAAATATGGTGTGCACATCACATTACTCCTCATTTGATACTGTCCTTGAATGACACAAAATAAGGGAATAATGTAATGTTAAATGGTAACATTAATAACAGAGACGAATAATATTACAATTTTACACTCTGGTTAAGCATTTGTTTTCGAATAGTTTCGATGCACAATATCACTTTTAAGTTTTCATTTATTATTATTATTAGGTAATCTACCGGTTAAGGTAGGTTTTTGGATGGACGCCACTATCAAATAAATATTTTGTGACTCCCCACCTAGCAAACTAATCTATATCAGGTCCCTCTTCATCTCTGTGTACCTCCTTCCTCCCTTCATCCCGTCCAACATCCCTATCCTATTTCTGCCCTTACCTCGCTTGCCCAATATTCTCCCCTCTATTACCCTCTTCAATATTCCACTACCGCTCAATACCCCTTTCATCCATTTTTCCTGCCTCCATAGGATTTCTCTCAACAAACACCCCTCTCCTCACACACCATCTCTAGTACTTCCTCATTTGTTTTCCTTTCGGTCCATTTCCCCTTCTCCATTCTACTCCCCACCCACATTTCAAAAGCCTCCAATCTACGTCTATCCTCCTGCTTCAGTGACCACGTTTCCGCACCGTACATAGCTACGCTCCATATCAGAGTTTTTACGAGTCTTGTCTTAACATCCCTACTCAACGTCCCCGTCATCAACTCCCTCTTCCTTGAGAAAGCCTCCTTGCCTAACGCAATTCTTCTCCTTACGTCCCTACCACTTTGACCGTATTGGTCCAAAACACTTCCGAGATATGTAAATTGCTCTACCTGCTCTATTTTTTCCCCTCCTATTTTAATATTTAGCTTAGCCTTTTTCTTTCTGGAAAATCGCATAACCTTTGTTTTATTAATGTTGATTCTCATCCCATATTTATCGCACTGAATCTCCAATTCACTCAGCAATGCTTGCAACCCCTTGGCCAACTGAGCCACTAATGCTTGGTCATCAGCAAACCTAACCGATTTTACGAATTCCCCTCCGCTTTCATTCCTACCTCCAGTCCTTCCCATGCCTCTTTGGTCGCAGCGCTCCGACTCCGCGACAACAAGGGTTGAGGGTATGCATTAAATAACAAGAGCGGTCGTCAGTACAGATATTTTTATGTGCGTAATAGGTTTCACAGTATGGTGGTACACAGCTCATGGAACAATACAGTGAGAGAGTAGGAAGGTGAAGGGAAGACTTGGGTAGGTACTTACAGAAGGACAAGAGGATTGACCGGGTCGAAGGGTGACCAGCGTCGGCGTCGGCGTCAAGTTGTCGGAAGGAACCGGCAGGGGGGTGGGATGTAGACCGGTAACTCGCGTGAGCTGGTCTGGAAGTCTCGGTGAGGAAGGGACCGAACCCTTACGTAGCGGGGCTGGTCCGGGGAAGCGGGGATAAGAAGCGGGCGAGGACCGAATTCCGAGCGGAGCACGGCTGGTCCGAGGTTATGGGCTATCAGAATCACACTGGAGGGCCGCGCCGTCTGCCGAGGAGGGTCACCCTTTTATCGGAGCTCAGGGTACAAAGGGTAGTCTCTCTTGTGACGTACGGCAGGGCCGGGGAATCACTCGTGACTCCGCTCCTGAAACACAAACGGTCTCCCGGTATCAGCCTCCGGACTGATTAGCCGGTGGTCGCGATGGTGGTTACCAAGAGTTTGATTGTGCTGACGCACAACCCTTGCAATTGATTGTGCTGACGCATAACCCTTGCAACACTTTAATCATTTCCTCCACATATACGTTAAACAGCACCGGTGACAATGGGCAACCCTGCCTTACCCCTCTTCCTAACACTACCCATCCGGACTCTCCGTTCCTTACTCGCACCTGAGCAGTCTGACACATGTACAGGTTGCGGATCAGTCTCCTGTTCCTCCAATCCATTCCTATTTTCTGCAATACACGCATTAATTTTTCCCAATTTACTCTATCAAACGCTTTTTCGAAATCTACAAAACAGGCAAAAACGTCCTGGTTGTATTTTATATTCCTCTCAATTAGTGATCTCATTACTGCAATGGCATCACGCGTACCTCTTTCCTTCCTAAACCCAAACTGATCATCCCCTAAGTAATCATTTGTCTTACTCTCTATCCTCTTGTTGATGATCCTGAAAATAACTTTAGCTGCGTGGGATATCAAACTCTCTGTAATCCTCACATGATATAGCCTTTGTCTTTTTTGGAATAGGAACTAACACCGATCTCACAAAATCTTCCGGCCAGATTCCTTCTTCATATATACTACGAATCAGTCCTTAAAGGGCCTTCTTCCCGCATTTTCCCAAACATTTCAACAGTTCTACAGGTATGTTGTCCACCCCCACGGCCTTATTTGCTTTCATCTCCTTTAATGCCCTTTCTATTCCATCGTCGAGTATGCCTGGACCTAAGCTACCTATTTCTACGTCATGTTCCTTTTCAATGTCTAACGTTGTCGACCTAAGTTTTCTTCCATATAGTGTTTCTATCTATTCCTTCCATCTCTCTTGGATTTTTCCTGGTTCAACTATTATCTTACCCCACTTATCTTTAACTGTTAGCACAGATCTTGCCTTCTTACTTCCCGATAATAACTTAACCTTTTTGTGTAGAGGATCAATTTCACCCTTCCTCTGTAAACTTTCCACATCCTCGCATTGCGTTCCATATCCACCATTCTTCCTTTGCTTTATTTGTGTCCCTTCTCAATTTATTGTTTAATTTTTTGTACTTCATTTTGCCTAACTCTGTGTTTACATTCTTCCATCTTCTTCTCTCATCCATCTTTGCAATTCTCTCATCCGTGATCCATGGTTTCCTTATTCTTTTCCCGTTAATGGTTCCTATAGTGTCTTTTGAAGTTTTCATTTATACTTGTATTGATGTAGTGCATTGAAACTAATCGAGAAAAAATGCTTAATCAAGTGAAAAAATGTAATATTCTTCGTATCTCTTATTATTCAATAGTTCCACCGCATCACACCTGAATATTTAATTTATATTTGAAATATTATATCAGGTATGCCTGTAACATGTTTACCTTTTTAGCTCTGCCAGAAGAAATTAGGTAATTATCTCAGAGCTAATCACTTAAGAAATCTCATTCCATCTGGGTGAGATGGACTCGGCATTCACCTTCCGTACAAAAGAGAATGGGCCTACGGAGACGTGAATTTCTATGTTGACCACCTTCACATCGGTAAAAGAACACTATAAAGACGCATAAGTAAGTACGACCAGAAGACAACTGGTTTTAAGAACAAGGCATTTCAATCTGCTATCCCTGTAGAGGGAGATCCTTCGACGGAATTTTCTTGATTTTTGATTGAATAACGTTGGAAACGGAAACCTGTGAGTGGTTTACGAAGGAAATTCCCCGGTGGATAATGATATTGCTGCTATTAGTCTTAATACCAACTGCACATCATGAGAGAAGGGAAGAAGCCAATTAGATCAATTATCCTCATCATTAACAAGGTTTATATATTATTGCCAATTACACACACGATTCCTGGATACTTGACTCCGGCATTTAGTGCAGGAAAATCGTATTTGCAAGGTATCGTGGAAAATATGAAAGGTTTCTAAGATTGTTGGAGTCATAATTACACATTTTATGGATAAAGATGGTCCAATTTTCCAGTCTTACTATGTTCCTTAACGTTCATTACAAATTCGTGTGACAATTTCCTACACGATGATTTGAATGATCCTCAAAGTAGATGGCTACCATTTGAAATTCATTATGTAATACAGAATAACACTAAAATCTGAGGTGTAAATAACAAATAAATATATCAACTCTCCGAAATTTATTTACTCTGAAATCTTTGCTCCAAAGCACAAATATCTTCACTCAAGCACTATTTACTTATATCTATTTTCGGGATTTTCGAACCGTCCTAATGTCAATAAACTCTCCTTTACAATTCATAACTCAATTCATTCATTGAATTGAGTTCATAATTCAACAATAAATCTCCTTTATCATTCATCTCCAAACACGCATC
The DNA here is from genome assembly GCA_037158775.1 of Hetaerina titia. Classification (NCBI taxonomy): domain Eukaryota; kingdom Metazoa; phylum Arthropoda; class Insecta; order Odonata; family Calopterygidae; genus Hetaerina; species Hetaerina titia. Next base: position 11,515,917 of record CM073777.1, on the reverse strand, counting down.
TCATAAGCTTCCTTCCTCTTCCTTCTTCAGATACCTAGTTTATGAGCCATTAAGCACCACAATGCAGGTTAATCTACGCTAATATTTCCCTTATCTCCCATCCCAGATTCCCGTTCATCAGTTCCGCCGTCTCAGTAAGCGCCTTATTTCCCAGTGCTGTTCCTCAATTAGTGCACATAATACTCCGTGAATTTCCGTTCAAAATTCTGCATATATAACTTCATTTTTCCACCCGTTCTAATTAAGTCTTTCCACCCTAGAGCCCCATCACCGCTTATTTCAATCGATTCAATTCTTTCAATATTTACCAGTTTGCAGAATAACTTCTTTCTAAAAATACTTGTTTCACTTGTAACAGGCTTGGTGTTTGTGCAATATTTTAGAAACATCATAACTAAAGCTGTAACATCCGCAAGCTATAGAGTGATATCCACTCACCGACATTTACCGCAAAATTCCACGCTCATCCCTGATCTTGACCTTTTTAATTCAAATTATCCATCAGCCATTAACCTCAGCCGTAGTTCACTTTATTGTTCTACCTCCTGTTGATAAAAATTGGTCCTACCTTTGCCAAATTATTAAGTACACTAAGCCTACACCTCAATAAATACTAATCTAATTGAAATGACATGAAATTATTGACACTGTAATTCCACATACTTTATTTAAAAAAAACGATACAGGTTTCGACGTTGAGCGTCATCATCAGGATGCCTTAAAATTCTGCGTTGCTCTTAAAAGAGCAAATGGACGCTCCAAGCAACCATGGAAGAAGTTCTTCGAAAAGTGAATGGGGAAAACTCTAGGGGTGAACCTGACAAGAAAAAGAGGAAAACGTACTGTGCTGTGTTTAAAGCTGTGTTTTTTACTGGGATATGCAGTTTTTCCATCGGCTATTTTGATTGTGATCTTCGGAGAACAACCCAGCTTTTATTTTGACTGCGAAGTGAAAGAGATTTTCAATGTGCAGACGCCGGCATCTATTCTGTCCGTGCCGTTCGGGTGGCTTGATGTGAGGACGTGAGTCGTGCATGGGAATCCCAGGCGTCGAGCACGAACCGTGGTTCGCAAGCGTTCGCCTGGAGCGGCGTGTTGTTGTTTGCGTGGAACGCCTTGCAGGTGAAGGGATTTCACATTTGCGCAGAGATCACGCGGTCGAGATGGGAAGGCGACGACGGAAAAAGCACGCGCCTTTAAGTGACTCCATCGCGGGAACCCCCAAAAGAGGTCAAAGAGGGCAGGTGTGGGAAACATGGATTGGATCCACGTCGGGGCCCTCACCCTCCCGAGATTGATCTTCTGGTGGAGGGAGGGCTTCCCGTCCTCGCGTCCGCTGCCATCAACCCCGACGGTGAAGGTCAGAGCAGAATTAATGCTGATTGTTCCCGGGGAAAAAAATAAAACAAGTTTTCGCCGGCAAGAAATTAAGTCCTCAAGACTGAGAGAGAGAGAGAGTGGGGAAAGGGCTCGATGATTTCCCTTTATGCGAATGGCGTTGGAATGCAGGGCCCTTCCGTCCTGAATCCTTCGAGCGATGTCCTGACTTTCTCTCAAGTAAGACACGAGGAAAGCCCTAAAAACAAGAGTTCGGGAAGGCACAGAAGTGATGAAGTAAAACAGTTAAATGGTTTGTGTGTCTAGTCCAGAGAAGTAGGAATTAGACGTAAATTGTTAGAAATGAATTGCTGTGAACTCCTTGAAAAATGAATTGGAATACATGCATCGTATTTACGGGATTGAAACAGTCAACACTGAATAAGTTATAAAAACTTATGAATAAGTAATGAATATTAAGAAAGTACGAGCAAAGATTAACTTTCAAGGGGTACTAGAATTAGATGGATACGAGGGTTCGACGTAAAGCAACTCAGGATCTTACAATGCAACAATATCAGCTTGTAAAAGCCATTTGACAAGGTGAATAATTTTTAACTCTGAAATTGTTGCGATGTGATGTACATTCAGCCGATGACTCCGTCAAAAGGTTTCTGCTGCGGCACCTCCAGCAGTTTCTTTAAATTTGTCAAAACTTAAGTCTCCTTAGTTGTAGAATAATTTGATTTAAAATAAAAGAACCGCGTTACTTTGCTGCGTGCTAAGGTCACATTTGGAATGTGTGGTAGTGACTTGGAATTGATCAGGATAATATTTTAATAAGAAATTGGATGATGATCAAATCAGAAGCTCCTGATTCGTTTAATATGCCGTGTAATTCTGTTCATACGAGGAAAACCCTGAGAGAAAATGCTTTGATGAATGTACACAGCTCATGGATTTGCTTCACGACGAGGAAATAAGTAGGACCTAATATTACGATTTTTGGCTTGGAGATTTTCCCATTACCCACAAGATTGTGACGGATGAAATAAAACCTATTTTAAATAATAGGATTTCAACAGCAATGTTTTCATTACATTGGATGAACATACCGCACGAGTTTAAAGAAATACTCTGTAAATTGTGAGAAGGCTCGGCGTTGTGTTTTCAACTGAAATAAAAGTGTGATTTTTACCATGCCACTAATCACATGAACTTTCCTACAATTGTCGCATGTAGAAATGAATATTTACAGACAGCAGGTCAACAAGTTTCATTTCACAAATTCCATAATCGTTCTTCGTTCAAATTTAAAAAGTGAATGAGTCATGTCGAGATATTTAGGAGAAGATGAGGTCGCGAAAAAAGGCAACTGTATTAAGGTGAAGGGAGAAAGTAAAAGTCGAAACATCCGTCAACAAATTTAAACTTATCAACGCAAAGATGGAGAATACAAATTGGACGAAGAAAAATCACACGCCGAGGTTTCAAATAGGGTGGGTGAAGAGGGCAGGTTGCAGGTTAGCGGGGGCAATCCTAGAGATGTCTGTACGGAGTGTGGCCAGAGGGAAATCTGAACAGTAAGTGATGAAGTAGAAGAGGTAAGCAGGGTCGATAAGGAAAGAGGCTTTGTAGACAGCGTGAAGGCAGGCAGACTTTAAGAACAGTGCAAGGTGAAAAGAGCGGAGGTTATCACGATATTTAGAGGTAAATAGGTCTGTTCAAAATGCATCGCGAATTTTGAATTTTCGCAGGTTGCGTATATTTGATTTTCGATTTTTTGTGGCGTAATGTTGGTACTCACGTCTCTCACTTATGCCAAAAAGTTCAGCCATTTTGAATGTTCACTTAATTGTTGACAGCTGTTTTGCTTGGACGTGTTTGTCTTCAATTGTTGCCTGTTCCAGAAATGGAGCAGTCTGTGCGTAAAGACTTACCTCCGCGTCAAGTGTATTTTTCGACTTTGTAACACGGCGCACGACACGATCAAGCTCCACCATGGAAATGCCCCCAACCACACATCCTTCATCTTTACCTACTTCCTAATCCACAGCATCCCGGTGGTCCCCCAGCCCCCTTACAGTCCCGACTTGGCTCCGTGCGACTTTTTGTTTTTATTTCTTCGACAGAAGAGAGAGAACAGAACGTGGAAAATATCCAAAAGCATGTTTACAACTTTCCTGAAAGAGATATTACCGTCGAGAGGAGTTTCAGGAGTGCCTTCCAGGCGTGGTAGACACGTCTCCGCAAGTGCGTTACTGATGCAGGGGAAGAGTATTTTGAAAAATTTCAAGCATTTGTACAAGCACGTAAATCAATAAATCTATTCTTCTCAGAGGATACGCATTACTTTAATAGTGGACTCTGTAGTCCTTAGGGACTGTACAAAAACTACATTTAAATAGGAATAATAGGCTACATGAATGTTTATAATGGAGTTTAATAGCTATAGAGGAGGTTCATGGGCATGTGTTTATCGCTGAAGACAAAGCTCGATTGAGGAGAATTGATTCGAAGAAAAGTAATGAAGGCATTAAACTTGAGGGAGAGGAACAGCAAAGATTCCGTCTCATCCAAACGCGGGAAGATAATTCATCGATTTGCAATTTGTTCAAGTTCACCTCAGTTTCGCTGCTTAATACGCCGAAAGTGGCAGCTCAAAGGGTGGAGAAGCTCTCTCCTCCTTTATTTCAACAATTTAGGAGGGATAACGGGAGTAGTGGAGAGACTAGAACGAATTACTGATTATTTCGAAAAGGAGAAAACAAAACAGTCGACAAAAGGTAAATACCACAATGCCAAAGTAAGAATCAAATATTAAATGCTTAATTTCCCTCTAAAGAAGAGAGTATAATATTTGCTCCAGAATTGGCAGGCGGACAGTATTCGAAAAACGTATTCACACCCTACACCATTTCTGAGATTAACCAAGACCAAGCAGACAAACAGGGCCGACTAGCTATTTCATCGCAAACAACTATATTTGCCAAAAATGGCCAATTAATCCAACGTTGACTTCTCTCTTGACAAGTGACTTGACTCTCCAATAAGCTAGAGGTTAGAAATAACACCACGCGATTTTTCTAGTTTCTTTTTTATTATTTTAACCACCACCAAATTTATTATTTTAATTTTCTTGCCAAATAAAGTATTGTTCTTAGCTTAATATTTTTTATTTCGCGGAGGTTGATGCTAAGTCTCCGATGGGAAAGGCTTTCAGTTTTCTCTGCTGCTGGTAAATGTTACTTTAAACGTGTAAAATCCAAAATGACATTTTAATAATTAAAGATATTAATTAAAGGATCGGGATAGTGCGATGGCTAACGTTCAAGCTTCCTCCTGAGAGGGCCTGGGTTCAAATCCTGGAGACAAAAATATTTTTCAGTGGTACCCCAATCCATACTTGAGGTGCTTTGTGGAGAGCACTTTGAGCGAGTACGACGTCCATCGGATAGGACGTTAAACTGCTTGACCCATTGGCGCCTTTCGACAAGAGTAGGTTAATGCCGACGCCGGGTTTCTCCCCCCGCCCTTCCTCCTTTCCTAATGGCGCTAAAGACCTCAGTTGTCAAACGCCTCCCATAAAAACTACTCCTACTGATTCTACTTTGCATAAATGAATGATCCCCTGAAGCAAGCAAAATATAATGCTTATATTACGCAGCTTGAAAAGGAAGCGACACAGATAGAAAATTCCTGCGGAAGAGAAAACGGTTGAGTGAGGGAAAGGATTGAACCTCCAAACATGATAATATTACGTCCGGAAAAAAATAATATAAGAATAAAATCCATTGCATAAAATAAAGCAATCGGCAATACAATCAAATAAAAAGTACAGGAGTATTAATCATTATTATTAGTATTGTGGTGAGCTCCACTTGAGGTGAATCACTGTCCGAGGACAATACACCTCTACCAATTCGGAAAAAAATCAGAGAGAGGCTCACCGGAAACCCCCCCTTAGCGTCCCAAACGTTTGCAAATGGAGAGTGGGGCGCGGCAGCACCTGACGAATAACGGCCGCTATTACAGGATTGATGCCGACATTTTCGGCTAGTTTACTACATCTTCAACCCTGGAAGACGTCCTATTTCAGGGGCGCCCCTAGAGGAGGGATAAGGGGAGAACCACCACGCGTGCCACAGGAGGACCAGAGTGTGGGAAGGACTAAGTTCCAAGACCGGAGGGCGGGATCTGTCCCCCCCGTTTCCCGGAAACCGATCACCGAGTCGGGGCGAGGTGTGGCGGCGAGAGATAGGCAGGGGTGAATGATGGCTGTGGGGTAGTGATCCTGCGAGGAGTTGGAGGGGAGTGGGGGGATTTGTGGGTGCGGGGAGAGGGGTCCAGGGAGGGTTAAGACGGATTGCCTGAATCGCAGGTTTGCAGGGGCGGTGGAACGAGGGGAGGGACACCGCTTTCTTGGAGGCGGAAGGTCCCCGCGAATCCCTGGAGAGCTCAAAACGGCTGGATGAAAAATTAAGGGGGTCCTGCCCGAGGGTGAGGTTGCGAGGGATTGGCTCCAGCGCCAGGGAAACTCTTTCCTAACATCTCTAGCGCCACCTGGGTGCTTGAACAGTGGCTAGGGCGGACGAAGCAAAATGTTTGGTAGCAATCGAAATCTTTCTCAATCGCACGTGTTGCTGAGGCAATCGGAAAGGTGCGTTTAAATGGAAGAATGGAAATTGATGACAGACACCTTAAATGAAGATGTAGCGAGAAAACTGGGGAAATAAAAATATATCATATACATTTACATGGAAACAGAGATAAGGAAAAGGGAAAGGAACACACATAAAGGACGAGCACAGGAGAGATGGGGAAGGCGGAATCAAGCAAACCACCAATGTAAAAATATTTTCCTCGACCGGGACTTGAATACCGGATCTCTCCACTTGCCGGGCGTGGTCTGCTTGATTCTGCCTTCCCCACCTCTCTTGTGGTTGTCCTTTATGTGTGTTCCTTTCCCCTTTCCTTATCTCTATATCTATGTGAATGAATATTTGTTCGCCGAATGGCGAGATTTCGTGTTTGAATGTGTGTGTGTGTGTATATATATGTGTGTGTGTGTGTGTGCGTGTGTGTGTGTGTGTGTGTGTGTGTGTGTGTGTGCGCGCGGACAAATATAGCATGTTTCCAAACAAAACGAAACTGTGCTATATGATATATTTTTCTCTACTTTTCTATTCTTCTTTGCAGATCTTCATTGAAGGTGTCCGCCATCAACTTCCATGCAAATATTTCCTATTTTCAGCAACCCTGTGGACTCGGATGTAGGATTGTTTTTTGTAAGGAATAACAAAATATTTATTTGGTATTTCCGCCCATCCAAAACATACCTTAACCGCTAGATTACCTTGAAATATATGTATATATATACATATAGAAACGTATTATTTTATTATTAGGTAATCTATCGGTTAAGGTTGGTTTTTGGATGGACACAACTATCAAATAAACATTTCGTAACTCCAAACAAAACCCAATCCCGCAACCTAATCTACATCAGGTCCCTCTTCATCTCTGTGTACTTCTTTCCTCCCTTCATCCCGTCCAACATCCCTATCCTATTTCTGCCCTTACCTCGCTTGCCCAATATTCTCCCCTCTATTACCCTCTTCAATATTCCACTACCGCTCAATACGCCTTTTATCCATTTTTCCTACCTCCATAGGATTTCTCTCAACAAACCCCTCTCCTCACCCACCATCTCCAGTACTTCCTCATTTGTTTTCCTTTCGGTTCACTTCACCTCCATTCTTCTCCACACCCACATTTCAAAAGCCTCCAATCTGCGTCTATCCTCCTACTTCAGTGACCATGTTTCCGCACCGTACATAGCTTCGCTCCATATCAGTTTTTACGAGTATTGTCTTAACCTCCCTACACAACGTCCCCGTCATCAACTCCCTCCTCCTTGAGAAAGCCTACTTGCCTATTGCAATTCTTCTTCTTAAGTCCCAACTACTTTGACCGTATTGGTCCAAAACACTTCCGAGATATGTAAACTGCTCTACCTCCTCTTTTTTTTCCCCGCCTATTTTAATATTTAGCTTAGCCTTATTCTTTCTGAAAAATCGCATAACCTTTGTTTTATTAATATTGATTCTCATCCCATATTTATCGCACTGAACCTCCAATTCACTCAGCAATGCTTGCAACCCCTTGGCTGACTGATGGCAACTAATGCTTGATCATCAGCAAACCTAACAGATTTTACGAATTCCCCTCCGACTGTCATTCCTACCTCCAGTTCTTCCCATGCCTCTTTAATCATTTCCTCCACATATACGTTGAACAGCACCGGTGACAATGAGCAACCCTGCCTTACTCTAGGTTACGACCATTAGTATGGATAAGGAATGAAAATGCGGTGTAACGCTTGAGTTGTGTTTGAATTGAGTCGTTTAAAATACATTTAAGAAAGTACTAATTGTGACGCAACTATCCATGACAGCGCGGTAAAACGCTTTGGGAAATGTGGTGGGGGGTCTGCCCTTCCAACGCAGCCGGTCGCCAGTTTGCTCGGAGCATTATGAGCTGAAATACGTGCCCCCTCGTGAAGTGTGTTTTTCGACTTTATAACACGGCACACGACAAGGGCAAGCTCCATAATCACAATACCACCAGCCACACGTCCTTCATCGTTACCAGTATTCTGGCCCATAGCACCACCCCGGAGGTCCCACTTAAAGTCCCGACTTGGCTCCGTGCGACTTTTTTTTGTTTCCCCGACAGAAGAGAGTTGAAAAAATGCATTGGAAGACCGTGGGAAACATCCAAAAGCATATTTACAACGTTTTTGAAAGAGACAATCCCGTAGAGAGGAGTTTCAGCGTGCCTTCCAGGCGTGGCAGACACGTCTCCGCAAGTGTATTATTGATGCAAGGGGAGAGTATTTTGGAGAATTTCAAGCATATGTACAAATACGTAAATTAATAAATCTATTTTTCCCATAGAATGCACATTATTTTCATAGTTGACTCTGTATATATAAATGTAATGTAGTCGATATTTCAGCGACTATTTAGTTTGATGAAAAATATGTGTTCAGGGATAGGATGCAGTGTTCGTAGTTTCCATGAATTTTACTCCAGAATTTGAGCCTCCTTGTCATGAATAGTAATCCTGTGGACCGAGAGGAGTGCCGTTAGGTTTGTCATCGCATCCAGTAAGATACACGATGACTCGTCGTTAGTAGTTTCTAATATTTTTATTAGGAGAAAATTGTAATTGCTGCTCTCAGCCGTGAGCACCGTCGCTCTAGGCCAGGGGTGGAAATCGCACACGACCTCGCAATGGGCACCACGCATTAGATATGCAAAATGCAGCCCTGGGGGCGTGACTCATCTCAAGTGAGTTACGAGTGGTCATCACCACGGGTCGGCGGGATAGGACACTTCGCTCCGAGTTCACGAGCACGTCACGTGTATGCATCCAATTGGGCCAGGGGGGGGCAATGGGAGAGAATCCCCCTCCCCCAGGGTGCAAGCGATAGCACCAGCTAGATAGATTGGTCGCGCTACCTACAAATGGAATCCATCCGCTGAAAAACTGAAAAGTGATGAAGTAAACGCAAATGGAGTAAGGGCTCTCTCCTTGGATGATCATGACTGCGGCAATGTCGCATGATTTGGCGAATAAAGACGTTTTAAATGAGGAACATGCCAACTGTACCACGTGCATAGCAATTAACTGGAAGTTGTGGTTCGTGGGTGAGGTCAATACTCGTACTAAACCCTAATGCATACGTAATTCACGTTTGTGAGACCAGTTGCGTTCAATATTAGTCACCTGAAATGCCCTAGAAACGTTTTCCGGGCAGAAAGTAGAAGTGGTAATTTCAGAGGAGGCGACCGACAATTAAGGTCACCTGCGCCATTTGGGATGGATGGAAAAGGAAGGGTAGAGAGAAACCTGGCGTCGGCATCAGCCTAATTTTGATAAGGAAAGGCGCCAAGGGGTCACACAGTTTAACGACGGCCCATCCGACGGACGTCGTTCACTCAAAGTGCTTTCCACGAAGCACCTCAAATAGGGATCGGAACACCACTGAGAAAAAAATATGTCACCTCCGAGTATCGCACCCGGGCACTCACGGTGAGAAGCATGTACGTTAGCCACCGCACCATGCCAATCCCCAGTGGAAAGTTATTCAGCTTAATTTTAGTTCGGTGCTTCCACTAGCCTTTACGGAGCCTAGAACCCACTGGACTTAGTTTCGCGGCTGGACGCTTGATTCACTGGGATAGCACTTTTCAATGACAATTTTCGTTTGCAAATATCGGCATTCAACGAATGAATTGACGGATATCTTTATTAAATATGAACGAGGACTGGCCAGGAAGTACCTTACGTTTCGAGCTAACATGGTGGTGGTTAGATCTACAACTACCATCTTGGTGGCTAAACGTCCCTACACTCAGTACGAAATCTACTTTGGTAGTGTGTGCAAACTATGGTTCTTCTACAATTCTCACATTACGAACTATGAAACTGTGTGCTGCAATATGAAATTCCGCGAGTCGTGAAGAGCATTCTGTGATTACATTCTTACTAGTAAAAAATCATAAGCCAATTGATATTTAAAGGGGACTTCATGAAGTGTGTACGGAGACGGAATAATGAGTGAAGGCGGAGTGAGGCACCAGTGCGTCCAGTTCAAAAAAGGCCACAGCACCAATGTTCATGACGAGGACATAGCAGTGGTTAGCCTAACCTTTTGGTGACTGATGAACTGACGGTGATATACAACCAAAAAAATTCATATAAATCGCCGAATTACGATTACGAATCTCTCGCTAGACTGGACTTGCAACACAGCGCTTTGAAATTGACACAGCATTGCATGCTGGTGTAAAAAAGTGGCTAAAATGCAAGGCAGCAGATTTATTCACAAACCGAATGGAAAAGCTTGTTTAACGTTATGATAAATGCCTCAATTTGTATGGCAGTAGAAAAAGAGTTTAAGAATGTGCCTTTCAAATTTTTGTAATAAAATTTTCTCTTGTCACTAAGTTCACATTTTATTTCAAAACTTAATTTCTTTCAGGACAGGTCAAGTACATACCTTCCCTAAAATTGAGGATGGAAGGAAGACACGAATTAATATATGATTCTCGAAACAACAGCTTATGCGGAAGATTAGAGTCGGCGTGTTAGCGTGGACCAAACATTATTTTTGGCATTTTAAATTAAGCATCCTGATCTCTACAAACCTTGGAGATACTCTTGGTAGCTCGAAGATAATGAAAGCCAAGGCATTGTACTTCTTTAGATTCCAGAACTTTGCAAAAACCACAGTCAGCACAAATAAATGAAGGGACATCAAACCTTAGAATATATATTTCACGCACCACAGGAATAAGTACGAGTTGAGCCCTACCCTTATGAATCAAACCAACTTTGGGTCGCTTATTATGGTTATTTTTCAATAGGCCCCAGTATTCCTTTTTCTCTGATTGGCATTAGGACCGTGTTTCAATGTTACCAAGTCCCATTTAGGTAATGTACTTTATAGCCAATAACGTTTCAATCAACGAAAGGTAAGAGATTAAGAACTGAAACCGACCACGTTTTCATTTCTGTTTTTGAGATCCTTATAAATTCACAAAGTACGAGGAGAGCTAAACTGAGTTTTGCAAGTGTGGATATGAATCACATCATTCCGTTTTTTATATACTTTTGGTATATTAATAAATAAATCAACTATTTAAAAATTATTACTTTAATAATGGTATTTTTCCATTAAGTGAACATAAATCAGCTTCGACAAAAATCTTCGCAGTGTCGCTGAATGCTATTAAGATGAAGAGAATCAATGAATAGGATAGAATACTGATTAAATTCTTTAATTCCAAACCTCCAACTTATCATTCGTTTTTTCTGATTACCTTAAGGAAAACAATATCGTAAAAACTTAAAATCATACTTTTGTAAGCTGGAGCATATCCCATAATTGCACTCCTAATTTGTACCGACAGGACGTTGACTGCTTTGATGTGCGTCCTTGAAAGTCGAAGGAAACAGTTTGAGACCCACCAATTCCTATTGATAACACAATAATTGACGCCTCCAATATTTTTCAGAGTGCCTCAAGGCTCGATGTCGGGGCCATCTTCTTCCTGAGAGTCGCCAACGCATTGTCGCATAGACAGCAGCACACAGCCCATTCGAGGATGGACGGGGAGCGCAAGGTGATGAATTGTGCTATATCGACACTTACGGTATACTTTCGAGGAGACTATGACTCTCGCTTACGATGCAAATTCAATGATAATAAATCCGAACCTCTTCGCTAAACAGTTTTACCTCCGAAATATATATGACAACGCAGCAACAAAAGTTTCTCAGCTCTCATTGGAAGTTGAGAACGGGGACAAATCATAATTTGGCCACGAAGCCTAATAGTGGGTACATTCGTTGGCTTCCGAAGGTTTTTCAGACTTGAAAGGGATGATTAATACATCGAATGATTCTTCAAGGGGTTTCAAATATGCCACCGGCGTGAAGTCAATTAGGATTTCCAAAGACGAGCAGGCCAGACGAGAAAATGAACTTCATTTATTACGACGCAGGCATTAAAGTAGTTCAGATCTTGCGCGACGACACCAAATTCGAAGAGATGCACCCACATCATTATTTTAAGTGAAGGTATTCTTGATGATATTCTTCGACTTCTCCACTACCCATGCAAAGGCATTTTCTAGCAACGGAATACCCATAATTTTTACACGCCGACTGGCAGTTATTGAAGGATTTTTTTCTAAAATCATTTTATCAAATCTCAAAAAAGCCAGACACAAATAATGAATTACCTTTTAACTAGACCTCTTCATAGAAATTGCACCAACGTACGATCCATCGCAATAACAAATTATGTATCTACAGTGCGTGCACATTTGCGGTAAGCCGATATGGCAGTTAATATTTATTTGCATGACTAAAGGAAAATGCGAGGTGAGTTCAAAAAGAGACGAAAATAATGTGATTCCGCATAATACATATTGAACCTTGTGTTTTTGCCCAATCCATCAATTAAGAGAACAACTTACAAGTTCAACGTTGTTTACGTGAAGCAATACGGAAAAAACGGCCCTGTTTGTGAAGAAACAATTCATGACCGGTGCACTACCACGATTATGCACCTGCTCGCACTTATCGCCACTTTCTAGTTTATTTTCAGCCAAAAACAGCATTTCAATGATGTTCCAGCCTCCATATTTTCCAGACATGGCTGCGTATGAATTACGAGATTACGTTCGTACCTCTGCTCCCAAAAGTATAGAGACCATTGCAAGGACGTCGTCGTTTTGCTAGCATAGATGAAATTAAAACGCAAAGCTAAAAGAGTTGACAAGATATACAAAATATTGGGTTCCAGAAGTGTTCCGAGAATTGAAAAAAACCCTGGCATAAGTGATTAATATCTGATGCGGTATAATTTGAAGGGGATTCCAAGGATAAAGACGAAAATATAAAATTATTTACAAATAACTTGGTATCCCGTTATTTATTGAACACACCTCGTGCAAGGAATTCAGAGTCTAGTTTATCAAGTGATCCGCTTTGATCACCCTCCATAACCATTAACATGAATCTTTGAAACCTTACCTCATTTTATGGCAGAGGCATGGTAAAGCTGAACGACTTTTAATATGAGGGATGAAAAACAAATTTTTTTACATGGAGCAAACATTAACTCAACGTTACAGGTTTTAAGCCTTTAGTTATGCTCACATATGTCACAATCAAAAGATAGAGCTCACCCGAGTATCATATTTAAGCCGTATAAAACCTCTTCGGTTCATTTCCCTGACAAGGTTCCTCTTTTGCATTCGCGAAAAATAAAGATGTATTGCTTACCCTAGTGCCATAGTATGGCTCAATCATGAATTTATCCTCGGTGACAATGCTAAAACCTTCATTATTTCACTCTTTTGGTTTATCAGCCGACGGATCCGATGAATATGTGTTTTTATGCACTTTCAAAAACAACAAAACATTCATTCATTACTTTTCAATCGTATTATGGAATTACTGACCACCTACGCATTTCGCTGCTTGCGAGTCCACACCCACGCAACGGGCAGTGAGATTTCCCGTGCGCGAAAGCATGAATTACAATAATGAACGGAGCAGATATAATTTTCCCGTCCCGCTATGTTTTGAATGAGGAGAGCCTCGCAGGTGTGGCGATTAAATCTGCGAAGAAATAACAAAGGGGAAACTGAAATGGAGCGCGCGCAGGCACGGAAAGAGCACCCGAGAAATTCCCTTCCAATTTGCATCCGAGTGGAATTGCGGGTCAGGAGCCGTGCGGGAACAAGGCGATCAAAGGAGGGAGCGAGGGCGCTTTTCCGGAACCTTGCTCTTGTCGCTCCTCTTTCAACCGTCAGCCAATATTGCAAGGCGCAGCCCCATTCCGAAATGAAACACGAAGAAACAATAACGCATCGATTGAAGATTTGATTGGCTGCCTTAGAAACAGTTTATGGACATGACAAATGCCTACGTTGAACATAACATCCGCATCGGCCGCCCCTGTTTGCGCCAATCAACCAATGTAATCAATTGCGAGAAACAATAATGTACCGCTTGATAAATTGGGCAATAGAGCGATGCATTCACACCAGCATTTATGAAAGCGGCCGGCATTGCTGCGATACTTCTCGGTCATTCGCCACACGCCAAAACTTTCTTGTAGAGGAAGTTCTTCACCTACATCTACAATCTCCCTCCGCAAAGAGCCGTAGGGCGTAGAGTGTGAGCCAGAGCGCCAAAAATTCATTCGAAAATATGAGTTCATTCATACGAATGAATATATTTTGCTCATGCGAAACGTAAAAACGTAAAACAGATATACCTGTACATGTGGTTCAAGTATCCATCGGAGGAAATAATATTTTTACTCCACCACCTGATGTGTAACCACTACTCTTTAAATTGTAAGTTTTTGTTATTACTTGATAGAGTGAATTGGGAAAAACTAATGCGTGTATTGCAGAAAATAGGAATGGATTGAAGGGACAGGAGACTCATCCGCAATCTGTACATGTCTCAGACTACTCAGGTGCGAGTGGGGAATGGAGAGTCCGGATGGGCAGTGTTAGGAAGAGGGGTAAGGCAGGGTTGCCCATTGTCACCGGTGCTGTTTAACGTATATAGTATGTGGAGGAAATGATTAAAGTGGCATGGGAAGAACTGGAGGTAGGAATGAAAGTCGGAGGGGAATTCGTAAAATCGGTTAGGTTTGCTGATGACCAAGCATTAGTTGCTCAGTCAGCCAAGGGGTTGCAAGGGATGAGAATCAATATTAATAAAGCACAGGTTATGCGATTTTTCAGGAAGGGAAAGGCTAAGGTTAACATTAAAAATAGGAGGGGGAAAACTAGAGCAGCTAGAACAATTTACGAATCTCTGGAGTGTTTAGGATCAACACGGACAAAGTAGTAGGGACATAAGGAGAAGAATTAAACTAGAACTAAACTAAAAGAGGGTTTCACAAGGGGGAGTGAGTTGATGACAGGGACGTTGAATAAGAGGAATATTATGAAAATACTCGTCAAAATTTTGACATGGGGCGTTATGGATATACGGCGCTGAAACTTGGTCACTGAAGCAGATTGGATAGGATGATTGTAGATTATAGAAGTAGATTGGTGCCATGTCAAATGTGGGTGTGGAGAAGGCGAAATGAACAGAAAGGAAAACAAATGAGGAAGTGCTAAACATGTTTAGAGAAGAATACAATTGTTATAGTGCAATAATAATTTCAATAAAGTACGAGGCGTATTCTTAAAGTAAGTACCGTTTGCTTATATTTAAATATTGGCGCTTCAGAACACAGTTTTGCTCCTGCAGCGCCATCTACTGATTCATTGAGAAGCTATAGCTGCATTTGTTTTGTTTCAGAAGTCGTTTGCTTGCCCGTGCATGCAAACAACAATGTCCACCACAAACGTTGATCTCGCCAGATGTGAGGTGCGTTCTGTCATACGATTCTTGTATGCAAAAGGATTGTCGGCTGCTGAAATTCATCGGGAATTATGCCAAGTTTATAAACCTAGTGTTATGAGTGAAGGAAAGGTTAGACAATGGTGCTGTGATTTTAAAAATGGACGTACAAATGTCCATGACGAAGAGCGAAGTGGTAGGCCCAGTATTCTGACCGATGAAATTGTTTCGCAAGTGGAACAAAAACTGCGATGTGATCGTCGATTGACAATTAATGGCCTGGCTGAACAATTTTCTCAACTTGGACGCACTACTGTCTACAATATTGTTACGGAAAACCTCGGATACCACACATTGCGTGCAATGTGGGTACCGAAAATGCTCACCGACCACCAAAAAGAGCAAAGAATGTCCAGTGGATGAGAGTTTTTGGGTAGTTGGGAACTCTTTAAACCACCCACCGTACAGTCCTGACCTTACACCCAGCGACTACTTCCTCTCCTTGCACTTGAAACAGTGGTTCGGTGGATAACGTTTCGAAACCGAAGAGGAACTCAAGAATGGCGTTGTCAATTGGTTCAACCCTCAGGCGGCAAGTTTCTATGCAGCTGGTGCAGCGGTACGAAAAATGCTTAGAAGTGAACGGCGATTATAGTATGTAGATAAGTGAAGTAGGTTTGTAGCTAACTAAAAGTGCCAATAAAATGTGTTTCATATGAGTATATTTTTTCCTGTGACCAAACGGGCCTTAATTTATGAACACGCCTCGTAATAATAATTTTGTTTTATCCAGTAGAAATTAGCATTGGGAAGTGCAGTCAGAAAAGCAGTTTTTTGACAAGAAGAAAAAAAGTTATTCAATTACGTCCGATGTTTGCATTTTATCTTATTTTCACGAGAAGAATTGTTGCTAACAGTTGCTCGTAACTGCTTGGAAAAACTCATTTCGGATGGTCGACTCCAAATAATCAGTGCCACTACTATTGATATTCTGGTAGGAGGAAGAAGTGTACAAGTTTAATAAGTCAGATACTATATATGAGTGTACGAATGTTTCCTTTCCTCTGAAAAGAGAGACGGCATGAGCTAGGCGACATTTCTGACGTAAGGCCGTGAATGCGGTCCATGTGCTACGCGAGGCAAACAGTATTTTCGGCACATGAACATTAAAATGTTTAGAATTGTTGGTATTGCAATAATGCTCATGCAACATACGGGAAACAATTAACTATTTTACCTCGCACATCCATTTGCAACCATTCTCATTTAGATCCCCACATATTACTTACTTTTTATTATAATTTATTATTACCTAGGTAGACGTAACATTTCAACATCAGGGCAAAGTCCATAAAATCTCATGGATAGCATTAAAACCACAACATGTTTAAATATAAACCATATTTGAAATTATAACGTTGATGAAGGTAAGTGACCACACATACTATAGGCAATAGGGAACAATTACACGAAGTGTTGAATACCATTGTACATAATTCTAATTAATGATATCTGCACGGGTGTAATTATATATTCATTCATTATTAATCAAAGAGCTTCTCAAGTGCACTCTATCCGAATGATTATTTTAATGTAATGGAGATCTCAACCAAACATCAAACATATCTGTCGCCAAAAGAAATAAGGATTCGTATATGGGCAAATACGCAAGTAGAAACAAACTGGAGGAGGAATTTCTAATTAACGTGTTAGAGTTTGTTCTTCAATTAAATATTAAAACGCACGTTAACCAAAACGACCAAAACGGGATTGCTGTGATTTCCATCTGATATGATAATGGACTGACGGTTAATTAAACTAATGGAAGGATATTTCGGCTCTCTTTACGGCCGAGCCAAGACATTAACATCGGGAAAACATACTTGGTCCCCGAAAGTGATGACATTCAATCAGAGAGCATGGGCTTGATGTTCCACGAATCTACATTCTAGAGCGCAAAAACTGAGCAACGAGTCACTAGTGCTCTCAAACGCCCATTAATGAAACACGAAATTACGAACGTGATTCCAGAGGCTACTCATTGTCCGATTTGTTCCAAACACCTCTTGTGCCTTTCGCATTTGACATTGCTACCTTAAGATAGACGCCGAGGGAATGGGGGGCGAGGACGAACAGCAGACTGAAGACTGAAGGGAAAGGGAAAAGGGAAAGGAATGGAAAGGAAAGAATTTCGGGAGGAGGTGTCTGAAAAGGTTTCTGAGAAATGCAGCATTGTGCGCTTAATACACACGGGTTCTGAGGGAAATTATGAGGAGTATGTAGGCGAGTGCATACATCCAGAGGTGCATGTAGAATATTTGCATGATAAGTGAAGGAAAGGTTGAGCACGCCACGCTGAAGAAATAATGTTGGATAAACGGAGAAGAAAAACGTAAGGCGTGAGAATTTTGGACGTTAATAAGAGAGAATGAGAAGATGAGCAAAGAATTAATGCAAAGGAAACGGATTTTGCAATGCAAAGAAGTGCACTGTACGCTAAATTTCACGTTTCCCATTGCCCGCGCAAAATCTATAGAGGAAATAATGCACACTATCACAGATCATCAAACTTAATATTGCGCTTTACAGCTGTCCAAGTTTTTCATTGATTTCTGCCGATCTCTGTATTCATTCACAGCATATCGAGCCTTCCATTCTCACAATACATCCCGGACCTCCTTCTGAAATTATTCTCCACTATGGACTACCTTATTACCATTTTTATTGTAAACTATTACTTTTCAGGATGAATACAATTTTCCCTCTCTTTGCTGCTACTTTTCCAAAAATGTACTCGTTGCCCCCTCTTCAAATCACTCCCTTATTTGTTGACTCTATCTTCATCATGTTGACAAGCTAACAATTGTGTGGACTAACAAATTTGTAAACAAACTTACAAAAAGTTAGGATTTAAAGAAGAGCTAAATGAAACGAAAAGCTTTAAAAGAAGGCTAAATGTGACGAAAAGGCAAAGAGAAATGTCACCTTTCGCTGATCTGGCCTCATTTAGAATATGCTGCAAGTATACGAGTACTGGATCCTCACGAAGGTGTATTGATTGCCGAAATGAATCGCGTGGAGCGTTGAAAAGCTAGATTTGTAAAATATGTTGATATGAAAACATTAGTGGCGCATCCAAAATATTAGACCAGCTAAGCTGGGAATCGCTCAATGGAGCGAAGGTTAAATTACTACGTATTAAAGGAGGTCTCTTTAGCGGTGATGTTAAACACCCATCGTACCACGGTAGGAGAGATCATGTCAAAAGAATTAAAGAGATTAAGTGTAGAGCAGATACATGTAGATTTAAGATGCCATGTTTTCTACGAAAGATAAGAGATCTGAATGACATTGTGCGACCGCGCTAGGGGTTAAAATATTCGGATTATAATATTCTGACTTTCAATCAACCCCTGCCACACACCCTCAAGGTGGCTTGGAGGGCGCTAAAATATAAAATATCATCTTTTCCATCCTCGACACGTCCATTCTTCTATTATCTTTTAGTTAATAATAAAGAAATACACTACCGTAGAAAAATTAATTCCACAGGCTTCTTAACATAGAATCAAGAGCACCCACATTTTATAGTTTTAAGTTACATTAATAACAAAACGATGAGAGGGCAATTCCTCCGTCCTGTCGCTCTGAGGCGACGCGACGCGTCAGGACGCTCTCCGCTTGAACACCGGGCAATGCAACTCCGTATTATCACGGTAAGCTCGAGCAGGTAGTACATTTGACCGTCCCTAGATGGCAGTATGCCATGTTTGACACTGAAATATCATGAGCTGAGGTGAATCTGCCTTCGGAAAAGAATCAATGGAATTTTCCCTATCAGGCGCTTCAATCGTCAGCTTCTTGCTTCATTTCTTGGATCGGCTCTAACTCCCTCCGCATTTGTCAGAATGACAAATTTCTCTCTTCCCACCGCCTTCCCTTCCATAACCTCCGTCTTCATATCGCCCTTCCTCCTATCACGATCAATACAGTCTTCCTTTCTCATCAATGTCCCCTCCCGAGTTAATCATATGTCCTCCCCAGCCCAAATCTTTTCCTCCTCTCCATTCTTCTTCACAGCCACATCTCCGGACCGAAGTGCTTATATTCTTTTTCCCGTTATGATAACCTCAGACAAAAAACCAATGAGCGTAGGAACGTATCTGTTAAGAATAATAATAAGAATGTTATTGTCCAAGAGATAATTTCTCTTCGCTCGTTCATCTCCAGACAATTCAAAACAGGCGCTGGAGCGGGGCACCTCCCCTCGCAGGACCTGCTTGCCTCACGAAAGATTTCCTCTCGTTCAAACGCAAGAATTGAAATGTTCAGGGTGAAATATTTTTAAAATTAACCATTCAGAACGACCAAGAAATACAATTTTCCACCATTTGACCTGAGTTCCGGTGGTTTAGCAGAATCTTCAGGGCCTGAGGGAATGTTAAATTGTAGCTGTTGGTCATTCATCGCGGTACGGGACCGGAGAATGGATTAGGAGGAGGGCATCGGCAAATGAGAGGGGCACGGTTGGTTTCTTCCTTGGATGCCATCTCGAGATGAAGGCGGTGATCGTCCAAGAGGATCTCGAGGAAGGAGGAGCCCTGGGGAGTGATGGATATGTGGCGCTAACAAGATTAGGAGCACGGATAGGGGAGCATCGGCGGCACCCCGCGCGCAATATCACGACTATCTCACGCATCTCCGGGAGCGGAGGAGGGTGAAGGCCAGCCGCCCGCCGACTTGGATACGAGGCCATTATCGCAGCCCCGAGTGATTCGTGCGTGATATATGAAGCTGCGACCCACCCGACAGGACGCATTCATCGCCCGCGGGCAGAAACATCACCGTTCGTGGTGAAATACCTCGGCGGGGCGCGACCGTCATTCGCCTCAAAGCGGTTACAGCAGGCGAATTACTTTTACGCTGAAATTTTTTATGCTATTAATGGTGCAGCGCACCATTTTAAAAAATTGAAATTTCAAATAGATATGAATATAAACCATAAACACAGTAATCAACCAGAAGCTCGGTTTGTTAAGTGATGACAGAGTTTACCTTGTACTAAGCCCTAAACGTAGTGTGAATTCACACATCAGGGTAGGGGGGCCAGTTCCTTTCCCTGTGCCGGTTATGGTTTCCCAAGAAGACCTGGTATCCGAAAAATAAAACAGCTTGGGTGGAACCAAAGGAGTCCAGAGAGGGTTTCCCGAGAATCGAACCCGGGTACTCCGGTCAGTAGTCCAACGCTCTACTCCTAGACTACCACGACCCAACCTCAACATATGTTTGAGTGACATTTTTCGCAATAAATATATAAAATCGATTGGAACGTAATGCGATGACCTATTTAGTAAATGTGTAAAAGCATTGATATGAAGCGATGTTTGACCGGCACGGAAATATGACAATTTAAGCAAGACGATAGGCGTAAATTGGAAGCTTAAGAAATGTCGGTGCGAGGAAAGAGGGAAAAAAGTTAAATGTATGAATAGGATGGTTGGCTTTGGACGATAGTTGAACGAAATAAGGGGAGGAAAGAAGTATGTGGAGTTGAAGAAGGGTTTATCGCAGAGTCAATAATGGGTAGTCCTTGACGGCGCTGGTTCTACCAGCGTACGAGTCACCTCGGGGGTTCCTCAGGGAAGTGTTATCAGACCGTTACTATTCTTGATTTTTGTTAACGATTTGAACCGCGAAGTTAAAAGTAAGATAAGGATGTTCGCGGATGACACAGTGATTTATCGGGAGATATCTACATCTACATAATACCCCGCAAGCCGCCGCAAGGGCGTGTGGCGGGGGGTTTAGGTCACCACCCAAAAAAAGGAAAAAAGAAAAGCCGCATTCAAAACCTAACACACACATGCACTGGACTAACACAAATGTCTGGGGATGAGGATCGTTTAATTCTAGCACGTGATTTAGATTGCATTAATGAATGGTGTTCAAAATGGGGATTGCCTTTAAATCTAAATAAATGTTCGGTAGTAAATTTCTTTAAAAGATCCACGGTATTCGTTTACAAATTAGCTGGAGTTGACCTTAAAGTAGTTGATACGGTGAAATACCTAAGTGTTACATTCACTAAAGACAACTTGGGAAACCCATATACGTAAAGTCTGCGGACAAGCATATAAAAAATTAGGATTTATTAGACTCATTGTCGGCTAAGTGACTCCAAGGTCAAGGAACGTTGTTGTCACGCTCTTGTAAGGCCCCATGTAGAATATGCATGTAGCATATGGGATCCGTGTGAAAAAGGCCTCATTCGGGAGATTGTGAAGGTCCAACGCCGGGCAGCTCGTTTCGTGGAAAACTGTTACGATGAAACGAAAAGCGTCACTGAAATGCTTATGGAGCTCGGATGGGAATCATTGGAAGAAGGACGACTCAATGCTAGGTTAAACTTTCTAAATAAATTCAGATCCGCATGTTTCAGCACCGAGGTCTCGAAAATTATTCGCACTCCAACATACATTGGTCGCTTGGATCATGTTTACAAAATTCGGGAAAAAGATGCCAGTACTCGCAGACTCAAGGACTCCTTTTTCCCACGGACAATACGGGATAACAACTGTAGGGTCACACTCGGAGATAACAAAAATGCCGCTTGTCACCCTCGGCGTCTACAGTATTGTTTACAGTATTGTTGCTCTTCTTTTGGTACCCTAAGTTTCCCCTTCCATCCCTTGTCCATCTCCGTGGGGGAGCCCTCCTCCTACCTGCAGCGTTGGGCCAATTTCCTCACGTTGGGTAGGATAAAGTTTTCTGTATCACGTTCTTGTGCTGGTGGTATTTCGCCTAGCTGCTTACTAAAATCTACCTTGCACGTTCCTGATAAATTTCTTGCTGCATCCTAAGATACAATTATTTGTTATAACTAAGCGTATGTACTTGCATGCTTGTGGAGTGAAGGTAGGTGGATTTGTATTTGCATGCGCGTGGAGTGATGGGATGTTTCTATGAATGTGTGCACTCCTGTGGATTGGGGTTTGCATGTGTGTGTTGGTTTTAAATGCGGTATTTGATTTATTCCTTTTTTGGGTGGTGACCCCGCCACACGCCCTTGCGGCGCCTTGCGGGGTGTTATGTAGATGTATGTACATGTACGAGGATGAACCACTCTGACCAAACGGCGCGGTAACGTCGTGGTTTGACATCGTTTTGCTACCCTCGAAGATGTATCTTGTGTGTAAAGCTACTTAAACCTGTCTGTTCTCGAGGCTCTTTTCGTATTCTATCGTCAATTTTTCACCTCGCAAACTGCATATTAAGGAGCCCGTACAACATCTACATAATACCCCGCAAGCCGCCGCAAGGGCGTGTGGCGGGGGGTGTTAGGTCACCACCCAAAAAAGGAATAAAGAAATACCGCATTCAAAACCACTTATTTCTTTCAATTATTATTATTAGGTAATCTACCGCTTAAGATAGGGTTTTTGGAAGGAAACAACTATCGAATAAACATTGGTAACTCCAAACAAAACCCAATCCAGCCACCTACTCTACATCAGGTCCCTCTTCATCTCTGTGTACTTCTTTCCTCCCTTCATCCCGTCCAACATACCTATCCTGTTCCTGCCCTTACCTCGCTTGCCCAATATTCTCCCCTCTATTACCTTCTTCAACATTCCACTACCGCTCAATACGCCTTTTATCCATTTTTCCTGCCTCCATAGGATTTCTCTCAACAAACCCCTCTCCTCCCCCACCATCTCCAGTATTTCCTCATTTGTTTTCCTTTCGGTTCATTTCACCTTCTCCATTCTTCTCCACACCCACATTTCAAAAGCCTCCAATCTGCGTCTATCCTCCTACTTCAGTGACCATGTTTCCGCACCGAACATAGCTACGCTTCATGTCAGTTTTTACGAGTCTTGTCTTAACCTCCCTACACAACGTCCCCGTCATCCACTCCCTCCTCCTTGAGAAAGCCTACTTGCCTATTGCAATTCTTCTTCTTAAGTTCCAACTACTTTGACCGTATTGGTCCAAAACACTTCCGAGATATGTAAACTGCTCTACCTCCTCTTTTTTTTCCCCGCCTATTTTAATATTTAGCTTAGCCTTTTTCTTTCTGGAAATTGCATAACCTTTGTTTTATTAATATTGATTATCATCCCATATTTATCGCACTGAACCTCCTATTCACTCAGAAATACATGAAACCCCATGGCTGACTGAGGAACTAATGCCTGGTCATCAGCAAAGCTAACCGTTTTTACGAATTCCCCTCCGACTGTCATTCCTACCTCCAGTTCTTCCCATGCCTCTTTTATCATTTCCTCCACATGTACGTTGAACAGCACCGATGACAATGGGCAACCCTGCCTTACCCCTCTTCCTAGCACTGCCCATCCGGACTCTTCGTTCCCCACTCGCACCTGAGCAGTTTGAGAAATGTACAGGTTGCGGATCAGTCTCATGTCCCTCCAATCCATTCCTCTTTTCTCAATACACGGTTAAATATATACGAAAAGTTATACAAATTACACACTATTTGGTCATGACCGAAGCAAAGAGGAGACGATAAATGAAACTCTGGGAGCAGAGGTGACGAAAATGGTGGTCAGAACATTCAACCTTTGTAATTGAACTACGACGGCATTGCAGTCAACCCTCAACCCTTTTTGCAGCAGAGTGAATCAGGCATATTACTAGCGAGTCCTGGACTTTTTATCAGTGCAAGCAAACAATGGCAGAATCTTCACTTTCGGATATTCCGGGAGAGACTTGTCAAGCGACCTTGCAATGCATGATTTCGCTTCAGTTTCCAAATGGAGCGAAGAATACGAGTACAGCGTACGAGTAGTCGTGTAGCATAAGGGCACGGCGTCGCTCTGATCGGAAACTGGAAAGTATTTCCTAATTTGCAATCTCTCGCCGAGGGTAATTTTTATCGAATCGAATTGTTGCGGAACCTGAAGCGGCTCCCACAGGAGTTAATTGCTGCCAATGAGGAGGAAGTGTCAGAAATGGAAAAAAATCAAGATGAGCGTATGCAATTAGTTTTTGCATTACTTTACTCAGGGAATTACATTCCATACTTTTATGCGCAGTTTACTATAAGAGAGGTCTTCCGAGGCCACTCTGGGAGCTTTACGTATTATAAGCCGTGGCTAATGCTGCGATGGATCAGCTAAAGGGCCCCCTCAAAACCCATGTGCTGCTGTTTAATGACTGCACTTGTGGGATCAATTGAAAGAAGACAAGTGCATAATGACACTCGAAGCAATTTCAATTACAGTCACTTCCTTAACCAGCAAAACATTCTAAGAGAAGCAGTAGAGGTTGGCAATAATTACTGGGTCCACAATATAAAAATAATGCGCATTCTCTGGGAAAAATAGTTATTAAACGTACTTGTACAAGTTCTTAAAATTCCTTAACATACTCTAATCGCATCAGTAATACACTTGCGGAGACTTGTTAAACACGCCTGAAAGGCACTCCTCGACCTGGATGTCTCTCAGGAACGTTGAGTAACCTGCTTTTGGATGTTTTCCAACTGGTCTCCCAATGCTTTCCTTTCAGCTTTCTCTCTTCAGCAAACGGGGAAACAAAAAAAGAAGTCGCACGGAGCCAAGTCAGGACTGTAAGGGGGCTGGGGGACCACCGGGGTGCGTATCAACTTCCTGACCCGGGTCAGGAAATTGGAAACGATGAGGATCTGTAGTTGGGGGCATTGTCATGGTGGAGCTTGGCCGTGTCATGCGCCGTGTTAAAAAGTGGAAAAATACCCCCCACGCGGAGGCGCGTCTTTTCGCTCAGACTGCTCGGAGAAAATTGTCACCCGGCTGCGTTGGAAGGGCAGACGCCTCACCACATTCCAATAAAATCATGCTCATTACTTTCATAATGGACCATGGACGCTCTTTCGGTTCAGCGATAGCGATTGATTCTACGTGTAATTAATACTTTGGCGAAAATTACGAACCGTTTCCTCAACTTGAATTCAAATACACTTGGCAGTAAATTTTCAAACCACCTCAGAAATTTCGTTCTTCTTCATCGAAGAGCATCATTCTTCTCTTCTTCTGGAATATTCATAATGATGATAACTGCAATTTTTTACTTCGGCTACCGTATCACTTGAAAACCCTCCCCCTTGATCCTCGTAAAAGGAATGAATTTAGAGGGATTTTTATTTCCAGCTCTTCGAAATCGTAATTACTTAATTGCGGGAGTCGTCATTTGAGATGAAAAAATATTGGGGGGGCAAATCAGTTGTCAATCGAAAATTTAGTAATGCCCGACCTATACGTAAATATTCAAACACTTCAAACTCTGACTATGAGCATTTCGTCATGCAGGAGTGATCCATGAATACCTTCGTACCGGTTAATTAAGGCGAAACATGGTTTTCTTCAATAAAAAATAAATTAATTCCCACCTGAGCCCTGAAAAAGAGTAGTCGGAGAAAGAAAACGATTGAAAAAAGCGGTAATAATTAAGAAAGTCTGAATTTCAACTTCTTGAGTCAAATAGACGATCCATAAGCCCTCCACCGGTCCCAGAATAACACGTACTTTGTGCATCATCCTCGTGCCTTAGGTAAGCAATATATCTGATGGTACCTAAAATAATATCCCCGAGATTGTGGCTGGGTCCAAGCCATCCGCCAGGCACCTGCTTGTCCTTCCCTTCGTACTTCAACCTCACTCTCTGGCTGCGAATTGAGAGACAGAAAATTAAAATGATCTTTAACGGAGAAAGAGAACGTGCAGAACGAGGAAAATGTGGCGGACGTCGATTCGGAGACGTGCGATCTTCACAAACGACTTGCAGAAAAGAAAATCTCCAGATCCGTTTCTCTTAAGCATTTAAAATGAAATTGGATTTCATTACATTACTTGTGGCTAAATTGTTAGTTTTTGGAAGATGACAGCGTGCGGAAAAATAGAGGAACGATGATTAACATTTTCTTCGCTGGGCATCGATAGTAGGTTACGTAACATAAGTTCTCATTTCCTTTTTGAATGTCGCGCTGAACAAAAAGCGCTGTTGAACAAAATGTGATTTTCATCTCCTCCGTTCTGTTATTTCTAAACGGAGGATTTCCAGGGCGAATGTTCTATTGAACATCACAGAGTTTGCCCTTCCTCTGTTCTTTTTTTCGCGAACTGCACATCATTGTTTTAACAAATTTTCTCACCGACTTTTATTTAATAACGGGATTGGATGGCTTAGTTTGGTTTTAGTTCTCAAATTAGTGATTTTCTTGATTCAAAACAAATCGGGTTAAAGCACTTTGATTGTTAGGTGGAGTTCGGATTTATGTTTTCTTTTGAGTGATTCGAAATTTGTTCAAATATTAGGCTCAATAAGGAAACCTTATGATTGAATATCTATCTTCCGGAGCCAAATACCTTCCAAATTACTGAACATCGTCGCACTTAAAGAGTACTACACCTACGAGTTTAAACTACATACATCAAACAAGTGAAACATTTCGATCTCCTCATGCCTCATGGCTGGGTTTCTTTGCTCCACTGAATTTTAAAGGTTTGCAGGGGATTTGGTACAAATGCAATTTCCGAAATTATGCAATCGCGTGTATTTATGCAAAAAATCAAATGTGCAGACGCCCAAAGCTCCGGCGACCCTTCCTTTTCCTGACTTCGCTTGCCCTTCGAGTTCCCCTCAAAACCTCTCGACGTCCTCTCCAGCTGTCTCTAATCTAATTTTAGCCATCGATATATCATTTTAAGAAAGACACTCCTGAATACATTTGATACAGTATTGGTCACATTTTATGGCTCCCACAGCACGCATTTTGTGGCACTGGGAACGCCCGACGAAACGGTCCAAATCCTCCCTCTCCCGCACCACCCCTCTCCCCGGTAACGACGCGGAGCAGCCAGACACCTTCGGTCCTCAGAGACCAAAGCAACCAGGAATACGGGGTAGGGGGAAAGACAAGGAACGGGAGAAAACCGGGACTAAGCTACCTGCGGGGGTCCCATTTGGGGAGTGCCCCAAGGGTGGCGCACGGTCTCCCGTCGATCCTTCCTCCCGGCTTCCTTCCCTCCTGACCCCGGCAAACAGGGGTCCGGGTGACGAGGGTGGCGTCGGCAGCAGCTCACCACTCCGCTCCCTCCTCGTCGTCCGTCGGCGCAGGCGGCGGGGGAGAATCGTGTTATTCCAACTTAAACTCCGGAAATGAGACTCCGGGGACCGTCCATGTCACCGAACGGCCGCCCCCCGGCGAGGTGGCCGGAACGGGAGTCATATAAATACGCGGCAGATATCTATCTCCATCCCCTGTCATGTATTGCCCCGCCCTACGTCTCCGAGGTGCGGGGTCTTCTGCGTCGTCGTGCGCGCGCCAAAAGAACTCTGCCATCATTCGCCGTCCCTTCTCCTCCCGCCTCTCCCGTTGGGCCATCGCGCCAGCCTTCGTTCTTTTGGCCTCGGGCACGCACGGAGAGAGACAGAAACTATCGACCTAAACATTCCTGGCGAGAAACCCATGATTATTGGGGCGTAGTGAAGGACTTTCCTCCTATTTTCGCAACCATCACCTTTTTATGCCTATTTTCACAATTGCATAGTTTACCATTGCATGATTTTGCGGCCTAGCTCCAACGAATGTTATCGGCACTCATTACGTGCAGTTTTCTATGACTAAATTTCAAGGACGGAGAAAAAGTTGTCGTTTGCCATATTTTTAATCAAGATAATGAGGCATCCAGGTCCCTCTCCCATTTCATCCCCTTACATTCTAATTTTACATTTGAACCAGTTTTCTCAAAAAAACAAACAATCACCGTGTTTTTATTAAGATGTCACGCGCAGACACCTTAAGCTGAAGACTTCCTACTCCCGTACCTGCCCAAAATTAGCTACCTTGACTTCCTGACCGAGATACCGGTACCATTTTACGATTATTACCCAAGGTGCAAGCAGGATTCCTTTCCATTGGTTTTAAGACATCTTCCGGAGCCGTTAATGTGAGATAACGTCCAATCATGTGGAATGATGAACAACGGGTTCGATTCCCCAATCACTCAAATGTGGGAGGTTTATTCGCCGAGAAGGAAAGATTCGGTATCCATTGTTTCTTGAGGATCGGGATGGTGCGATAGCTAACGTGAAGACTTCCCATCAAGTGGGCCCGGGTTCGAATCCAGGAGCCGGCAGATATTTTTCAGAGATATCCAGATCCCTACTCGAGGCATTTTGTGGAGAGCACTTGGAGTGAGTATGCCGTCCGTCGGTTGGGACGCTAAGCTGAGGCGCCTTTCGTTAAGTGTAGGCCAATGTCGGGTTTCTCTCCACTCTTCATCCATTCCCATCCATCTCTAATGGCGCAAATGACCTCAGTTGTCGGTCGCCTCCCCTGAAACTACTACCTTTGATTTTTATTAATATCTATCCCAACAAGCGGAAAAATCACAGACAACTTACTATCACCTCCGTCCAAAATTCGAAAATCATATACCGCAATCCTATAAATAAAAAGAGATATTTCAGGCGTGATTTGGTGGAATATCATGATTAATTGAATATTTGTAATTTTCCACAAAATAAAATTTAATGCGACGAGTTTCAATGTAACTACATCATCACATGGTAATAATGTAGTTACATTGAAACCGGTCGCATTAAAATTTATTTTCTGGGAAATTGCAAATTTTTAATAAATACCGCAATCTTGTTGTCAAATCCAGAATTCGATGGGGAGGTTCTCTTTTGCCTCTGTGCTATGCATTTGCACACCTTCTCGACTTCACAGCCTACCACCACTGAGTTATTGGGGTGATACCTTACGGCTTAATACCTTACGTCTTAGTGAGCTCTTTCTGTGAATCCTTCCTCTACTTTAAAGGAAGTTGCCAATTGTGTACAAACGGAAAAATGGCTAAAGCTAAACGCAGCTCGCGCGAATTCCGTCAAACTTGCAAATGCTTCTTAGAGAAGAAATTGCTTAATTATAAACCTAGGCCAATTTTCAAGTAGTTATCTAAGGATGCAAATATGGTAGAGCACAAAGATCATGCACATGGAACTCAATTAAGGGAGAATGTCTATTTATACATTCATCACGTTCTTTTATTAAAAAAAATATATTTACATGCTCTTCTAGTACTTTGACATAACATCACCCATTCCAAAAATGACGACCTGTCAAAACGCAATTGTATGCATTCGATTTGGAGTTAAAATGCCCAACTTGGACGCCGTCAATGGTTGAACGTCGTGCACTAAGTACCTTCCCTGAGAAAATATTTTAGTCTGCCGCACTGCTAACTTCGGTTATTTGAAGGTCAATCGACGACAGCACCATAGATTTCCTTGATAAGGGGAGAATACACTGAGGAATAGTTTGATGGGTTTCCAGTAGGAGGCTTCAGATATGGACACTGAAACATACGAGATGCCCATTCAAGGAGGAAAGGCGCGCAACCCAGTTCAGCAATCGCCGATCAGATCACTACGGATAAAAAACTGCCAGCTCCAGGTTCTACGGCCCACCCCCACAATGGAACGGCGGCTCGATTCGAGTGGGGCGCCCGTCCATCTCACGAAGGATTTGCTTAAAGAGAATCGAAAGCAACGGTTGTGAGAAAACATGGTCCGATTCAACTCACCGACTCTTCCCGACTCATTCGCTGTTTTAAATCGAGCTCGGCGTCTCCCGACCTAACTTTTTCCTACTTATGGACCACCTATCCACCTACTCCTTTTGATTTCCCACACCCGGGCTTCAAAGCCTCCCACTCAGCTTCGACGTTGCACGGCTCCAATTGAATGTGTCCGAAGAAAACGAATTGAAGCGGAGGACCCATTTCTGTGGGGGTATGTATATTTATTAGGTATTCTACCGGTTGGATGCACAAAACTACCGAATAAATATCTCCTAACCAAACAAAACCAAACAACCTGCTCTACAACAAGTCCCTTTTCATCTCTTTGTACTTACTTCATGCCGTCTAATATTCCTATCCTATTCCTGCACTTATCTCATTTGCCTTATTTTCTCCCCTATATTACAGTCTTTAACATCCCACTGGCGATCAATACGCCCTTCATCCATTTTCCCTGCCTCCTTAGGATTTCTCCCAACAATGCTATCTTTTCGCCCACCATACCTACTAATACTAACTACCTAATATAACTTTTGGACGGCACAATATAACAAAGGATAAAACAGAAAACACGTAAAAGGACACTCACACTGTAGATGATTTGAGCTTTCGGCCTACTCCGAGGCCTTCTTCAGGTTAGACTGAGAGGTTTTGAGGGAAGAGTGCCTGGAGAGGGAAGAAGGGGGGCGGAAGGTTTTGGGACTGCTGGGAAAGCAATTAAAGATGGCGGTTAAGGGTGGGAATTTTAAAGGAACGGAAGTATAGGATGTATGCGGATTCGCGAGTTCTCAACTCTATGTTGGTGGCTGAATCGGGTAGGGATTCTAGAATTGTTAGGGAAAAGCATTCGACGAATGAAAGGTTGTGTGAACTTGCGTGATAGGATAAGAAGAGAGTGAAGCATATTATATATATATATATATACCTGTATATACGGGTCACGGTGGTTGTTGAGCGTTGGACTGCTGATCAGAGGGTCCCAGGTTCGATTCCCGGGCAAGGCACTTTGGGCACCTGCAGCTCCACCCAAGCTAGTTGATTTTTCGGGTACCAGATCTTCCTGGGAAACCATAACCGGCACAGGGAAAGGAACTGGCCCCCCTACCCTGATGTGTGAATATTCACACGCCGTCGGGCTTGGTACATGGGTGAGCTCTAACCATCACCTACAAAACCGACCTTCGGGTTGATTACTGTGTTTATGGTTATATATATATATATATATATATATATATATATATATATATATATATATATATATATATTATATATATATATATATATATATAACCCGTGGTTCAAATCCCGGATAAGGAAATATTTTTACTTTCGTGATCTGCTCAAAAACCGCCTTCCCCCACATGTCCTCTGTTCGCCTTTTATGTGTTTTCCATCCCCTTTCCTTATACCTATTTCTATGTTTGAATGAATATTTGTGCGCCGTTATGGCGGGATTTTCAAGTTTGAATATGTGTTTGGCCAATGTGGCTCGTCTCTTCTTCTGGCTATGCGTGCCATGAAACGCACCGTTCCTATCCTTTATAAGATCGAATGAATGCTTTTCTACTATCCTTTCCCCTTCTTGTGTCCCGTCCCGTCTATTTCTACTTTGGTGAGTGAAACAGCTCCATAATGCCATCTCTCGGGCAATATGTATCGGAGCACTTTGGCGCTTTATAAAATCGCAGATCTCAATGTAAATCAGGTTTCCTTATTAGCTTAGGTGGTAGAGCATCCGCCGGCAAGTGGAAGACCCGTGGTTCAAATCCCGGATAAGGATATATTTTTACTTTCGTGATCTGCTCAAAAACCGCCCTTCCCCACATGTCCTGTGTCGCCTTTCATGTGTTTTCCATCCCCTTTCCTTATACCTATTTCTATGTTTGAATGAATATATATATGATATATTCATATATATATATATATATATATATATATATATATATATATATATATATATATATATATATATATATATATACTATATATATATATATATATATTATATATATATATATTGTCTGACCTGAAGAAGGCCTCGGAGTAGGCCGAAAGCTTAAATCATCTACACTACTTCCGCATCATCGATATATATATATATAACTCTTGGACGGCACAATAGAACAAATAATAAAACAGATAACACGTAAAAGGACACTCACACTGCAGATGATTTAAGCTTTCGGCTACTCCGAGGCATTCTTCAGGTCAGACAGAGGTTTTGCGGGAAGAGTGCCTAGGGAGGGGAGGGGGGGCGGAAGGTTTAGGGACTGTTGGGAAAGAAATTAATTATATATATATATATATATATATATATATATATATATATATATATATATGAAGTTACTTGATTTTTCGGGTACCAGATCTTCCTGGGAAACCATAACCGGCACAGGAAAGGAACTGGCCCCCCTACCCTGATGTGTGAATATTCACACGCCGTCGGGCTTGGTACATGGGTGAGCTCTACCATCACCTACTAAACCGACCTTCGGGTTGATTACTGTGTTTATGGTTTTTTTATAAATATATATATCGATGATGCGGAAGTACTCACGAGAGCAATATAACTTTTGGACGGCACAATACAACACAGAATAAAACAGATAACACGTAAAAGGACACTCACACTTTAGATGATTTAAGCTTTCGGCCTACTCCGAGGCCTCAGTCTGACCTGAAGAAGGCCTCGGAGTAGGCCGAAAGCTTAAATCATCTAAAGTGTGAGTGTCCTCTTACGGGTTATCTGTTTTATTCTGTGTTCTATTGTGCCGTCCAAAAGTTATATATATATATATATATATATATAGTATATATATATATATATATATATATATATATATATATATATATATATATATATATATATGATTTCTTCGGAAGTAACACGGAAGTGTTGAATAAAAACTTAGACAGTAGCACACAGCACGAGAACACATAAAAAGAACACTCAAAATAATATCTTGATAATTTCGACGGACTCGCGCTCCGTCTTCTTCGGAAGATAAGATATGACTGAGGAAAAGGGTACGCGGTGCAGAGAGAGTATGGGACGAGGGAGAGGGGAAAAAAACAGGTAGTGGGGGAGGGGTGAAGGAGGGGGTATATGGAGGGGAGAAAGCGGAGCGGGGAACAGGTGGTGGGAGAGGGGTGAAGGAGGAGGTTATGGAGGGGGAAAGGGAGGCCAGAGGGGAGCGGAGATGGAATAAGCGTCCTACGGTTCCAGAGCTTTAAACTGTAACTACCTTTTTTAGTGTCCTAACCTTCCCTTCACCACTATTTCTCTAATTTTCCTTTTCCATTTTATTCTCCATCTCAACACCCTACTTGTCCAATTTTCCCCTCCTTTATGATGAATGCCTTTGTCCCTACACCATCTTGGTTACGCCTTATCAAAAAATTCTCTCTGAAGCTCGCTCAATACACTTGCCACTCTGAATTTCTTGCGGCATGCATCGCATTGGGCATCGTGCCCAATGGTTTATGCATCAAGTTCATATATCAGGCCTACCTCCAGCCCTACACCCCGGTCTTCATACCATGAAGTTTCAGCAGTAATTTCTCTTCTGCACGTACATCCGAAATCAATATACTAGCCTGATGCATAAATATCACAATTCCACGCGTTTCCCTCATTAATATTATTTCTCTATCTTCCCCACATTTCCTTCCCTATGTT
>CM073777.1:11437271-11482274 GCA_037158775.1 Hetaerina titia | reverse complement strand
GGTTTAGGAAGGAAAGAGGTACGCGTGATGCCATTGTAGTAATGAGGTCACTAATTGAGAGGAATATAGAATACAACCAGGACGTTTTTGCCTGTTTTGTAGATTTCGAAAAAGCGTTTGATAGAGTGAATTGGGAAAAATTAATGCGTGTATAGCAGAAAATAGGAATGGATTGGAGGGACAGGAGACTGATCCGCAACCTGTACATGTCTCAGACTGCTCAGGTGCGAGTGGGGACGGAGAGTCCGCATGGGCAGTGTTAGGAAGAGGTGAATGGCAGGGGTGCCCATTGTCACCGGTACTGTTCAACGTATATGTAGAGGAAAATATTAAAGAGGCATGGGAAGAACTGGAGGTAGGAATGAAAGTTGGAGGGGAATTCGTAAAATCGGTTAGGTTTGCTGATGACCAAGCGTTAGTTGCTCAGTCAGCCAAGGAGTTGCAAGCATTGCTGAGTGAATTGGAGGTTCAGTGCGATAAATATGGGATGAGAATCAATATTAATAAAACAAAGGTTATGCGATTTTCCAGGAAAAAAAGGCTAAGCTAAATATTAAAATAGGCGGGGAAAAATAGAGCAGGTAGAACAGTTTACATATCTCGGAAGTGTTTTGGACCAATATGGTCAAAGTGGTAGGGACGTAAGGAGAAGAATTGCGCTAGGCAAGGAGGCTTTCTCAAGGAGGAAAGAGTTGATGACGGGGACGTTGAGTAGAGATGTTAAGACAAGACTCGTTAAAACTCTGATATGGAGCGTAGCTATGTATGGTGCGGAAACGTGGTCACTGAAGTAGGAGGATAGACGTAGATTGGAAGCTTTTGAAATTT
The DNA here is from genome assembly GCA_037158775.1 of Hetaerina titia. Taxonomy (NCBI): domain Eukaryota; kingdom Metazoa; phylum Arthropoda; class Insecta; order Odonata; family Calopterygidae; genus Hetaerina; species Hetaerina titia. The sequence continues at coordinate 11,481,446 of CM073777.1, read as the reverse complement.
GGGTGTGGACAAGAATGGAGAAGGTTAAATGGACCGAAAGGAAAACAAATCAGGAAGTACTGAAGATGGTGGGTGAGGAGAGGGGTTTGTTGAGAGAAATCCTATGGAGGCAGGAAAAATGGATGAAAGGCGTATTGAGCGGTAGTGGAATGTTGAAGAAGGTAATAGAGGGGAGAACGTTGGGCAAGCGAAGTAAGGGTAGGAACAGGATAGGGATGTTGGATGGGATGAAGGGAGGAAAGAAGTACACAGAGATGAAGAGGGACCTGATGTAGTTTAGGTTGTTGGATTGGGTTTTGTTTGGGGTTGCAGAATATTTGTTTGATGGTTGTGTCCATCCGAAAACCTACCTTAACTGGTAGATTACCTAATAATGATAATATATACCTATTATAGTTAGGACGAAGGTTAGGAGCCAGACGAAAGGTAGTCCTTGCAGCGTCTGTTCCGCAATGATGCGGCTGCAAAGGCGTCTGACCACAGTAGGGGGGGGGCATTGAGTGACGCTGTCACGTTAAAAACACCATTGAATAAGACAAACCACCTCAATTATGATTCCCAAGACCAAATAATGGACGCAAGAGAGAAATTGAGTCCTGGCAACTGCGGGTGTCAGGCCAAGCGGCCATGTTTCGTGCACGGCAGCGGGGAAGGCATGGCTTCCGCGGTCGTCATCTCACGAAAAACTTACTGGGGAAAATTAACAACACCATGAAAGAAGACTCAGAAGATGAATTTAGTTAGAATAGGAACATAAAATGTTGAGGACATGAAAATTACAGAATATTAAGCGAGAATTGGAAGAACAAATATTGATATTTTAGGTCTATGCGAGGTTAAATGAAAGGATAGTGGGGATTACTAGAGTGATAATTATAGAATAATATACAGCGGTTGGGACGAGAACCAACAACGGTTTGTCGTAATGTTAAAAAAAGTGGTAAGAAGCAGCGTAGTCAACAAAGAGCAAGCAAAGGAGAGAATATTAATAGCAGAGATTAAAGTAGAACGGACGAAATTGGTCATTATTCAGACATATTTGCCACCGAGCAATTATTAGGAGGAAGAATTCGATAGGGTGTACGATAAGATAGAGTGTGTAACCATAGTGTTCCTGCAGGGAAACATTTGATAGTGATGGGGGATTGGAATTCGACGGTAGGCGAAATAAAGTGATGGTGATGAGGCGTGGGACTACGGTTTAGGCACAAGGAATGACCGCGGGGAGAAACTAATTAAGCTCTGCAGGAGAGAGGGGTTAGGCATCACCAGCATGGAGGCGGGGGACTACGGTTTAGGCACAAGGAATGACCGCGGGGAGAAACCAATTAAGCTCTGCAGGAGAGAGGGGTTAGGCATCACCAGCATGGAGGCGGGGGACTACGGTTTAGGCACAAGGAATGACCGCGGGGAGAAACCAATTAAGCTCTGCAGGAGAGAGGGGTTAGGCATCATCAACATGGTTTAGATACCACAAAAGGAGTACATGGAAAATGTCAGGAGACTCAGAAAGGTATCAAATATATTATATTCCGGTTAGGCACAGGTTTAGGAACAGTGTGATAAATTCTCACAGCTTCCCGGGAGCGGATGCGTACTCTGACAACGATTTAGTTGTTATAAAATGTGACGTCCGTTTCAAAAAGATAAGGCAGGGGTGGAGGGTTAGGAAATAGACTGTAGAAGCATAAAATGGATTAACAAGGAAGAGGTATCAGCAAGCTGAGGAGAAAATGATGGATGACGGGTGCAGGGGGAGGGGGTCCCATGGGTGAGGTGTAATAGACGTTTAAGTTGCTCACGAATACATATCCAACGTGGTTGCATTTGAAGCGAAGACATTGGAGTAAGATCAAGACCCTTGATTGGGGTCACATTCGGTTCCGCTATTTATATCGATATTTTTCCGTCACACGTTTTACGATGACCCATTTTGTGAAACAACTCCAATGATTATCGGATACCCGATGAATTGAATTATTTCGAGTTTCATAGTGCGAAACATCAAGAAAACTGATTAGACAATCGTTCTCATGAGCGTAAGCACAACCAACGGAAAGCAATGGAAAAGCGTTATACAAACTTGCAGGGGCAACTCCACCATCTTCCTCCTACTGCTGTTAAAGTTTAAAAATTTCAACTCCCGTCCTGGAATTCCCACATTTGGTGAAATTAAGAGAAGTTGAAGGACTCCACTTCCATTACTTCCAAATAGTCTAATTATGTAAATTTTGGCAAATCCTATTTTTGTTTAAAACAACTTAAAATAAAACACACAGGCATGATTCTAAAATACTCTGTCTTAAAATACTTTCAAAATTTTAAATTTATTTTTCGTTTTTCTTCGAAAGATCAGATAAATACAGTCATGAAAAATATTATCATTCAAAGGCGTATTTAATGAAATTATCCAGAAATTGCATTTTGGCCAGTTTTTCCATACATTGTAGTTTCTACAAGTAGTTCGAAATTAGCCCATTTTTCGAACTTACCATTACTTACAAAATATATTCCCAATATTAGTGTGTATTTAATTTTACTTTTATGATGGACAGTATAGACAGACTTGCTCATTCTCTACCTGGCCTCTGCCGAGAACGGACGTGCCTGACCTCGCTCGCTGGAACCGGTTTGACCGTAGCCGAGCTTACCTGCTGTTACTTGTGCGCCTCTGTGCATATTCTTCCCTAGTGAAGTGTAGTGTGGTGTTAGCTTTTATTTTGTGATATAGCTTAGTTTATTTAGTCTTTGTGCTGTTTTTTATTATTTTTAATAGTGTGGTGGTAATTTTAGTGGGTATTCTTAGTGGCTTGTAGTTATTTGTTTCCCGCTCCTCTGACTGGTTATTGGTGAGTACTCTCTCTCTTCTTCTCTTATTTTCCCCTGAGTAGCCACTTACAGTTACAAGTACAGTGTCCATTACATTAAGTTACCAGTTTCGTACATTTTTGTTTATAGTACCGCACTATATAAAACAAAAACATATCTTTAGCATAGCAGGTTTGGGTTAGCTTTTATTTCTGGGGAACCCTTCTTAGACATCTTAGCATAGTGTATACAGGTTAGCTTTTGTTGGGACTCGGTTAATAACCAGGATGGCTTCACCTAGGTCCCCTGTTGCCATGCTCGAAGGCACTGGCGAATACGCAGCTCTAAGGGCTCGTATCGTCATGTTAGAGAGGATGGTGCGGGAGCTTCGTTCGGAGATCGCCGGAGGGAGGGCTCCCCTCGGGAGAGTTGGGACTCGGTGTGGGAATTCGAAAACCCGCCACGCCCATAGGGATGCACGGATTCGTCCGAATGCTACACGTGGCTGGGCGATTAGAGACCTGCCTCGTGTCCCATCTCTCAACGAGGGAGTACCTCTTGTCCGTAGGTCTGACGATTGGAGGGTTGTATCTCGGGGCAAGGGGAAGGTAACGCTGCGGCGAGGATTGGACTCTGCGAAGGCAGACACCATCCCCGTCTCCAACAGGTACCAGGTGCTGTCGGATGACAGCACCACCGCACCTGCAGCTCCTACCCCTACTCCGAGGGCACTACCTAGAGTAAGACATCAGCGCTCGGGAAGGGAGGGAACCGTTATATTAGGCAGTTCTAACGTCCGGCGTATAATGCATCCGCTGCGCCGCAGAGTTCAACAGGAGGGAGGCGTTGGATTCTTGTCGTCCTGGTGTATACCAGGCGGCGGCGTACCCCAGGCGACGCAGGCGATGAAGGCGGCCGTCAGTAATACAGGTTGCTCAAAGCTACGCATTGTGGCTCATGTGGGAACAAACGACGCCTCAGAACGTGGATCTGAAGAGATCCTGCGCTCCTTTAAGGAGATGCACTCGGAGGTGAAACGGGTTGAGGCAGAGTTGAAGGTTCCTCTTAAATTAAGTATTTGTAGTATTGTGCCACGTACTGACCGCGGAAGGCTCGTTTGGAGCCGAATAGAGGGTATAAACGAGAGATTGTTGGGAGTCTGTCGGGAAATCGGAGCGGACTTCGTTGATCTTAGGCATGTCCTCTCATCGTGTCGGGTACCCCTAAATCGCTCCGGGGTCCATTATTCTGCGGTGGCATCACAGTGTGTAGCGCGTAGATTACACGAACACGTTTCTAGGGTTTAGCATAGTTGGAAGGCAAGAGCGCAGGTCATATATTGGGATAAATAAAGTAGAATCCAGCGCTTTTTGTCACTTGAGATCAGGTTACGCCTCACAGATCCCAAAAATAACAGAACAAACACAAACTTGTTTTAATACAACATACAACCGACAAGAAAAAATAAACGGCAACCCTGGTATTGACGTAGAAAGACATTTGTCATGCACTTCTCCACAAACGTGTCGTAAATTACGGTCAGACACAAACAAGGGCGTTACTCAAGAGAAAAACAATCTAAATATACTTGTATTAAATTGCAGAAGCCTCAAAAATAAAATAGCGGATCTCGAGCACATAATCCAATGTCATTCGGCTGATATAATATTAGGCACAGAGAGTTGGCTGTGTAATGACATCAATGACCAAGAAATTTTCCCAATAAACTTTACAGTTTACCGACATGATCGAGGTACAAGACCCGGAGGAGGAGTTTTCGTGGCTGTGAAAAGTTATCTTGAAAGCAGACAACTTGCATTTGAAAATAATAACATAGAAAGTGTTTGGTGCACCATACTGCGATCCAATCAACCCAACATTAATTTATGCTCTTTCTATAGACCCCCAGACTCAGATTTTCAAACACTTAATACCCTCAATGAACAAATAAATAAATTTACTCGCAAAAGTAATAATTGCATCAATATAATTGGTGGTGACTTTAACCTCCCTGGTATCGACTGGGACAGCAATAGCGTTAAATCTAGGACCCGTGATCGCGAATCTTGCAATTTCTTACTATAAAATTGGTTCAAAGAAACTCGCTCCGTCAAGCAGTACGCACTCCCACCCGTGGAAAGAACATATTGGACTTATTTCTTACGAACACACCGGAACGCATTAATAGTGTATCAACCGACGAGGGTATGAGTGACCATAAATCAGTTATTATCAACTTGAACGTAGAAATAAAAAAGAATGTGAGGCCAAAAAGAAAAATTTATAATTATCACAAAGCAGATTTTGAAACTTTTGCCAGCCATTTAAACTCTTCACTACACGATTTCAAAACCCGCTTAAGTCTTGCCACCGTGGAAGAAACTTGGACACAGTTTGTCCAAATTATGCAAAAAGGAATAATAGATTTCATCCCTGTAAAATTCGTTAAAGCAAATCGCGACCCCAGGTGGTACAACAAAGGCGTTAAAAAAGCCCTTCGAAAGCAGAGAAAGTTACACTCTAGGGAAAAGAAAGCAGGGCTGAACTCATCACCCTTGGACAATAAACACCTTTTGGACAAGTATAGATCCTCTAGAATTGAAACTAAAACACAATTACGTAGCACTTTGCAAGACTTTACAAACACACATCTACCTCCCTTCACTCCACAAGCATGCAAGTACATACGCTTAACTACAACAAATAATTGTACCCCAGGATGCAGCAAGAAATTTATCAGGAACGGGCAAGCCAGATTTTAGAGAATAGCTAGGCGAAATACCACCACCACAAGAACGTGCTACGTAAAACTCTCTCCTACCCAAGGTGAGGAATCTAGCCCAACGCGATCATCAGATATTTCTGACTTAATTCTACTTATGCGTCTGAATCCAAACCAAATGTTATAGAAGCCACTTGATTACATTTTTTCTTAAATCAGCCTTCATCACGCGAATTAATTTTCGCATAAACTCGTTAAAAACGAATTTACGTTGACTTTCATTTTTCAGGGGTTTGAATGTCATTTTTCAGTCATCGGAGCAAAATCAACAACTAATGAATGTATGATAATCTCTCACATCACATAAATTGCGGGGCTGGCGGTATTTGCTCTCGCTTGCTCAAAAAGACCGAGATGAAATTATTCCTCCCCCCCGGCCCGTCTCACCTCCTCCTCCATAATCTCACTAGACAGGAATAAAAAATCATGAAAGTAGACAACACTCAATGATTGAAGCTCGGAGCAACCTGAAAATACTCCTCTCAACGGTTGTCGCTCACTGAAATCAGCCATCCAAGATATAGTTAAATCCACCGCTAAACATGGTCACGGACATAAAAGAAAATGGGAATTTTTTTAAAGGATAACCTTAAGAGAAGGAAAAAAGGGAGGAGGGCGAAGCGAGGGCTCATGGGAAGGCTGGAGTGCGAACTAGGCGCCATCATCGGCTTACTTTGGAGTTAATGCCCCGTGACGTGATGGGCCAACCGAAATAAAAATTATTATGCAGTCCGCATTTTTTTTCACCTCGCCAGCGCCATCGCCCATATATTACGACCGAAAAAACCCCCTCTTCTCGGTCCAGCGAGTCCGCTTTTCGCGAAAGGAGGGAATCGGGGGCCGGGTGGGAGAGGGGAAAAAGGGGGCGATTCTAAAGGGGTGTGTGCAAGCGGCGAAGATACTGCGCCGGAGGCTGCGTGAGGGGTGGGCAATGGTGGGAGGAAATACTAGGGGCCCTCCTGATAAGCTCCCCTAGGGGGCGGGGCTGAGAGGACGGGGGAGAGGATGGGGGCGGCAAGAGATAGGAAAAGTCTACGAGGCGATATCAGGGATCTGGCCCAAGGTTACCTGTTGTGAGCCGTGATGGACTGGACTGCAAAAGGGTTCGGCAAGGGATCGAGATAAGCGGAATAAAACACATCGGAGGGATATGCTCGGTGGGCGGGGGAGGCAGGGGGAAAAGCGAGCGGGTGGCAGTAAGGGCCGGCAATACCCACGTCCGCACGTCTTTCTTACGAAAGAGAGAAAACAAAAAGTTACGCTTTATCTCTTTTCGAAATGAGATCCTCGGGTCTGTGGCGGATTTCCCAAGAGGCGGCGCCTGAAACGCCGGTATTAAGAGGGGCTTCATTTCGAGAAAGCCTCCAGTAAACGGACAAATTGGACTCGAGGGGTGTTGCTCAGATTTTGCTAAGGGGGGACCGCTCCAAAGGCTCATCTCCGCGGTTTCCATTAGTTAAACTTGAGGAGCGCCCAAATCATCTGTTTAACCCGAGGTCCATCAAACGAATAGAGGGGAGGCATTCGAAGAAAAAAGTCAAGGTGAGGTGTTATTTAGTTTCCCTGGAGCATTTTGGACATTGTGCAGGACCACCCATTGATCACAAGATACAGAGAAAAGACTCTAGTTTCCTCTGAAATCGTGACTAACGAAGATAATGTCACGGTGCGAATTGGTAACTAATCGAAGCCAAGAAATTTACGAGTAAAATATAAGTGGCAAGAAAAATATAAATTATTTTACTTTTACGCCGTCATAGGCACGCGCTTAAGTCTTGCCACCGTGGAAGAAACTTGGACACAGTTTGTAAAAATTATGCCAAAAGGAATCACAGATTTCATCCCTGTAAAATACGTTAAAGCAATCGTTGCACCCAGGTGGTACAACAAAGGCGTTAAAAAAGCCCTTCGAAAGAAGAGAATGTTACACTCTAGGGAAAAGAAAGCAGGGCTGAACTCATCACCCTTGGACAATAAACACCTTTTGGACAAGTATAGATCCTCTAAAGTTGAAACTAAAACACAATTACGTAGCGCTTTGCAAGATTTTAAACGTAAAGTACTCTGCGAGTATTTGAACACTGACCCCAAAGCTTTGTGGTCATATGTTAGGGAAATAAATGGGGGTCAACAAACCGTGGCTTGCTTAAGGGAATCATTCATACTGACAGTGAGGCTAAAGCCAACATTCTAAACGAATTCTTCCAGAGCGTCTTCACGAACGATGTAGCCACCGCGTATCTCCAAGAAACAATATATACTGAACCCATGACAAAAATAACAGTGGACGAGCAAGGAATTGCCAAATTGCTCAAAGACATCAAACCAAACAAATCCCCGGGTCCCGAAAATATACCAGCTCGGGTGCTAAAACACTTAGCTCCTAACATCGCCCCGTATCTCGAATTTATATTTAACAAATCACTCACTGAGTGCAATGTCCCTAAGAATTGGAAAACCGCGCAAATAACGCCTATTTTTAAAAGTGGCGACAGGGAGGACGCCAGCAATTAAAGACCCATTTCTCTCACTTCGATATGTTGCAAAATTTTAGCGCACATATTTGCCAGTTCCATATTGAGACATATTGATAGCATTAACTTTTAAGTGATAATCAACACGGATTCAGAAAAACTTGCTCATGTTCACTCGCCCTGCTTTTGGTAGCCTAAATTTCCCATTCCATCCCTTGTACCCCACCGTGGGGGAGCCCTCCTTCTGCCGGCAGCGTTGGGCCAAATTCCTCACCTTGGGTAGGAGAGCGTTTTGTTTTGCACGTTCTTGTGGTGGTGGTATTTCGCCATGCTACTTACTTAAATCTACCTTGCACGTTCTCGGATAAATTTCCTGCTGCATCCTAAGATACGATTGTTTGTTGTTGTTAAGCGTTTGTACTTGCATGCTTGTGGAGTGAGGGGAGGTAGATGTGTATTTGCATACGTGTAAAATGATATAATGTTTCAATGAATACATGCACTGCTGTGGATATGGGTTTGCTTGTGTGCGTTAGTTTTGAATGCGGTTTTCTTTTTTCCTCTTTTTGGGTGGTGACCTGACACCCCCCGCCACACGCTCTTGCGGCGGCTTGCGAGGTATTATGTAGATGTAGGTGTAGATGTAGATGTTATGTAGATGTAGTGGTAGATATGTGCTCCCCATGAAAGGCGTGTTGTTAGAACTACCCCCTAATATTTTACTTGTTTGGCCGTAGTTAGTACTGAACCCTCTATTTCCTAGTTTATGCCCTGTTCGCCACTTCCTTTTTTACCAAATTTCAAAACTGCGCATTTGTCAATATTTAGCATTAATCCCCATTTCTGGCACCAATCAGAGATTGTGTCCAAGTCTCTAGAGTGTAGCTCGCGATCTAGTTGGCTCCTTATTTCCCTGTATACCACCGTGTCATCAGCGAAAAACCTGAGATTTCTATTAACGTGAATTAAAATCCATATTTACATTCATTAAACGTCTAATTTGCATGATATTTCACATGATATTTTTTTCAAGGCCCTCAAATGTCGAATATCAAGGCAGTCTATGTGACATACTCCGAATCGCTCGAAGGAAGACCTGTTGTTCATTAATCAAGCGATCGCCATGAATTGTGGGAGTGAGCATTAATTCTCGCAAATAAGCCAGGCACGGAAAAGCTTCCCTTATACGTATATGGCCTATTACGAAAGTAAAATGCTAAATTTTAAAGTAACATAAATATCTACGGTACTGCGGTAAAACCGGTCGGTAAATCTAATGAGGGGTCAGCCCTACCAAGGCAACCGGTCACCAGTTTGCTTCGAGCAGTCTAATCGGAAAGACGTGCCCCCGCTTGAAGTATGTTTTCGTAGTTATCCCTATTCGTAGTTATCCGTGGGGGTTCGTACTAATATCTATAGTTATCGTTATGCCAGGACTAGCAGACTCAAGGGCTCCTTCTTCCCACAGATAATACGGGATAACAACTGTACCCCCCGCCACACGCCCTTGCGGCGGCTTGCGGGGTATTATGTAGATGTAGATGTTATTATCAAAATCCAACTGTCAACTTTGTAATAGTCAAAATTCAGCTTGGAAAGTTAATGGTGGTAATGCATGTCGCGCCGTAGTTAACAATTGTAAGACACTGATGCTTATGAACAGTAATCTATAGAACAGTTGGTAAAGCTAAAATATTGGAGTAGTAATATCAGGTCTTTGTTTGTAATATAATGAAGTCCTTCATACTTAACTTCGTAGAATAGTATTGTAGTTACCATTTGTGCTTAAAATAGAGACTGGCCCTATCTACTGGGTAGGTGGATATTAAGATAGTTTATTGTTCACACATTACTTAATTTTATCGGGTGAAAGTGGTAGGCAAGTGGATGCGATCTTTTTAGACTTTCAAAAGGCATTTGATATGGTTCCGCATGGTAAACTCATCCATAAATTAAAGGGCGCAGGTATACACAAGGGGGCAATAAATTAGGTTTAAGACTTCCTTTCAGACCGGGAACAGAGGGTAGTCCTTGACGGCACTAGTTCTACCAGCGTACGAGTAACCTCGGGGGTTCCTCAGGGAGGTGTTATCGGACCGATACTATTCTTGATTTTTGTTAACGATTTGAACCGTGTAGTGAAAAGTAAGATAAGGATGTTCGCGGATGACACAGTGATTTATCGGGATATATCTGGGGATGATGATCGTTTAATCCTAGCACGTGATTTAAATAGCTTTAATGAATGGTGATCCAAATGGGGATTGCCTTTAAATCTTAATAAATGTTCGGTGGTAAATTTCTTTAAAAGATCCACGGGATTAGTTTACAAATTAGCTGGAGTTGACCTTGAAGTAGTTGATACGGTGAAATACCTAGGTGTTACATTCTCTAAAGACTTAACTTGGGGGACCCATACACGTAATATATAATTATTAAATTAATGTGGTAGCATCGCGCACCCTTAAGGGTGTGTGATGCTACCACATCTAGTATCCTATGCTCTAGGCCTGTTAAAAATTTATTAATATTAAACTCATGTATACTGTTGTAATTAAGAGAATATATCAACTGCCGGAGCCGACGAACTTGGTCATTATTCAGGTATACATGCCACCGAGCAACCACAAGGAGGAAGAAGTCGATAGGATGTATGATGAGTTAGAGGATATCATCGCGAGTGTTCCTGCAGGGAAACATTTGATAGTGATGGGGGATTGGAATGCGACGGTAGGCGAAGGAAGAGATGGTGGTGAGGTGGGGGACTATGGGTTAGGCACGAGGAATGGACGCGGGGAGAAAGCAATTGAATTCTGCTGGAGACAGGGGTTAGTCATCACTAACACATGGTTTAGACACCACAAAAGGCGTAGGTATACATGGAAAATGCCAGGTGACTCAGAAAGGTATCAGTTAGATTATATTATGGTTAGGCACAGGTTTAGGAACAGTGTGATAAATTCGCACAGTTTCCAAGGAGCGGATGCGGACTCTGACCACAATTCAGTTGTTATGAAATCTAATGTTCGTTTCAAGAAGATAAGGCAAGGGCGGCGGGTTAAAAAATGGAATTTAGAAGCAGTAAATGGATTAACGAGGAAAGAGTATCAGCAGGCTGTAGAGAAAATGATGGATGACGGTAAAGAACTGAGTACTATCGAAGAAAAATGGGAATGTATCAAGAAAGGAATATTGGAAGCCGCTAAAGACACTATAGGAACCGTTAACGGGAAAAGGATAAGGAAACCATGGGTAACGGATGAGATGATTGCAAAGATGGATGAGAGAAGAAGATGGAAAAATGTAAACACAGAGTTAGGCAAAATGAAGTACAAAGAGTTAAACAATAAATTGAGAAGGGCCACAAATAAAGCAAAAGAAGAATGGTGGAAAACGTAATGCGAGGTAATGGAAAGTTTACAGAAGAAGGGTGAAATTGGTGCTCTATACAGCAAGGTTAAGTTATTATCGGGAAGTAAGATGGCAAGATCTGTGCTAACAGTTAAAGATAAATGGGGTAAGATAATAGTTGAACCAGGAAAAATCCAAGAGAGATGGAAGGAATATATAGAAACACTTTATGGTAAAAAACTTAGGCCGACAAGGTTAGACATAGAAAAGGAACATGACGTAGAAGAAGATGGCTTAGGTCCAGGCATACTCGAAGATGAAATAGAAAGGGCATTAAAGGAGATGAAAGCAAATAAGGCTGTGGGGTTGGACTATATTCCTGTAGAAATGTTGAAATGGTTAGGGAAAGGTGGTAAGAAGGCCATATATGGACTGATTCGTAGTATCTATGAGGAAGGAATCTGGCCGGAAGATTTTGTGAGATCGGTGTTAGTTTCTATTCCAAAAAAGGCAAAGGCTTCGTCATGTGAGGATTACAGAACAATAAGTTTGATATCCCACGCAGCTAAAGTTATTCTCAGGATCATCAACAAAAGGATAGAGAGTAAGGCAAATGATTACTTACGGGATGATCAGTTTTGGTTCAGGAAAGGAAGAGGTACGCGTGATGTCATTGCAGTAATGAGATCACTAGTCGAGAGGAATATAGAATACAATCAGGACGTTTTTGCCTGTTTTGTAGATTTCCAAAAAGCGTTTGATAGAGTGAATTGGGAAAAATTAATGCGTGTATTGCAGAAAATAGGAATGGATTGGAGGGACAGGGGACTGATCCGTAACCTGTGCCATGTCTCAGACTGCTCAGGTGCGAGTGGGGAACGGAGAGTCCGGATGGGCAGTGTTAGGAAGAGGTGTAAGGCAGGGTTGTCCATTGTCACCGGTACTGTTCAACGTATATGTAGAGGAAAATATTAAAGAGGCATGGGAAGAACTGGAGGTAGGAATGAAAGTCGGAGGGGAATTCGTAAAATCGGTTAGGTTTGCTGATGACCAAGCGTTAGTTGCTCAGTCAGCCAAGGAGTTGCAAGCATTGTTGAGTGAATTGGAGGTTCAGTGCGATAAATATGGGATGAGAATAAATATTAATAAAACAAAGGTTATGCGATTTTCCAGGAAAAAAAGGCTAAGCTAAATATTAAAATAGGCGGGGAAAAATTAGAGCAGGTAGATCAGTTTACATATCTCGGAAGTGTTTTGGACCAACACGGTCAAAGTGGTAGGGACGTAAGGAGAAGAATGCGCTAGGCAAGGAGGCTTTCTCAAGGAGAAGGGAGTTGATGACGGGGACGTTGAGTAGGGATGTTAAGACAAGACTCGTAAAAACTCTGATATGGAGCGTAGCTATGTTCGGCGCGGAAACGTGGTCGCTGAAGCAGGAAGATAGACGTAGATTGGAGGCTTTTGAAATGTGGTTGTGGAGAAGAATGGAGAAGGTGAAATGGACCGAAAGGAAAACAAATGAGGAAGTACTAGAAATGGTGGGGGAGGAGAGGGGTTTGTTGAGAGAAATCCTATGGAGGCAGGAAAAATGGATGAAAGGCGTATTGAGCGGTAGTGGAATGTTGAAGAGGGTAATAGAGGGGAGAATGTTGGGCAAGCGAAGTAAGGGTAGGAACAGGATAGGGATGTTGGACGGGATGAAGGGAGGAAAGAAGTACACCGAGATGAAGAGGGACCTGATATAGATTAGTTTGCTAGGTGGGGAGTCACAAAATGTTTATTTGATAGTTGTGTCCATCCAAAAAAAAAACCTACCTTAACCGGTGGATTACGTAATAATAATCAACTGCCGTTCACTTGTATGACAATTTTGCGAATAGGATTGCATGAGTGAATCTTTCAAGATAATCACGATAGTCACTAGTGGAGTGGTCACCTTTAGATATCATCCCTTCGAAACCCTGGCTATAATAGAAGGGAAGTTCGCACGTCCGCTCCCTTGTTACCGCTGCCTTCGGGCCGTGCGTCGCCATTCCCCCGCCACGGTTCTGCTTCCCCCGGTGACGAGAACCCCTTCCCCGCCATCCCTCCCCTTCCCCGACGCCCACTACGCCCCACGCACTCGCCACCACCCCCGAAAGGTGCAAGGCCCACCCCTTCTCTCACATTCCGTTTCTGCGAGTCAGCAATCGGGCCCCCCCCTCCGCCTCGTATGTGTCCACTGCTCACGCTCCGTCTGCTTCTTCTCCCCCCCCCGCCTTCCCTTTCCACTCCGCCACCTCGGGGGTACGCACCAGTCCCTGCCCTTCCCATTCAAAGCGTGGCCCGTGGATTCCTCATTGTCGGCATTTCCGAACGGCACCTCGGGTAAACGGCCGGGGGAAGTACCCATCGGTGTCTCTCTCTCACGGAGAACGATCCCCAAATGAGTGAATCGCTCCCATTTCGTCGCATCACCGCGGCGTCGACTTCTGCAAAGTTAAGCCCGGTATGTGACCAAGTCATGAACTGGATGTCCTGAACCGTTACGTTAAAGAGGAAATCTTGGTGAAAAAGCTTACTACGTAGATGAATTAATTATTTTCCAATGATTAAATGTTATGACTGGACCAATATGTTCCTATAATATTCTCTGAAATACACTTTCTTATTTTATTACGGTGTTCAACCGTTTCCAAAGTAAAAATATCATTGGCATTCTTTGGTGGTCTACCAGGACAGATCTGGGATGGACACAGACTAAAAACGCCAATATTTTTTAGGCACACCCTCGTTTCAAACCGTTCTTTGATTCTGAATAACCTATTTTCTACATCAACTCAATACCCCGAGGGCGTGTGGCGGGGGGTGTTAGGGCACCACCCGTAAATTAGGGAAAAAAAGCATAATACCCTCCGTCGCGGAATTCATCCGCAAGCAAGCATTCACGGTACGTCTATCTAAACTCAAAAACCCTCTTCTCCGTAACATATGGGATTACACGCCCCCAAGGAAGAAAACAAACACACAGCCTAAAGATGTCACTCGTCTATGAGTCTTTCCTGTGCTTATTTATCATTAAAACCGCTTCCTAGATTTACCCACTTCACGGTTAGTTTTAAACGCATTTTTTCATTTCTTTCGACTCCGTCTCGGACCACCGCTGTCGCTCCCGCTCTCGTAAGCTTTTGCTACGAAATGGTACGACCGCGGAGTGGCCTACCGACACTGTGGTAATCTTATGATATTAATTACAAAAAAATAAAAAAAGAATAAATATAGGAGGAGAGTAAAGAAAAAAAAGCATTAAAAAATGTCAACACTAATGTACTCCAAAGAGAAAAAAAAAACTGAAAAATCCATCTCTCCAATTCGATGCAAGGAGTAAAAAAATAATTAATCTTTAATTAACTAATTTTAGGCTGGCCATCATTACCCTGACAGGTGTAGTTCGTAATTTTCTCTTTTCACGCAAACAATACATACAGGGTTCGTCCGGAAAATAAGTTTATGATGCTCATTGTCTTTTTTGACAAAAGGGGAGTCGTCCATTACGAATTTGAACCTGAACGACAAACTGTAAATGCTGCATTTTACGTCACAGTGCTCGACAGGCTTCGAAAACGAGTCGCCCGCGTCAGGCCAGCGATCAAAAACATCTGGCGGTTGCATCACGGCAATGCGCCGTCTCACACCGCGTTTGTCGTGTCGGACTTCTTGGCCAAGCACGGCGTGGCAACGCTGCCGCACCCGCCCTACAGCCCGGACTTGGCACCACCGGACTTCTTTCTGTTCCCGAAGATAAAGAGGAGTTCGAAAGGAACGCGATACGGGACTTTGGACGCCGTCAAAGAGGCCGTGACGACGTGTCTTCGAGAGGTTCCCGATGGTGCCTTCGCGGGAGCGTTCCAGGAATGGGAACGCCGCTGGAACAAGTGTATCGACTCACAAGGGTCCTATTTTGAGGAATATTAGCTTAAGATATGTAAAAGTGTAATAAATTTTTTTTCCTGAGCCCAGTACACTTATTTTCCGGACGAACCCTGTACACCTCCAACACGTTACACAAATGCCATGTTTATTTACTATTGTTAAATGACCGGTAAGAGTGAGTCTCTCTCACCAATACGGTTGGTCGAGCCCCCCAAAACATCGGGGGCGTCAGTGACTATTTTGCATGCAGAAGCTACAAATGTTTAGCCCACAAACCAAACATTGTAAACATTCATGCACGAAACCTTTCGCCCCAACCCTTTCACACCAAACCCAAAAAATACCAACAAACATACACATGCACACACTTCGAATTTTCGATTTTGTTCCGACTTGCAACTTAAATGTTTTTAATATTTCTAAATGGACTTCGGATTCTTACTATTATAATTTCTGATTTTACTACGGAAGAATGAGTACTTGAATCTATCTTTATTGAAATCTACCTCTCTTATTTTATCTTTGTGTTCTGATCAACCTAAGTAGTGTGGGGCCATTATAATTCCTATTGTGCCATCGTTAAACTCGCTGGTTCTGAATCTCTCTAAAAGTCTAATGCTCGCTTGTTACGCTGTACATTCATTACACACAGCGTGAAAAAAGCGAAATTTTTAAACAAGTTTTTCCAGAGCATCTACAACAAACAAAAACCCACCAAATGATCCTCCACACCCACTCGTGGAACGCTTGAGTGACATAACACTGGCCAAGAACGGAATAGAACATCTACTACGTGGCATCAAACCAAACAAATCACATGGTCAGGAAGAAATACCTGCTAGAATATTAAAGGAATTACCCGAAGACATTCATCTACATCTACATAATACCTCGCAAGACGCCGCAAGACCGTGTGGCGGGGGGTGTCAGGTCACCACCCAAAAAGAGGAAAAAAGAAAACCGCATTCAAAACTAACGCACACAAGCAAACCCATATCCACAGCAGTGCATGTATTCATTGAAACATTATATCATTTTACACGTATGCAAATACACATCTACCTCCCCTCACTCCACAAGCATGCAAGTACACATGCTTAACAACAACAAACAATTGTATCTTAGGATGCAGCAAGAAATTTATCCGAGAACGTGCAAGGTAGATTTAAGTAAGTAGCTAGGCGAAATACAACATCACCAGAACGTGCATAACAAAATTCTCTCCTACCCAAGGTGAGGAATCTGGCCCAACGATGCAGGCAGAAAGAGGGCTTCCCCACGGTGGGGTACAAGGGATGGAATGGGAAATTTAGGGTACCAAAAGCAGATCAAACAATACTGTGAACAGCAATACATTACTAATGGCATTCCAATGCGGGCATGCGGGAAGGGTTTTGACACAGCACACAGGAGGTTAGTGAAAGTACATGCAATTGAGTATAACTAATTGTTACCTAGACGCCGAGAGTGGCAAGTGGCATTTTTGTTATCTCCGAGTGTGACCCTAAAGTTGTTATTCCGTGTTGTCAGTGGGAAGAAGGAGTCCTTGAGTCTGGCATTTATTTCCCGAATTTTGTACACATGATCCAAGCGACCAATGTATGTTGGAGCGCGAATAATTTTCGAGACCTCGGTGCTGAAACATGCGGATCTGAATTTATTTAGTAAGTTTAACCTAGCATTGAGTCGTCTTTCTTCCAATGATTCCAATCCGAACTCCATAAGCATTTCAGGGACGCTTTTCGTTTCATCGTAACAGTTTTCCACAAAACGAGCTGCCCGGCGTTGGACCTCCTCAATTTCCCGAATGAGGCCTTTTCACACGGATCCCATATGCTACATGCATATTCTACATGGGGCCTTACAAGAGCGTGATAACAACGTTCCTTGACCTTGGAGTCACTTCTGCCGACAATGAGTTTAATAAATCCTAATTTTTTATATGCTTGCCAGCAGACTTTACGTGTATGGATCCCCCAAGTTAAGTCTTAAGTGAATGTAACACCTAGGTGAAAAGTTTTTATATGAGTGTATACGATTTTATTCATGATTATTGGCATGAATTTGCGGGTATAGCATGCGGTTGCATTCAAAACACGGGTAGTGTCCCACACCCACACCACACGCCCTTGTGGCGGCTTGTGTGATACTATGTAGATGTACATAGATGAACCACTCTGACCAAACGGCGCGGTAACGTCGTGGTTTGACATCGTTTGGCTACCCTCGAGGAAGGTGTTAGAACATGAAAGCGACATTCCACGATTTCCGCGTTACGTACAAGCTATATTAAGGCATTGCGTCACTTGGCATTATGAATTTGTGTTCCGAGTCGGGAAATCAGGCTGGCGTTCAGAACTGTTTTAATTTCGGGAACTTCCGACGTCAGTAGTGCATCCTACTGCTGCTGTCGTTTGCAAGGGATTTATTGGATCTGTCTGCTTGGTAACTTTTCTTTAACTTTTTCATGTGGTCTCCCTCACAAAGGTTATGCGATACCACAATCAATATCTTTTTTCAGTGTTAAACTAATAAATAATTTTAATTACCTGTTGGTTTAGTTTCGCAAGAGGCCAATAGGTGCATTAGTGCCGAGGTGGGTTCCAAAGCAGGACTTCCAATAACAGTGCGCCGCCCTTTCCCAACGACCCCACAGAATACTTGTTCCCTTGCTCCTTGTTCAAGTCCTGCATCGACACGAAGTGATCTACATCTACATAATACCCCGCAAGCCGCCGGAAGGGCGTGTGGCGGGGGGTGTTAGGTCACCACCCAAAAAAGGAAAAAAGAAATACCGCATTCAAAACCAACACACACATGCAAACCCCAATCCACAGCAGTGCACACATTCATCGTAACATCCCATCATTCGACGCGCATGCAAACACACAACTACCTCCCTTCACTCTACAAGCATGCAAGTACATACGCTTAACTACAACAAATAATTTTACCCCAGGATGCAGCAAGAAATTAATCACGAACGTGCAAGCCAGTTTCTAGCACGTAGCAAGGCGAATTACCACCACCACAAGAACGTTCCGCATAAAAATCTCTCCTACTTTCGATTCGAACCCCCGTTCGGGAGGGATGGGATCCATCGCAATAAAATTTAGGGGACGAGAAGATGGCGAAATGGGGTGGGTGGGGGGAGAGAAATCGCAGAGGTGAAAAAGCCAGGGGGGGCGGCGGCCCTTGGAACAGATGATGTACATTTCGTAGGGAAGGGAGGGTTGGAGAAGTGGGCTGGGCGCGCGTGCGTGGGCGGGGTTTTTGGGAGAGGGCCCATGAGTGGTAACGTGAGCAGTTGGACCGGAAGTGGAGTTATCTCCCTGCTATAGGGGTGAGGATGGGGCTGAAAGGCGCGACTTAAGAAGACGGATAAGACAGGTTTTAGTTCAGGGGGAGGGGGTTGGAATTTGGAGAATTGATGAGGGTTGTTGGGTGGGAGGGGAAGCGGGAAGGGTGGGAGCTTTTAAGGATGAGGGGAACCAAATGAGGGCCAAGGAGTGATCTTTCCACCACGGAGTACGTACCGTTAAAGGAAGGGTCAGGGCCATATTTCTGCCTGCGGAGGGGCAAGGAGGCAGAGGTGAGAGGATGGGTATTATCCATCTCTCGTCGAGAGAGAGGCAACGATGCAGGTGACGAAGGCCGTTCCAACTGAGATTGGAAAACGGAGCTCATGGGTGGATTAAATACGAGGGCTCTTCAACGCACTCGTGGTGAGGTTCACCGTAATAAGGTACATCTACGTCAACATAATACCCCGCAAGCCACCGCAAGGACGTATGGCGGGGAGTGCCAGGTCACCACCCAAAAGGGGAAAAAAGATAATCCACGTTCAAAACCAACACATACATGCAAAACCAAATCCACAGTGGTGCATACATTAACTTTAGAAATTAAAGATTATCTTTGCTTTATACAGAAATAAAACTTTATTTGTCGACTAGTTTCGTTTACACTGTAACATCCTCAGGACTAGTGGTAAAATGTACATTTTGTCTGAGTTATATACTCGGTCGGGTAGGGGTAGCGGATGGGAGGGTGTAATTAAGGAGAAAAAGAGGGGGGTAAGAGGTGTAAGAGGGGAGGGGGGAAGGGAAGAGTGTGGGTCTGTGTCATGGGGTTTTCGGGTGTAGAATAGGAATGTCCAGGAGGGGGGAGTGGAAAGGGAAAAGGTGGTCATTAGTTATCCTTTCCATCTTCTTAACCATTTTTAGAATTTCTAACTGCTCACGGATGTCCAGCTGCGTTCCTTTCTTCACTCCGTGCAGTAATGTGGGGGTGAAATCCGCACGGTGGCCATCCTTCAAGAGGTGGGTTGCGAATTGGGACATCCCAGTGTTCTTCATGAAATCCCTCCGGTGATTCGTCTACTAAATCCTAATTTTGTATATGCTTGCCCGCAGACTTTACGTATATGGGTCCCCCAAGTTAAGTCTTTAATGAATGTTACAATTAGGTATTTCACCGTATCAACTACTTCAAGGTCAACTCCAGCTAATTTGTAAACGAATCCCGTGGATCTTTTAAAGAAATTTACCACCGAACATTTATTAAGATTTAAAGGCAATCCCCATTTTGAACACCATTCATTTATGTTATCTAAATCACGTGCTAGAATTAAACGATCCTCATCCCCACATATCTCCCGATAAATCACTGTGTCATCCGCGAACATCGTTATCTTAATTTTCACTTCGCGGTTCAAATCGTTAACGAAAATCAAGAATAATAACGGTCCGATAACGCTACCCAGAGGAACCCCCGAAGTGACTCTAGATGTAGATGTAGATGTACGATGGTAGAACTAGCGCCGTCAAGGACTACCCTCTGTTCCCGCTCTGAAAGGAAGTCATCAACCCAATTTATTGCCCCCTTGTGTATACCTGCGCCCTTTAATTCATAGATGAGTTTACCATGTGAAACCTTATCAAATGCCTTTTTAAAATCTAAAAAGATCGCATTCACTTGCCTACCACTTTCACCCGATTAAAGTACGTCATGTGTAAACAATCCTAATTGGGTATCGCATGAGCGGGTTGTTCTGACGCGCATGCAAACACACATCTACCTCCCTTCACTCCACAAGCATGCAAGTACATACGCTTAACTACAACAAATAATTTTACCCCAGGATGCAGCAAGAAATTAATCACGAACGTGCAAGCTAGTTTCTAGCAAGTAGCCACGCGAATTACCACCACCACAAGAACGTTCCGCACAAAAATCTCTCCTACTCAAGACGAGGAATTCGCCCCAACGCTGCAGGTGGGAGGAGGGCACACCCACGGAGAAGGACAAGGGATGGCAGTGGAAATTTAGGGTAGCAAAAGAAGAGAAAACAATACTGTAAACAGCAATACATTACTTAATGGCATGAGGGAAGGGTTTTGACACAACACACAGGAGGTTAGTGAAAGTGCATGCAATTGAGTTCAACTAATTGTTACCTAGACGCCGAGGGTGGCAAGTGGCATTTTTGTTACCTCCGAGTGTGACCCTACAGTTGTTATCCCGTATTGTCCATGGAAAGAAGGAGTCCTTGAGTCTGCTAGTCCTGACATCTATTTCCCGAATTTTGTACACATGATCCAAGCGACCAATGTATGTTGGAGCGCGAAGAATTTTCGAGAAGATGAGGAAGTACTGAAGAGGAAGTACTCAAATGAGGAAGTACTGAAGATGATGGGTGAGGAGAGGGGTTTGTTGAGAGAAATCGTATGGAGGCAGGAAAAATGGATGAAAGGCGTTCTGAGCGGTAGTTGAATGTTGAAGAAGGTAATAGAGGGGAGAATGTTGGGCAAGCGAGGTAAGGGTAGGAACAGGATAGGGATGTTGGACGGGATGAAGGGAGCAAAGAAGTACACCGAGATGAAGAGGGACCTGATATAGATTAGTTTGATAGGTGGGGAGTCACAAAATGTTTATTTGATAGTTGTGTCCATCCAAAAACCTACCTTAAACGGTAGATTACCTAATAATAATAATATCAAGATTTAATATCTGCAAATAAAACGTGACCGGTGGCCCAGTTGCTTACACCATGGCACTCCCCATAACTGGGAGAACTTCGCGTGAAATTCGTGCATCAGGATGAATCTGAGGCTATCTGCAAATAGGGAATACCTAAACGTGACTCCATTCAATAAAATTTCTGATGAATCAAGCCCATGTTTCTGGAACATGTGAATTTATTGTTTAACCTCCTTAATTCCCCTCTCCCGCTCCACCTTATCCAGTGAAAATAATGAAAAAAACATCGTGGTTACCATACACTGTAATTTCACGATCTGGTAATATATTGCATCAGCACGAAGAAATATGATAGCAATGCAATAATTTTTTTTGTACACTCTGATAAGCCGTTCCACTAAGAATCGCCTCACAGAGCTGAAACTAAGACTGTAATATCTCTGCGCTCCCTCCTTACTTCCAAACGCGCGGACCTCACGCTAACGCCCATATTTTTCTCCCAATTCAACTCCAAATGCTGCTCAAAAAAGAAATGCGTTCCTCCTGGCTTAATATATTTCCCCACCGTATTTCTATTTCCTTGGAGTCTTGGTTAATTTAAGCTTGGTCTTGGTTGGTTTAATAGTTTCTATAACGGCAGTATTTTCCTTTAAATAAACACAGATGCCACAGTACGAATCCAAGATGGCAATCATTAAACAAGCCAACAGTGGCTTTGGTGCCGGAGCTTTTAATGTTGATTTAAAGAACAATTGGGGTGCTGAATCCAATTATGACCCTAGTTTTTTCCAATCAAATATAGTTTTCAAGATATAGATATGTTGTTACTTAGTCTTTTAATACTAGGTTTCATGGGTTTAGCATAGTTGGAAGGCAAGAGCGCAGGTCATATATTGGGATAAATAAAGTAGAATCCAGCGCTTTTTGTCACTTGAGATCAGGTTACGCCTCACAGATCCCAAAAATAACAGAACAAACAACAACTTGTTTTAATACAACATACAACCGACATGTAAAAGTAACCGACAACCCTGGCATTGACGTAGAAAGACATTTGACATGCACTTTTCCACAAACGTGTCGTAAATTACGGTCAGACACAAACAAGGGCGTTACTCAAGAGAAAAACAATCTAAATATACTTGTATTAAATTACAGAAGCCTCAAAAATATAATAGCGGATCTCGAGCACATAATCCAATGTCATTCGGCTGATATAATATTAGGCACAGAGAGTTGGCTGTGTAATGACATCAACGACCAAGAAATTTTTCCAATAAACTTTAAAGTTTACCGACATGATAGAGGTACAAGACCCGGAGGAGGAGTTTTCGTGGCTGTGAAAAGTAATCTTGAAAGCAGACAACTTGCATTTGAAAATAATAACATAGAAAGTGTTTGGTGCACCATACTGCGATCCAATCAACCCAATATTTATTTATGCTCTTTCTATAGACATCTACATCTACATAATACCCCGCAAGCCGCCGCAAGGGCGTGTGGAGGGGGGTGTTAGGTCACCACCCAAAAAGGAAAAAAGAAATACCGCATTACTGTAAACAGCAATACATTACTTAATGGCATGCGGGAAGGGTTTTGACACAACACACAGGAGGTTAGTGAAAGTGCATGCAATTGAGTTTAACTAATTGTTACCTAGACGCCGAGTGTGGCAAGTGGCATTTTTGTTATCTCCGAGTGTGACCCTACAGTTGTTATCCCGTATTGACCGTGAAAAAAAGGAGTCCTTGAGTCTGCTAGTACTGGCATCTATTTCCCGAATTTTGTACCCAGGATCCAAGCGACCAATGTATGTTGGAGCGCGAATAATTTTCGAGACCTCGGTGCTGAAACATGCGGATCTGAATTTATTTAGTAAGTTTAACCTAGCATTGAGTCGTCTTTCTTCCAATGATTCCCATCCCAACTCCATAAGCATTTCAGTGACGCTTTTCGTTTTATCGTATCAGTTTTCCACGAAACGAGCTGCCCGGCGTTGGACCTTCTCAATTTCCCGAATGAGGCCTTTTTCACACGGATCCCATACGCTACATGCATATTCTAAATGGGGCCTTACAAGATCGTGATAACAACGTTCCTTGACCTTGGAGTCACTTCTGCCGACAATGTGTCTAATAAATCCTAATTTTTTATATGCTTGCCCGCAGACTTTACGTATATGGGTCCCCCAAGTTAAGTTTTTAGTGAATGTAACACCTAAATATTTCACCGTATCAACTAATTCAAGGTCAACTCCAGCTAATTTGTAAACTAATCCTGTGGATCTTTTGAAGAAATTCACCACCGAACATTTATTAAGATTTAAAGACAATCCCCATTTTGAACACCATTCATTAATGCTATTTAAATCACGTGCTAGAGTTAAACGATCCTCATCCCCAGATATCTCCCGATAAATCACTGTGTCATCCGCGAACATCCTTATCTTACTTTTCACTTCGCGGTTCAGATCGTTAACAAAAATCAAGAATAGTAACGGTCCGATAACACTTCCCTGAGGAACCCCCGAGGTTACTCGTACGCTGGTAGAACTAGCGCCGTCAAGGACTACCCTCTGTTCCCGCTCTGAAAGGAAGTCTTCAACCCAATTTATTCCCCCTTGTGTATACCTGCGCCATTTAATTTATGGATGAGTTTACCATGCGGAACCTTATCAAATGCCTTTTGAAAGTCTAAAAAGATCGCATCCACTTGCCTACCACTTTCACCCGATAAAAGTAAGTCATGTGTGAGCAATCCTAATTTGGTCTCGCATGAGCGGGTTTTTCTGAATCCGTGTTGATTGTCACTTAAAAAGTTAATGTTATCAAGATATCTCATTATGGAACTGACAATTATGTGTTCTAAAATTTTGCAACCTATAGAAGTGAGAGAAATGGGTCTGTAATTGCTGGGGTCCTCCCTGTCACCACTTTTAAAAATAGGCGTTATTTGCGCGGTTTTCCAATTCTTAGGGACTTTGCACTCAGTCAGTGATTTGTTAAATATAAATTCGAGATACGGGGCGATGTTAGGAGCTAAGTGTTTTAGCTCCCTAGCTGGTATGTTTTCCGGACCCGAGGATTTGTTTTGTTTAATGTCTTTGAGCAATTTGGCAATTTCTTGCTCGTCCGCTGTTATTTTTGCCATGGGTTCAGTATATAATGTTTCTTGGGGATACGTGGTGGCTACATCGTTCGTGAAGACGCTCAGGAAGAATTCGTTTAGAATGTTGGCTTTCCCTCACTGTCTGTATGAATGATATTGTTGCAGTCCCTTAAGCAAGCCACGGTTTGTTGACCCCCATTTACTTCCCTAACATATGACCAGAAAGCTTTGGGGTCAGTGTTCAAATACTCGCAGAGTACTTTACGTTTAAAGTCTTGCAAAGCGCTACGTAATTGTGTTTTAGTTTCAATTCTAGAGGATCTATACATGTCCAAAAGGTGTTTATTGTCCAAGGGTGATGAGTTCAGCCCTGCTTTCTTTTCCCTAGAGTGTAACTTTCTCTGCTTTCGAAGGGCTTTTTTAACGCCTTTGTTGTACCACCTGGGGTCGCGATTTGCTTTAACGTATTTTACAGGGATGAAATCTGTTATTCCTTTTTGCATAATTTGGACAAACTGTGTCCAAGTTTCTTCCACGGTGGCAAGACTTAAGCGCGTTTTGAAATTGTGCAGTGAAGAGTTTAAATGGCTGGCAAAAGTTTCAAAATCTGCTTTGTGATAATTATAAATTTTTCTTTTTGGCCTGACATTCTTTTTTATTTCTAGGTTCAAGTTGATAATAACTGATTTATGGTCACTCATACCCTCGTCGGTTGATACACTATTAATGCGTTCCGGTGTGTTCGTAAGAAATAAGTCCAATATGTTCTTTCCACGGGTGGGAGTGCGTACTGCTTGATGGAGCGAGTTTCTTTGAACCAATTTTAGTAAGCAATTGCAAGATTCGCGATCACGGGTCCGAGATTTAACGCTATTGCTGTACCCGTCGATACCAGGGAGGTTAAAGTCACCAACAATTATATTGATGCATTTATTATTTTTGCGTGTAAATTTATTTTATCTTCTGTAAGACCAATGCTATTGTATCGTATACTTCTTTCATTTTAGTTGAATGAGCGATTGGTATTGCGCCAAACCTGTTACCATTGTGAAGAAGTACACATTTTAAACTACGCTTGGTGCTATCAATAAACAAACGCCAATCTCTAGCATCATATTGTGATAGTAGTCCCATTTTTTCCAAAAGACTCAACGTCTAAACAAAATGTAAGATTGCCTTCTTGAGTAAAGAAGGGTAGCATATCCTTTTCCCTTGTGCGATAAAAATTTATTTTTGTGCCGGTACCGTACCGTATTTTTGTACCGGTACCGTACTTTTGCTTTTTTAATCTCATTGGCCTACAATATAGAAATATACATAAAACTTATTGACAGTTTATTGAAAATAAAAGGAACACCGCAGAGTGGTTATAAATTAGTAGACTTATAGATTTATTTAACTTAGAATTTTTAAACTATTTAAATTATTTTCCGGAATATATCAAATATTAAAAAAACTAATCGTAAGATGCGCCATATCTAAAAAAGTGGAGCTGTTAAATAAAAACGGATTTCATATTTGGATTCAGCTCTACAAATATAGTTAAAATCAGCACAAAGATTCCCGGCACCAAAAAAAATGTTTTTTTGTAGGTCTGTGTTATTTTTCTCTACATCACACAACAATTTAAATATTTCTCCAAAGCAAAATATAAATGTGTAATGAAATAACAAAATAGATAGTTGACTACTAGTTGAACGTAGGCTTACATACAGGTTATTGCTTACAATTTGTGGCAGGTTACTAATCTAAGGATGTTAATGACATATTACAGGCCCCGACTCTTTGGTAGATCAGATCACCAGCGTAAAATTAGGGAAATTTTTTGAAAAACAGATATATTAAAAATTTTGTTTTTTCGTCGAACCATTAGAGATCATAATATACATAACAGCGATCGCGTAAGAGATAATTAGATTTGTTAGTGAATATATTTGTCAATATCTCGCATGTTCCTTACTGCCATGTATTTATTTTTACTTAATAGACCCATCTTTGTAATATTTCTAAAACAAAATTAGAATGTACTTCTCCTGTTGTTGAATTTTGTTTTATGTGAGTACTTTCTTCCGTGTATGGTTCAGGTTTGTCGAGTGCAGGTACAAACTAATGTTTTGTAGAGGTAACATGACTTGGTCTTTAATGTGCTTTTATTCTAGTTTACGGGTGGTGACCTAACACCCACCGCCACACGCCCTGGCCGTAGCTTGCGGGATATTGTGTAGGTGTCAATAAAAAGTTTAATTTTCTCAATAATGTTTAACAAGACAGCACACGCGCATTTGTTGCACTACCATGGACTTTACGTTTTATCTCATTTCGACAGATTAGTTATTAAATTAGTTCACTTATAAATCAACTTATTTATCTAGTTGGTCAGAGATGGTTTTGAATGGCAACAGATGTTAAGAACGCTATTTCCTGTGCTTCACTTTATATTTCCCAAAATTAAATCCGAATTTCTTAGTTATCATCCTCAGTCGTTCTGCGCCTTGCTTGGGTGCTATCTCAATGCTGACAATATTCCTTGTATATTATGTTAGCTTATTAAATTAAAAAAAGAATATCACTGCTCTTCTCTGGCATCCATCGCTCACTACACACTCAAGATTTTCGATGGCTCCGTGAGATTTTCCAAACCTTTATTACATAGTTTGACTTGGAGATTACCATACATTAAGCACGTACTCAAATAGTGCTGAGTTATCGCCTCGCTCTGTTGTCAATACCACCATATGGAGGCTGAAGAAAACCATTATGATTTTAAATGTTTGGCATGGGAACAATCAACGCCAGCCATGCAATAATACTGAGGAAGGCG
Organism: Hetaerina titia; assembly: GCA_037158775.1. NCBI lineage: Eukaryota > Metazoa > Arthropoda > Insecta > Odonata > Calopterygidae > Hetaerina > Hetaerina titia. The sequence continues at coordinate 11,454,208 of CM073777.1, read as the reverse complement.
GAATGTTGCGAATGATATGGGATGAGAACCAAGAGTTAGTTCCCTTGGGTAGTAGGAAAGTATTTTTTAACCAATCCGTTCGCGTGTTTTATCAGAGCAAACACCAGAGTGAAATAACATTTTCGCCAAGCTCAAGTAATTCCTAGAATTCTTCTCCGGAGAGACGAAGATGAAGGTGTTTGTATTCCAAAAGAGCAACCCCCGCCCACGCAGACGTAAAACGCTCCACCCGGCTGCCAAAACGGAAAAGTAGAGGAGCTCAGCCCCCATACCCCTCCCCCGTATGAACACACGGCCCGCCCCATCCCCCTTGCCACACACGAACACATTCGCACTCTGAAATGGCGCGCCTGGAAATAAACGCGTGCACTCGGCAAGAAGAGAGGGGAGTTCAAGAAACAGCCGTAAATAAGTTTTCGCGCGGGGAAGGAGAAAGAAGAAGGAAGGAGGAGAAGTGGAAAGAGTTTGACAACTTTTTTCTTTTAAATCGCGCGTAACTAGGTTTGTTCGAAGTACCCATGGAGGAAGGGTGGTGAGTGGCGCTGCTCTAGCTGTTTTTTTTCGGCCAGCGGGCGGCGTGGGAGGAAATGGTGCGGGAGGGAAGGGAGGGGGTTGTAGCCCCGGGCATGATGGGAGGGAGGGCTTGTGTGTGAAAGCAGAGTTAACGGCGATGGTGCGAAGAGTTAAGCATTAAGGGTTAAAGATTAGGAGCGGGGAAGAGGAGGAAAGACAGAATTTTGGGAGGGGAGGGTGTGGGGGGGGGAATTGGTCCCAGGAAAGGGGGAGAACGATGATTTGCGAGAGAAGAATAGAAAAAAAGGAACAGCATGTGCTGTAAAAATTGGACCGAATCCCTCCGAGGCCTCCGCGGACGAGAGGGGCAAGTGCTCAATGCTTTCCTTGCGACTGCAAGGGATGGAGAGGTCATGCGAGTGAGGGAGAGGTCATGCGAGGGAGGGAGAGGTCATGCGAGGAACAGGGTTGGCCCATTGCGGCAGAAAGGGAGGGAAAGGGGCCCTGGAGTGGGCGAGGCCAGTTGAAGACGAGAAGTATTTATACGGCAACGGAAAGCATTCGCGAAAGTATAAGACTTCCTTTCAGAGCGGGAACAGAGGGTAGTCCTTGACGGAGCTAGTTCTACCAACGTACGAGTAACCTCGGGGGTTCCTCAGGGAAGCGTTATCGGACCGTTATTATTCTCGATTTTCGTTACGATTTGAACCGCGAAGTGAAAAGTAAGATAAGCATGTTCGCGGATGATACAGTGATTTATCGGGAGATATCTACATCTACATAATACCCCGCAAGCCGCCGCAAGGGCGTGTGGCGGGGGGTGTTAGGTCACCACCCAAAAAAAGGAAAAAAGAAAAGCCGCATTCAAAACCTAACACGCACACGCACTGGACTAACACAAATGTCTGGGGATGAGGATCGTTTAATTCTAGCACGTGATTTAGATTGCATTAATGAATGGTGTTCAAAATGGGGATTGCCTTTAAATCTTAATAAATGTTCGGTGGTAAATTTTTTTAAGAGATCCAAGGGATTCGTTTACAAATTAGCTGGAGTTGACCTTGAAGTAGTTGATACAGTGAAATACCTAGGTGTTACATTCACTAAAGACTTAACTTGGGGGACCCATATACGTAAAGTCTGCGGCCAAGCATATAAAAAATTAGGATTTATTAGACACATTGTCGGCAGAAGTGACTCCAAGGTCAAGGAACGTTGTTATCACGCTCTTGTAAGGCCCCATTTAGAATATGCATGTAGCGCATGGGATCCGTGTGAAAAAGACCTCATTCAGGAAATTGAGAAGGTCCAACGCCGGGCAGCTCGTTTCGTGGAAAACTGTTACGATAAAACGAAAAGCGTCACTGAAATGCTTATGGAGCTGGGCTGGAAATCATTGGAAGAAAGACGAATGAATGCTCGGTAAACTTACTAAATAAATTCACATCCGCATGTTTCAGCACCGAGGTTACGAAAATTATTCGCGCTCCAATATACATCTACATAATACCCCGCAAGCCGCCGCAAGGGCGTGTGGCGGGGGGGATACACACGTAATATACACGTACATCGGTCGCTTGGATCATGTGTATTTATAGTATTATTTGTAGTATTGTGCCACGTACTGAACGCGGAAGGCTCGTGTAAATCTATTTATTTGTTCATTGAGGGTATTAAGTGTTTGAAAATCTGAGTCTGGGGGTCTGTAGAAAGAGCATAAATTAATGTTGGGGTGATTGGATCGCAGTATGGTGCACCAAACACTTTCTATGTTATTATTTTCAAATTCAAGTTGTCTGCTTTCAAGATTACTTTTCACAGCCACGAAAACTCCGCCTCCGGGTCTTGTACCTCTATTATGTCGGTAAACTGTACATCTACATCTACATAATACCCCGCAAGCCGCCGCAAGGGCGTGTGGCGGGGGGTGTTAGGCCACCACCCAAAAAAAGGAAAAAAGAAAAAGGAAAAAAGAAACACCGCATTCAAAACCAACACACACATGCAAACCCCAATCCACAACAGTGCACACATTCATTGCAACACCCCATCATTCGACGCGCATGCTACCTATCCTCACTCCAAAAGCATGCAAGTACATACGCTTACCTACAACAAATAATTCCACCCTAGGATGCAGCAAGAAACCTATCACGAACGTGCCAGCTAGTTTATAGCAAGTAGCCAGGCGAAACACCACCACCACAAGAGCGTTCCATACAAAACTCTCTCCCACCCAAGGTGAGGAATCTGGCCCAACGCTGCAGGTGGGAGGAGGGCACACCCGCGGTGAGAGACAAGGGATGGAAGGGTGGAGCATGAAGTTCGTAAAGACGCTCGGGCATGCGGGAAGGGTTCTGACACAACACACAGGAGGCTAGTGAAAGTGCATGCAATTGAGTTCAACTAATTGTTACCTAGACGCGGAGGGTGGCAAGTGGCATTTTTGTTATCTCCGAGTGTAACACTTGAGTTGTTATCCCGTATTGTCCGTGGGAAGAAGGAGTCCTTGAGTCTGCTAGTCCTGGCATCTATTTCCCGAATTTTGTACACATGATCCAAGCGACCTATATATGTTGGAGAGCGAATAATTTTCGAGACCTCGGTGCTGAAACATGCGGATCCGAATTTATTTAGTAAGTTTAACCTAGCATTGAGTCGTCTTTCTTCCAATGATTCCCATCCCAACTCCATAAGCATTTCAGTGACGCTTTTCGTTTTATCGTAACAGTTTTCCACGAAACGAGCTGCCCGGCGTTGGACCTTCTCAATTTCCGGAATGAGGCCTTTTTCACACGGATCCCATACGCTACATGCATATTCTAAATGGGGCCTTACAAGAGCGTGATAACAACGTTCCTTGACCTTGGAGTCACTTCTACCGACAATGCATCTAATAAATCCTAATTTTTTATATGCTTGCCCGCAGACTTTACGTATATGGGTCCCCCAAGTTAAGTCTTTAGTGAATGTAACACCTAGGTATTTCACCGAATCAACTACTTTAAGGTCAACTCCAGCTAATTTGTAAACTAATCCCGTGGATCTTTTAAAGAAATTTACCACCGAACATTTATTAAGATTTAAAGGCAATCCCCATTTTGAACACCATTCATTAATGCTATTTAAATCACGTGCTAGAATTAAACGATCCTCATCCCCAGATATCTCCCGATAAATCACTGTGTCATCCGCGAACATCCTTATCTTACTTTTCACTTTGCGGTTCAGATCGTTAACAAAAATCAAGAATAGTAACGGTCCGATAACACTTCCCTGAGGAACCCCCGAGGTGACTCTTACGCTGGTAGAACTAGCGCCGTCAAGGACTACCCTCTGTTCCCGGTCTGAAAGGAAGTCATCAACCCAATTTATTGCCCCCTTGTGTATACCTGCGCCCTTTAATTTATGGATGAGTTTACCATGCGGAACCTTATCAAATGCCTTTTGAAAGTCTAAAAAGATCGCATCCACTTGCCTACCACTTTCACCCGATAAAAGTAGGTCATGTGTGAACAATCCTAATTGGGTCTCGCATGAGCGGGTTTTTCTGAATCCGTGTTGATTGTCACTTAAAAAGTTAATGTTATCAAGATGTCTCTTTATGGAACTGACAATTATGTGCTCTAAAATTTTGCAACTTATTGAAGTGAGAGAAATGGGTCTGTAATTGCTGGGGTCCTCCCTGTCACCACTTTTAAAAATAGGCGTTATTTGCGCGGTTTTCCAATTCTTAGGGACTTTGCACTCAGTGAGTGATTTGTTAAATATAAATTCGAGATACGGGGTGATGTTAGGAGCTAAGTGTTTTAGCACACGAGCTGGTATATTTTCGGGACCCGGGGATTTGTTTGGTTTGATGTCTTTGAGCAATTTGGCAATTCCTTGCTCGTCCACTGTTATTTTTGTCATGGGTTCAGTATATATTGTTTCTTGGAGATACGCGGTGAAGTACTGTAAAGTTTGTTGGGAAAATTTCTTGGTCATTGATGTCATTACAAAGCCAACTCTCTGTGCCTAATATTATATCAGCCGAATGACATTGGATTATGTGCTCGAGATCCGCTATTTTATTTTTGAGGCTTCTGCAAATTTAATACAAGTATATTTAGATTGTTTTTCTCTTGAATCACGCCCTTGTTTGTGTCTGACCGTAATTTACGACACGTTTGTGGAGAAGTGCATGTCAAATGTCTTTCTACGTCAATGCCAGGGTTGTCGGTTACTTTTACATGTCGGTTGTATGTTGTATTAAAACAAGTTTGTGTTTGTTCTGTTATTTTTGGGATCTGTGAGGCGTTACCTGATCTCAAGTGACAAAAAGCGCTGGATTCTACTTTATTCATCCCAATATATGACCTGCGCTCTTGCCTTCCAACTATGCTAAACCCTAGAAACGTGTTCGTGTAACCTACGCGCTACACACTGTGATGCCACGGCAGTATAATGGACCCCGGAGCGATTTAGGGGTACCCAACACGATGAGAGGACAGGCCTCAGATCAACGAAGTCCGCTCCGATTTCTCGACAGAATCCCAACAATCTCTCGTTTATACCCTCTATTCGGCTCCAAACGAGCCTTTCGCGGTCAGTACGTGGCACAATACTACAAATACTTAATTTAAGAGGAACCTTCAACTCTGCCTCAACCCGTTTCACCTCCGAGTGCATCTCCTTAAAGGAGCGCAGGATCTCTTCAGATCCACGTTCTGAGGCGTCGTTTGTTCCCACATGAGCCACAATGCGTAGCTTTGAGCAACCTGTATTACTGACGGCCGCCTTCATCGCCTGCGTCGCCTGGGGTACCCCGCCGCCTGGTATACACCAGGACGACAAGAATCCAACGCCTATCTCCTGTTGAACTATGCGGCGCAGCGGATGCATTATACGGCGGACGTTAGAACTGCCTAATATAACGGTTCCCTCCCTTCCCGAGCGCTGATGTCTTAATCTAGGCAGTGCCCTCGGAGTAGGGGTAGGAGCTGCAGGTGCGGTGGTGCTGTCATCCGACAGCACCTGGTACCTGTTGGAGACGGGGATGGTGTCTGCCTCCGCAGAGTCCAATCCTCGCCGCAGCGTTACCTTCCCCTTGCCCCGAGATACAACCCTCCAATCGTCAGACCTACGGACAAGAGGTACTCCCTCGTTGAGAGATGGGACACGAGGCAGGTCTCTAATCGCCCAGCCACGTGTAGCATTCGGACGAATCCGTGCATCCCTATGGGCGTGGCGGGTTTTCGAATTCCCACACCGAGTCCCAACTCTCCTGAGGGGAGCCCTCCCTCCGTCGATCTCCGAACGAAGCTCCCGCACCATCCTCTCTAACATGACGATACGAGCCCTTAGAGCTGCGCATTCGCCAGTGCCTTCAATCATAAAAATAGCATAGTTGGAAGGCAAGAGCGCAGGTCATATATTGGGATAAATAAAGTAGAATCCAGCGCTTTTTGTCACTTGAGATCAGGTTACGCCTCACAGATCCCAAAAATAACAGAACAAACACAAACTTATTTTAATACAATATACAACCGACATGTAAAAGTAACCGACAACCCTAGTAATTGACGTAGAAAGACATTTTACATGCACTTCTCCACAAACGTGTCGTAAATTACGGTCAGACACAAACAAGGGCGTTACTCAAGAGAAAAACAATCTAAATATACTTGTATTAAATTACAGAAGCCTCAAAAATATAATAGCGGATCTCGAGCACATAATCCAATGTCATTCGGCTGATATAATATTAGGCACAGAGAGTTGGCTGTGTAATGACATCAATGAGCAAGAAATTTTCCCAATAAACTTTACTGTTTACCGACATGATAGAGGTACAAGACCCGGAGGAGGAGTTTTCGTGGCTGTGAAAAGTAATCTTGAAAGCAGACAACTTGCATTTGAAAATAATAACATAGAAAGTGTTTGGTGCACCATACTGCGATCCAATAAACCCAACATTAATTTATGCTCTTTCTCTAGACCCCCAGACTCAGATTTTCAAACACTTAATACCCTCAATGAACAAATAAATAAATTTACACGCAAAAATAAAAAATGCATCAATATAATTGGTGGTGACTTTAACCTCCCTGGTATCGCTTCAGTTCAGTTCACTAACCTCCTGTGTGTTGTGTCAAAACTGTTCCCGCATGCTATTAGGTAATGTATTGCTGTTTACAGTATTGTTTTCTCTTCTTTTGCTACCCTAAATTTCCACTTCCATCCCTTGTCCCTGTCCGTGGGTAAGCCCTACTCCTTACCCAAGCTTTGGGCCAGATTCCTCACCTTGGGTAGGAGAGAGTTTTATGTAGCACGTTCTTGTTGTGGTGGTATTTCGCCTAGCTATTCTCTAAAATCTAACTTGCACGTTCCTGATAAATTTCTTGCTGCATCCTGGGGTACAATTGTCTGTTGCAGTTAAGCGGATGTACTTGCATGCTCGTGGAGTGAAGGTAGGTAGATGTGTGTTTGCATGCGCGTGGAATGATAGGATGTTTCTACGAATGTGTGCACTGCTGTGGATTGGGGTTTGCATGTGTGTGTTGTTTTTGAATGCGGTATTTCTTTTTTCCTGTTTTGGGTGGTGACCTAACACCCCCACGCCACACGCCCTTACGGCGGCTTCCGGGGTATTTAGTAGATGTCGATGTAGAATTGTCAACCCAGAAGATAATGGGAAATTATAAATGTAGACGTTAATGGCAAGGGGGAGCCAGTAGCAATCGCGAATCTATTGTTATTTTTTAATCAGAGAAATGATCTCAGTTAGTACGCTGGGCAAAATGGGGAATGTTAGGAAGAGGTGTAAAGCAGGTTTGCCCAATATAACCGGTGCTGTTCAACGTATGTGTGGAAGAATAGTTACGATGAATGTGTGCAGTGCTGTGGATTGGGGTTTGCATGTGTGTGTTGGTTTTGAATGCGGTATTTCTTTTTTCCTTTTTTTGGTTGTGACCTAACACCCCCCGCCACACGCCCTTGCGGCGGCTTGCGGGGTATTATGTAGATGTAGATGAAGAAAACATAAAATACGCATGGAAAGAACTGGAAATAAGAATGAAAGTCGGAGGGGAATTCGTAAAATCAGTTAGGTTTATTTCATTGCCAAACTCTAGATTACCAGGCAGCCAATGGGTTGCAAGCAGCAGTGGGACATTCGAAGTCACGAAGACAGGGTCGTGTTAGCCAACGGCCTAGATGCAATTCAAAATTGGTGCGATACATGGCAATTGGAATTAAATTTTTAAAAATGCCTTGTAATATATTTTTGGGTAAAGTGTAATTCCCTCCCTTATAGTTACAAAGGGAAACAACCCAAAATCGCGATGGTAGATTCCTTTAAATACTTGGGTGTAACAATTACTTACGATCTGTCCTGGGGAAAACACATTCGAGAAATATGCGGTCGTGCTAATAAAAAATTGGGATTTGTGAAAAGAGTGCTAGATAAATGTGACAAAAAAGTGAAAGAACGATGTTTTCTTGCCTTGGTCAGGCCCCACCTAGAGTATTCTCCCAGTATATGGGATCCTCAAATTATAAATTTCTATTCGGAGTAAGATCGAGTTCAGCGGAGGGGGGCTAAATTTGTGAAACATTGATATGACCAACGCAGCAGCATATCCACTTTGCCAGACAATTAAGGTTTGGGATTTTTCTTACACAGCGGCGTTTACAATATAGATTAAACTTATTAAAAATATTTAAAGATGGGCCCATTTCCGATGAAATCAAGGATATAATACGAACCCCAACGTATTACGATCGAAGGGATCACGAATATAAGACTAGATAGACTGCAAGACTGACAGATTTAAAATGTCATTTTTTCCCAAGAAATATAAGGGACCAAAATGATTGTAGTCGAAATTCCCCAGGAGTTAGTTTATTACAAGTATTCACGTACAGATTAGGGACTGTGCGAGGATATGTATAAATATACAGGATTCGTCCGGAAAATAAGTGTGCTGAGCTCAGGAAAAAAATTATTACACTTTTACATATCTTAAGCTAATATTCCTCAAAATAGGACCCTTGTGAGTCGATACACTTGTTCCAGCGGCGTTCCCATTCCTGGAACGCTCCCGCGAAGGCATCATCAGGAACCTCTCGAAGACACGTCGTCACGGACTCTTTGACAGCGTCCAAAGTCCCAAATCGCGTTCCTTTCAAACTCCTCTTTATCTTCGGGAACAGAAAGAAGTCCGGGGGTGCCAAGTCCGGGTTGTAGGGCGGGTGCGGCAGCGTTGCCACGCCGTGCTTTGCCAAAAAGTCCGACACGACAAGCGCGGTGTGAGACGGCGCATTGCCGTTAAGCAGCCGCCAGATGTTTTTGATCGCTGGCCGGACGCGGGCGACTCGTTTTCGAAACCTGTCGAGCACTTGGACGTAAAATGCAGCATTTACAGTTTGTCGTTCAGGTACAAATTCGTAGTGGACAACTCCTCTTTTGCCAAAAAGACAATGAGCATCGCCTTGATCCGAGATTTGCTCATGCGAGCTTTCTTTTGACGGGGTGATGATGGGGTGTGCCACTCCGCACTTTGTCTCTTCGACTCAGGGTCGTACTCAAAGACCCACGTCTCGTCACCCGAAACAACGTTCTCTAAAAAATGTGGATCATTTTTGCAGTGATCCGCAAGTTGTGGCGCGATTTCCAAACGATTGAGTCTTTGATCATCACTGAGCACCCTCGGCACCAACTTTGCACAAATTTTTCGCATATGTAATTGGTCCCTAATAATCTCGTGCACTATTGTTTTTGGCACATTGCACTGCTCTACTATCATCCGAACACGAAGACGACGATCAGAGTTCAGTACATTGCGAACTTTTCGCACATTTTCGTCGGTGAGTGTAGCTGTTGGGCGTCCAGGCCGTGGTTCGTCGTCGACCTCTTCTCTGCCCTCCACGAAAATCTTGTGCCACCGAAAGATCATGTTCCTGGACATGGCTGACTCCCCGTAAGCCTGGTTAATCATACCGACAGTTTCGGTAGACGATTTCCCAAGCTTTACCGCAAATTTGATGGAATAACGCTGCCCCAAAAACTTCGGCATCGCGTTCCGTGACGTGGGTCGAGCGTGGAGGTTTGCGTTAACAGAGCTCCTCACTACACACAACTCAGAGCCGCCTGTCTTTTTCAGCGTCGCTTTCCAACATACCCCCCTCCAATCGCAGCCCGTCAGAGCGGTGCTGGGCGCGCCTGGAGCGGCGGGAAAAAATCTGTACACTTATTTTCCGGACAAACCCTGGATATATGTGTACATGTATGAAAAATATTTATATTTATATGTATGGATAGATTTCTTTTCTTACAGGTTTCCCCCACCTTTCCTCACCTATTTGATAACCCCCAACCCCCTCATCCCTTACCCTTCCCTCATGTTGCTACACCCCCTGCCACACACCTCTTTTGGTGGCTCGAAGGGTATTCAAGTAGATGTGGAAGCATTGCAGTGCCAATTGGAAATTGAAGTGCAATAGATGTCGGATGAGAATCAATATTTATAAGACAAATGTTATACGGTTTTCTAGAAAGAAAAAGCCTAAGATAAAAATTAAAAAAGGAGGGCAAAAACTAGAGCAGGTAGAACAGTTTATCGGAGAGGTAGAACGTATCTCGGAGTTTGTTAGACCAACGCGGCTAAAGTAATAGACGTAAGGAGAAGAATTGCGCTGGGCAAAGAGGCTTTCACAAGGAGGACAGACTTGATAGTAGTAGTTTTGTTGGGGAAGCGACCGACAGCTAAGGTACGAGATTGCGCCATTGAGACGGGTGGTAAAGGAAGGGTGGAGAGAAACCCGGCGTCGGCATTAGCCTACTCTTGTCGAAAGGCGCCAAGGGGTCCGCAGTTTAACGTCCCATCCGACGGACGAAGTACTCACTCAAAGATCTCTCCACAAAGTACCTCAAGTAGGGATCGGGATACCACTGAAGAATATTTGTTGTCTCCAGGGCTTTCGCGGTGGGAAGACTGTACGTTAGCTTCTGCACCATCCCGATCCCCCAGGAGGGAGTTGATGTCAGGGACGTTGAGTAAGGTAGTTAAGAAAAATCTCGTCATATCTTTGATATGGAGCGTAGGTATATACGGCGCGGAAACGTGGTCACTGTAGCAGGAGGACTGACGTAAATTGGAGGTTTTTGAAATGTGGGTGTGAAGAAGGATGGAGAAAGTGAAATGGACCGACAGGAAAACAAACGAGGAAGTGCTAGTGGGAGAGGAAGTGGAAGTGTATGTTTGGCGAGGACAGGGGATTGCTGGGAGAAATCATACGGAAGTAGAAAAAATGGATGAAGGGAGTGGGATGTTGAAGACCGTGATAGAGGGGAGAATGTTAGGCAAACGAGGAAAGGGCAGGAACAGGATAGGGATGTTGGACGGGATGAAGGAAGTACACAGAGATGAAGAGGGTCTTTTAGTAGAGTAGGATGTTCGGTTGTGTTTTATTATTAGAGATGTGGGAGTTAAGTGTAACTTCGATTCATCCCAAACGTACTAGTAGATTCTCTATAATAATAAATACATGCTTCACCAATATGAACAATTTAACTTTATTCGCTTTACCAATTAAAGTATTGTACATTAAACATATTTCCGCAAAAATCATTGGTTGAACTACCAACTGACTCAATGACCATTCGACTTTCACATGGCACCGAAAAACTGCGTTAAAAATTCAAAATGGGCACATTCCAGGGAAAGCAGGGAACAGAAACTGGGCCAATGACAATGAAGAGTGGTGTCGGAGATTACTTTCAAGGCAATAACCCGAATATTACTTTGATCTGTGTATTTCTGTTTATAAATGGAACCGAATAACACCGACTGGGATATTTCTTCAAGTCACGTATTTTGACTCAGTTTCGCGGAGTGAAGTGCACGCTGCAGGCACCTCAATCGAAGTGTGTTCGGGTCAATGCCACATTGTTGGATGATTGAGGCGCAAGAGATCTTGAAATTTACGAGCAGCACCATACTCATTTCTTCCGTTGGGAAAGCAGTGCAGGGAAAAACGCATGGACGCTTTCAAAACGTGTCGCCTGTGGTTGATGCCTCAAATGGTGCAAGGCGCAAGAGGAGAAAGCATTTGTTTGTCTACGACTTACATAAAATAGGAAGAAGATAAGTGAGACATAAAAAGAGTCAAAGGACGTGATGATCCAAGCAGCGAAGCGGATGGCGACCAGCCTGAAGGGGATTCGAATCCCCACTTGGGCACGGATGCCTTGTCACGTAGTGGATTTACGGGAGCTAAGTTCATGGTGAGGTATCACCTCTACTGTCGAAGGGTCTGGAATACTAATTGCGAATGGAGAACAATATACTCGAGAGGAACATGTAAAGAATCCGAAAATACTCAAAGCAAACCTGGGCGACAGTAAACTGTGGTATGAAAGTTTAGGAGCCATTGCACGATCAATATAACAGCGCGATATCATTTTTAAAAATACGCTCATAAAATATTTTTCCCAATAGACAGAAAATTGACGACTGAACCTGGGAACTTTGTTCAGCTGCTAATAAAAATAAAAAAAACTAAAAACTTTGTTCAATAAATGTGCAACAAATCAGCCTGAGAAGTAATTTTGGCTGTCTAAACTCGTGCAGGTAGAAAGTATGCATTGGAAGAAAAGCATATGGATGGAGAGATGAAAACTCGGAGACTGACTAATATATCATTAAATTTCTTAATGATCAATTTACTGCCATTGACAGTACAATACATTCTAGAAACCTACACAAATATGTTTTAAACTACTACATTTCACAGGCCTATCAACTTCAAACCGTCATTTCCTTATCCATGAATATATATTGTGCTCAGACGTACCAAGAATAAGAACTTCTTAGAGCCGGATACGAAGAAAATAATACAAAAAGATAGAAGAGCATCTGCTGTTTTAAAAGTCTTTGGAATGGGAAGTTATGACGATGACTCAAGTTTTACTTGACCTGAAACAAATATATCCTTTCATTTTATGAGAGAGTTTATCTTTGAAAAATATAATGCACAAAAATTATCGTAGCAAAGTGAAAGCCATACATATTAGTAAGTCTTCTACTAAGTCCTTCACTCAAATTCAATACAATATTGAAATTTATATTGGTATGTTTTGAATTAGGGAATGCGCAATATGATCACGTTCTTCAGCTGAATTCAAGATTTTTTCATTACCAATTTTTTCCAGACATACTGGTGTTCTCAAAAAAAGACAGGTGGTGATGCATCAATATTTGCAGATTGTTTACGCTATCAAGCATTTGAAAATATGTAAAAAATAATTCACGGCTGAATGATGATCTAAAGAAAGCGGACTGGTGATTAATTAACATCTAATCAAGTCTTGCCTTAAACTTTGATATAATTACTTCTCCTTATAAACTACTGATGTCACCAAATTGCTAGCACATAAAACTAATTCAATATTGGTAAAGAGCGAAACTCAAATATTTATTCCTTCTTCTAATTCCACGGACTTTTAAAATTGATTGGAATATTTTCACCTTAATATAAATGCAATATTTTTTAGCTATCAATATAATCTTCTACATGGAATGGCTTAGTTGAAATCACTGTTAAAAACGTTAAAAATCATGATACAACTACATGTGAATTGAAAAGGAAGTCCGAAGAAATTACTTCACACATCCAAGAAAAGGACCTTTACAAAGATTGGGCCGAACATGACAAGGAGTTTTTCACCCATCATTTCTTTATCCACCCATACACGCATTAATAAGGGGTTGAATTATTGCCATCTGTTACCCACCACAGTAATCAACTCAAGGCTGGGTTTGACCCACCATCTGTTTAACCTTCTGAAATTCACCCTACGTGACGAGGGGAGAAGAATTCCACATGGGCGGAATGAGCAAGATAGATCGATGCGTAGGTTAGGTAGTGGAGTAGATTGCCCTAATAACGATATTATAAGGTGTAGGTCAATTAGTGGGTCTAACAATACTATGTTGCCAGAAGAGATTTTTCCAAGTACTTGCACTGCTAATGACACACAAGAAAGAATTACTTATCAGAATGTAGGCCGATCGAATATTAAGACACCAAAAAGACTAAATAACATCCCCAGAAAGCAGACCGCAAAAAAGGTTTTAGACGAGGATGTAATTTCCGTAGTAGTAGTTAACTGCCGAAGTTTAAAAAATAAAATACCGGCGGCGGGCGAATGGCGGGATTAAAAATATTTCCTTATCCGGGATTTGAACCACGGACCTTCCACTTTCCGCGCGGATGCTCTACCAGTTGAGCTAAAAAGCAAACCTGATTTACATTGAGATCTGCGATCTTATAAAGCGTCAAAGAAATCAGACCTGAAGAAGGCCTCGGAGTAGGCCGAAAGGTGAATCCCTGCCCCCTGCCACACACCTCCCCTGCCACACACCTTTTTGGTGGCTCGCAGGGTACTTATGTAGATGTAGATGTAGAAAGCTTAAATCATCTACAGTGTGAGTGTCCTTTTACGTGTTATCTGTTTTATTCTGTGTTCTATTGTGCCGTCCAAAAGTTATATATATATATATATATATATATATATATATATATATATATATATATTTTTTTTTAGGTAATCTACCGGTTAAGGTAGGTTTTTGGATGGACCCAACTATCAAATAAACATTTTGTGACTCCCCACCTAGCAAACTAATCTATATCAGGTCCCTCTTCATCTCGGTGTACTTCTTTCCTCCCTTCATCTCGTCCAACATCCCTATCCTGTTCCTACCCTTACCTCGCTTGCCCAACATTCTTCCCTCTATTACCCTCTTCAACATTCCACTACCGCTCAATACGCCCTTCATCCATTTTTCCTGCCTCCATAGGATTTCTCTCAACAAACCCCTCTCCTCCCCCACCATTTCTAGTACTTCCTCATTTGTTTTCCTTTCGGTCCATTTCACCTTCTCCATTCTTCTCCACACCCACATTTCAAAAGCCTCCAATCTACGTCTATCCTCCTGCTTCAGCGACCACGTTTCCGCGCCGTACATAGCTACGCTCCATATCAGAGTTTTTACGAGTCTTGTCTTAACATCCCTACTCAACGTCCCCGTCATCAACTCCCTCCTCCTTGAGAAAGCCTCCTTGCCTAGCGCAATTCTTCTCCTTACGTCCTTACCACTTTCACCGTGTTGGTCCAAAACACTTCCGAGATATGTAAACTGTTCTACCTGCTCTATTTTTTCCCCGCCTATTTTAATATTTAGCTTAGCCTTTTTCTTTCTGGAAAATCGCATAGCCTTTGTTTTATTAATATTTATTCTCATCCCATATTTATCGCACTGAACCTCCAATTCACTCAACAATGCTTGCAACCCCTTGGCTGACTGAGCAACTAATGCTTGGTCATCAGCAAACCTAACCGATTTTACGAATTCCCCTCCGACTTTCATTCCTACCTCCAGTTCTTCCCATGCCTCTTTAATCATTTCCTCTACATATACGTTGAACAGTACCGGTGACAATGGGCAACCCTGCCTTACACCTCTTCCTAACACTGCCCATCCGGACTCTCCGTTCCCCACTCGCACCTGAGCAGTCTGAGACATGTACAGGTTGCGGATCAGTCTCCTGTCCCTCCAATCCATTCCTATTTTCTGCAATACACGCATTAATTTTTCCCAATTCACTCTATCAAACGCTTTTTCGAAATCTACAAAACAGGCAAAAACGTCCTGATTGTATTCTATATTCCTCTCGACTAGTGATCTCATTACTGCAATGACATCACGCGTACCTCTTCCTTTCCTGAACACCAAACTGATCATCCCCTAAGTAATCATTTGCCTTACTCTCTATCCTTTTGTTGATGATCCTGAGAATAACTTTAGCTGCGTGGGATATCAAACTTATTGTTCTGTAATCCTCACATGACGAAGCCTTTGCCTTTTTTGGAATAGGAACTAACACCGATCTCACAAAATCTTCCGGCCAGATTCTTCCTCATAGATACTACGAATCAGTCCATATATGGCCTTCTTCCCACCTTTCCCTAACCATTTCAACATTTCTACAGGAATATTGTCCAGCCCCACAGCCTTATTTGCTTTCATCTCCTTAAATCCCTTTCTATTTCATCGTCGAGTATGCCTGGACCTAAGCTATCTTCTTCTACGTCATGTTCCCTTTCTATGTCTAACCTTGTCGGCCTAAGTTCTTTACCATACAGTGTTTCTATATATTCCTTCCATCTCTCTTGATTTTTCCTGGTTCAACTATTATCTTACCCCATTTATCTTTAACTGTTAGCACACATTTTGCCTTCTTACTTCCCGATAATAACTTAACCTTGCTGTATAGATGCACCAATTTCACCCTTCTTCTGTAAACTTTCCATATCCTCGCATTGCGTTTCCACCATTCTTCTTTTGCTTTATTTGTGGCCCTTCTCAATTTATTGTTTAACTCTTTGTACTTCATTTTGCCTAACTCTGTGTTTACATTTTCCATCTTCTTCTCTCAACCATCTTTGCAATCATCTCATCCGTTACCCATGGTTTTCCTTATCCTTTTCCCGTTAACGGTTCCTATAGTGTATTTAGCGGCTTCCAATATCCCTTTCTTGATACATTCCCATTTTTCATCGATAGTACTCAGTTCTTTACCGTCATCCATCATTTTCTCTACAGCCTCCTGATACTCCTTCCTCGTTAATTCATTTACTGCTTCTAAATTCCATTTTTTAGCCCGCCGCCCTTGCCTTATCTTCTTGAAACGAACATTACATTTCATAACAACTAAATTGTGGTCAGAGTCCGCATCCGCTCCTGGGAAACTGTGCGAATTTATCACACTGTTCCTAAACCTGTGCCTAACCATAATATAATCTAACTGATACCTATCTGAGTCACCTGGCATTTTCCATGTATACCTACGCCTTTTGTGGTGTCATAAACCATGTGTTATTGATGACTAACCCCTGTCTCCTGCAGAAGTTCAATGCTTTCTCCCCGCGTTCATTCCTCGGTGCCTAACCCATAGTCCCCCACCTCACCACCATCTCTTCCTTCGCCTACCGTCGCATTCCAATCCCCCATCACTATCAAATGTTTCCCTGCAGGAACAATATATATATATATATATATATATATATATATTATTAGGTAATCTACCGGTTAGGGTAGGTTTTTGATATATATATATATATATATATATATATATATATATATATAATATATATGCGGGTCGCGGTGGTCTAGTGGGTAGAAGCGTTGCACTACTGACCGGAGGGTCCCGGGTTCGATTCCCGGGCAAGGCACTTTGGGCACCTGCAGCTCCACCCAAGCTAGTTGATTTTTCGGGTACCAGATCTTCCTGGGAAACCATAACCGGCACAGGGAAAGGAACTGGCCCCCTACCCTGATGTGTGAATAATCACACGCCGTCGGGCTTGGTCACAC
>CM073777.1:11227251-11437171 GCA_037158775.1 Hetaerina titia | reverse complement strand
AAACCGACCTTCGGGTTGATTAGTGTTTATGGTTTATATATATATAGAGCAAACTGGCGATCAGCTGCCACCCGATCCCCCCATCACATTTGCCGAACAGTTTTGCCGCGCTGCCATGGATAGTCGCGTCACAATAAATTAATGCGCATTACTTTCATAATGGACCATGTACAGTCCGTTCAGGATAGGCCACCCGGCACTCAGAAGCCTACGGCCCAGGGGTGTCACGTTAACGAGGAAAGAATTTAGGCATATCTACCGCCACCAATGGCGCCCCCTCCCGGAAAATTGAGGCTCGGGAAGGAGCTGCATTTTCCACTCCGCGGCCTTTCCCCGTTTTTCATTTCCCACACAATGTCCTCCCCCTCTCCCATCCGCTTCATCCCCGATTCCACCCCCGGAGCAGTCTTGTGAATTTACCCAGGGCAACTTATAAATTACACGATCGCCTTCCTTAACCGAGAATGATGGGCAGGGTGGATGCAGCCAGCAGCACGGAATGATGGGAGGATAAAGGGGGGTGAGCTGGAGGAGGGCAACCGAAGCACTTTCGATGCGAATTAAATGCGAAAATGGATCAATCGACGGAGGGTCTCTCTCTATTTTTTCCACCGGAAGATGCTGAAGAGTCTTTGACTTGCTCTCTGAGTAACGTGTGGCGGGACCCCCGGATGAAAACGATCGAGGCCCCCTCCGCGCCCCCCCCCATCGGCAGTAATTGTGACACGCAGACCTAAACGAATTAATTATCGAAGATAAGTGGAATATGCACCACAGTGTATGAGACTTCGCTGCAATGTGAGAAACTTACCTTAATAAACTAGTCGGCGACATGAAGGATACAGTACTCCTAACACGTCACCCTAAGCGAGGAGTGAAATTTTCATGACTGATGTTGCATTGCAATAATTCACGCCTGTCTCCGAATATGCTGCTAACATAAGGGCCCTTCCTCGGCCGGTTTATTTTCCGAAAGGGACTGATTTCAAGACGGAGATCCGTGAAACCATGTTATGATAAATTCAACAGCAGGCATTAACAGATTGTTGAAGGAACTTGGTTGGGATTCAACGATGACCAAAATTTACAATGCAGTTAAGATATCTTACGGTAATTACAGTTTGACCTTTTTTAAGAATAACTTAAAAACTAATAAAACGGCCTCATATCCGATAAGTCAGATCATTCCAATTGGATTGTACAAACATTTTATGAGACGTTGCATGGCATTGGCATTGAAAATGGCATTTTTTCCGCCAGCGATAAGATATTAGAAAAACTGCAATTTAATTCGTCTAAAAAAATGTCTTCAATCACATAGCTTATTCTTCTTGTAGTATCAACATAACCTAGCACCTCGTCTCGCACGAGTATAGTACGGACTCCAGCAGTGCATGCAAAACTACGTAAAATCCCAGTTATGACAATACATTTCAAAACGTCTCGGTAACGTCAAACCTTTTCGAAAAATAAAGTGGGGATAATTAAACAACATAGCCGGGATGAAATGTATACCGATAGTCCAGTGAAACAAGTGAGAAAATGTCTCTAACAAACAACAAAGACAAGAAGGGTCAATTATGGCAGGTTCAAGGGGCTGTGTAGCGGAATCGTGGCCGCATGGGGTGAGCGAGTGGTTTCAGAGGATAGGGTGTGAGTAAGGCATCCGAAAAGGACTTTGAAAATCAGTTATCATGGAGCCTGTTTATATATTCTGAATGGTGGATAAATATGAAATTGGAAATGGAAATAGCATCTATCTATTTTTATATAAAGATATCAAAATAATTCCGTCTCCCACTATCCACAGTCATGATAGAGTTTGTCGCCCTGACTAAAATGAACGTGGATGCAAAGAGAAAAGACAAAGGAAATATTCAAATTTACCGTTTTGACAGAGAAGGTCCTGGGCTACCCAGGGAAAGAAATATAAAATATGTGGATTATGTTGGATAAACATAAATACGTGGATCGCGGTAGCCCAGTGGGCATAGCGATGGACTAATGACATGATGGTCCCGGGTTAGATTCCCGGGCAAGGCACTCTGGGTAACTGCAGCTCCACCCAAGCTGTGTGATTTTTCGGGAGCCGGATCTTCCTGGGGAACCATAACCGACATAGGGAAAGGAACTGAACCCCCCACCCTGATGTTTGAATTTCACAGGCCGTCGAGTTTAGCACTGGGTGAACTCTACCATCACCTACTAAACCGACCTTCGGGTTGATTACTATATATATATATATATATATATATATATATATATATATATATATATATATATATATATATATATATACACTTTTTTGGAAAACCCACAAACGTGTCATGTAAATTCACTGATAGTCATAACAAACACAGAAACCAAAACACAAAAAAGAGAGACTTACTGGTTCTCGAATTTTCGGTGGTCCAACCACCTTTCTCAAGAGGAATTAGAAACAGAACTGAGGCAGAGGAGGCCCCGAAAGCAGTGGTAGGAAGAAGAAGGGGAAATGGGGGAAAAGAAGGGAAAAGAAGGGAAAAGAAATGAAAAGGGGGGAAAAAGGGAGGGAAGGCATTCGAGGTGAGGAGTTTGGAGGGGTAGTGTATGGCGCGGGAATTTCAAAAAAAGGTGGGGATGATATGGAAGTTGTTGGGGGCGGAGGGGGATGAAATTATATGCATAAAGGGGGCAATTAATGTCTAATATTAATACCTGGGCGATTCCAGGAATCCAAGAGCCAGATGAAAGCTAGCTCTAATGTTTTGAGTTCAAGTCTGACCTGAAGAAGGCTTCGGAGTAGGCCGAAAGCTTAAATCATCTACAGTGTGAGTGTCCTTTTACGTGTTATCTGTTTTATTCTGTGTTCTATTGTGCCGTCCAAAAGTTATATTGCTCTCGTGAGTACTTCCGCATCATTTATATATATATATATATATATATATATATATATATATATATATATATATATATATATATATATGGCTCTAAATCATCTATATATACATACATATAGATGATTTAGAGCCATAAACACAGAAATGAACCCGAAGGTCGGTTTAGTAGGTGATGGTAGAGCTCACCCGTGTACCAAGCCCGACGGCGTGTGACTATTCACACATCAGGGTAGGGGGGCCAGTTCCTTTCCCTGTGCCGGTTATGGTTTCCCAGGAAAATCTGGTACCCGAAAAAGCAACTAGCTTGGGTGGAGCTGCGGGTGCCCGAAGTGCCTCGGGAATCGAATACATAATATATATATATATATATATATATATATATATATATATATATAACCATCGACCTATCTGGCATGGGTGACCCTACCAGGAGCAATTATATTTACTCCCGCCAGCACAGCTCTAGGTGTCATCGGAACACAATCCCTTCCATCACGACAAGGTTGTAGTCCATGGGAGGGATATATATATATCCCTCCCATGGACTACAACCCTGTCGTGATGGAAGGGATTGTGTTCCGATGACACCTAGAGCTGTGCTGGCGGGAGTAAATATAATTGCTCCTGGTAGGGCCACCCATGCCAGATAGGTCGAAGGTTAGGAGCCAGACGAAAGGTAGTCCAAGAAACGTCTCTTGCTCAGTGAGGCGGCTGCAAAGAGGTCGGACAACAGTGGGGCGGCCAATAAGTGATGGTGCCACGTTAAAAACACTATTGAGAAAGGCAATGGGAAACCAACTCAATTATCATTCCCAAGAATTTAATGATGGGCACTATAGAGAATATGAGTCCTGGAAAACTACGGGACTCGTCCAGGGAGGCCGTTTGTCGTGCCCGGCAGCGGGGGAGGCAAGGCTTCCGCGGTCGTCATCCCACGAAACTCTTGCAGGGAAGAAATAGCAGCAGCAGGACAGAAGACGCAGAAGAAGACGAAAGTAGTTAGAATAGGAATATGGAACGTCAGGACTATGTTGAGGAGAGGAAAATTAGAAAATATTAAGCGAGTGATAGAAAGAGGTAATACAGACGTTTTAGGTCTCTACGAGGTGAGATGGAAAGATAGCGGGGATTACTGGAGTGACAATTATAGAGAGATATACAGCGACGGGGATGAGAGCCAACGAGGGGTTGCCGTAATGTTAAATGAAGGGTTAGAAAGAAGCGTAGTCAACATAGAACACGCAACTGATAGAATTTTACTCGTAGAGATTAAAGCAGACTTGGTCAATGTTCTGGAATACATGCCACCGAACAACCACAAGGAGGAAGAAGTCGATCGGATGCACGATGAGTTAAAGGATATAATCGCGCGTGCTCCAGCAGGGAAATATTTGGTAGTGATGGTGGATTGGAATGCGATGGTAGGCGAAGGAAGAGAGGGTGGTGAGGTAGGGGACTATGGGTTAGGCACGAGGAATGAACGCTGGGAGAAAGCAATTGCATTCTGCAGGAGACAGGGGTTAGTCATCACTAACACATGGTTTAGACACCACAAAAGGCGTAGGTATACATGGAAAATGCCAGGTGACTCAGAAAGGTATCAGTTAGATTATATTAAGGTTAGGCACAGGTTTAGGAACAGTGTGATAAACTCGCACAGTTTCCCAGGAGCGGAGGCGGACTCTGACCACAATTTAGTTGTTATGAAATGTAACGTCCGTATCAAAAAGATAAGGCAAGGGCGGCGGGTTAGGAAATGGAATGTAGAGGCATTAAATGGATTAACAAGGAAGGAGTATCTGCAGGTTGTAGAGAAAATGATGGATGACGGAAAAGAACTGACCACTATCGAAGGAAAATGGGAATGTATCACGCAAGAAATATCGGAAGCCGCCAAAGACACTATGGGAATTGTTAACGGGAAAAGGATAAGGAAACCATGGGTAACGGATGAGATGATTGTAAAGATGGATGAGAGAAGAAGATGGAAGAATATAAACACAGAGTTAGGCAAAATGAAGTACAAAGAGTTAAACAATAAATTGAGAAGGGCCACAAATAAAGCAAAAGAAGAATGGTGGAAAACGCAATGCGAGGATATGGAAAGTTTACAGAAGAAGGGTGAAATTGGTGCTCTATACAGCAAGGTTAAGTTATTATCGGGAAGTAAGAAGGCAAGATCTGTGCTAACAGTTAAAGATAATTGGGGTAGGGTAATAGTTGAATCAGGAAAAATCCAAGAGAGAAGGAAGGAATATATAGAAACACTGTATCGTAAAGAACTTAGGCCGACAAGGTTAGACATAGTAAAGGAACATGACATAGAAGAAGATAGCTTAGGTCCAGGCATACTCGAAGATGAAATAGAAAGGGCATTAAAGGAGATGAAAGCAAATAAGGCAGTGGGGGTAGACAATATTCCTGTAGAACTGTTGATATGTTTACTAAACGTGGGAAGGAGATTCCTATATGGACTGAATCGTAGTATCTATTAGGAAGGAATCTGGCCAGAAGATTTTGTGAGATCAGTGTTATTTCCTATTCCGAAAAACGTAAATGTTACATTATATGAGGATTACAGAGCAATAATTTTGATATCCCACGCAGCTAATGTTATTCTCAGGATCATCAACAAAAGGATAGCGAGTAGGGCATATGATTACTTAGGGGATGATCGATTTGGGTTTAGCAAAGGAAGAGGTACGCGTGATGCCATTGCAGTCATGAGATCACTAATCGAGAGGAATATAGAATTCAATCAGGACGTTTTTTGCCTGTTTTGTAAATTTGGAAAAAGCGTTTGATAGAGTGCATTAGAAAAATTAATGAGTGTATTGCAGAAAATAGGAATGGATTGGAGGGACAGGAGACTGATCCACAACCTGTACATGTGTCAGACTGCTCAGCTGTGAGTGGGGAACGGAGAATCCGGATGGGCAGTGTTAGGAAGACGTGTAAGGTAGGGTAACTTTTTTTCACCTTTACTGTTCAACGTATATGTGGAGGAAATGATTAAAGAGGCTTTGGAAGAACTGGAGTAGAAATGAAAGTCGCAGGGGAATTCGTAAAATCGGTTAGGTTTTCTGATGACAAAGCATTATTTGCTCAGTCAGCCAAGGGGTTGCAAGCATTGCTGAGTATTGGAGGTTCAGTGTGATAAATATGGAATGAGAATCAATGTTAATTAAACAAAGGTTATGCAATTTTCAAGAAAAAATAAGGCTTAGCTAAATATTGAAATAGGCGGGGAAAAAATAGAGCAGGTGGAACAGTTTACGTATCCCGGAAGTGTTTTGGACGAATACGGTCAAAGTGGCAGGGACGTATGGAGAAGAATTGCGCTAGGCATGGGGGCTTTCTCAAGGACGAGGGACTTCCTCCATACACAACGTCCCCGTTAAGAGAAGACTCGTAAATACTCTGATATGAAGCGTAACTATGTACGGCGCGGAAACGTGGTCGTTGAAGCAGGAGGATAGACGTAGATTGGAGGCCTTTGAAATGTGTGTGTGGAGAAGAATGGAGATGGTGATATGAGCCGAAAGGAAAACAAATGAGGAAGTACTGGAGATGGTGGGTGAGGAGAGGGGTTTGTTGAGAGAAATCCTATAGAGGCAGGAAAAATGGATGAAAGGCGTATTGAGCGGTAGTGGAATGTTGAAGAAGGTAATAGAGGGGAGAATGTTGGGCAAGCGAGGAAAGGGCAGGAACAGGATATGGATGTTAGACGGGATGAAGGGAGGAAAGAAGAACACAGAGATGAAGATGGACCCTGATGTATATTAGGTTGCTTGATTGGGTTTTGTTTGGAGTTACAAAATGTTTATTTGATAGTTGTGTCCATCCAAACACCTACCTTAACCGGTAGATTACCTAATAATATATATATATATATATATATATATATATATATATATATATATATATATATATATATATATATATATATGTGGGTCGCGGTGGTCTAGCGGGTAGAGCGTTGGACTGCTGACCAGAGGGTCCCGGGTTCGATTCCCGGGCAAGGCACTCTGGGCACCTGCAGCTCCACCCAAGCTAGTTGATTTTTCGGGTACCAGGTCTTCCTGGGAAGCCATAACCGGCACAGGGAAAGGAACTGGCCCCCCTACCCTGATGTGTGATTATTCACACGCCGTCGGGCTTAGTACACGGGTGAGCTCTACCATCACCTACTAAACCGACCTTCGGGTTGATTGCTGTGTTTATGGTTATATATATGTTTGTGTGTATGTACATGCATGTATATACGTATGTATATACATACATACACGAGGATAGGGATGCTGGACAGGATGAAGGAAGTACACAGAGGTGAAGAGAGACTTTTTCCATTTTTTTAGGAAAAAATATTTTCGTATATTGAAATGAAATCATTTACATCGTAATTCGAGACACCTAAAAAATATAAAAACATTATTGGTTAGGTGTGTCCATCCAAAACCTCCCATAAGTGGTAAATTATTTGCTTACTATTTATACATAACTAAAGACTAGCGCACGATTACTACTCAATTTTGAAAAAAAGTCCTGCTCGAATAATTGGAGAATAAAGCTGTCTATACATAAAATTCCAAAATAAGTGAAAAAACCGGAACTGACATATGATACTGGAAAACGATGCTGTGTATAATTTCCACAGGGAGGAATATCCCATTGAAACCATTTTTGGGAATATTATAAATGAAATATAATATGGCTTAACATAATAATACATGACGGCAGAGCGAATTTCCGTTTCAGAATTAGGAGAATATTGAGCTCAATTGTTTACACCGTTACGTTGTCAGATTATAATCAATACGGCAGTTCAATGGAACACCATTTGTACCAGGAATATTGATTTGCGTTTATGAAACAAGAATCTGTGTACTTTAATAAAATAATTGCCCAAAATGGTCACAAAATTACAGACTCGTAAAAGTTTTAAGAATGACGTAACCGCAGTGCAGGGCTTCCCTGCATTGCAGCACGACGAATATATCTCAAGTGAACACACCCTCCGTCGAAGAAGGCGGTCCAATTATTCTATTGAAGAGCACGATGAAAGTTGATGCAGATTCTAAGTGCGAATGGTGGTTTTCAGACGAGCACCTTGAGCGATGATGATTATATTCCTCTACTCTTGACGATTAAGAAGGCTCCAAAATTCCGCTGCTCCGTGAATATATAAAATATACCTTCCTTCCGGGCAAATATTCCCCGACCGACCGCTGTGGGCCCATCCCATCTGGGCTTTCTTTTTAGCATGGAAGTTCCAGGCGCTCGTTTTTGCGGGGGGAGAGTTGCCTGGCGAGGAGGCGGGCCGAAGAGGGAGGGTGGAGAAATATTTATGCGGGAAGGAGGTGGCTCCGGGACGGAAGGGGATGTTCGTGGAGAAACATCGGGCCAAGGGACGCCTGGGGAAATCTGTTTCCACGGAATGGGAAGGTGATGACTAACCCCACCCCAAACGAGGTATATGAAAATCGCTATCGTTAAAAATATCCCTTCCGATAGAATTGTTCAATTTAACGAGGCCGGCCCATATGTGCACAAACCTCGCTTAAATCATCCCCGCCCCGTCTCAGCCCAACCCACATCTCCCCACCCCACGCCCGCCACAACAAACCCTCGCCCACACGCCGGAGCCCGCAACCCACCCCAATTCCCACACACAACGCCGAAACCCTTATCGCGGCGCTCCAATATCTCCCTCATCCCCGGAGATTTCAATCCGCAGCCGCCGGAGAGGAGCTCCTTCTTCCCCCGCACCCCCTGCCCCCGGGCCCGCGCCCCTCGGATCGGCTCACGGCTGAGTCAGAATCCCCAGCGGAGGGACGAATGTGATCGCGGAGTGAGAGGGGGGTGGCGTGGCACGGAGCCTGTACGTAAGCGCCCCCCCCCCCCCCCGGCGTGTTCTCGTGCACTTCCGAGGGTTTGTGTGTGTGGGGGGGGGGGGTCCCGTCGGATAAGGCGCGTGCATCGACGCCGGAGAACGACAGAGCACGCGACGGGGAGCATTTTTTGACTGAAGCGCTGAAACGCGCGCATCCAATTTTTCCTCCGGGTCTGCAGATAACGATTCTCGGGGCGGCATTCCGATCTAGCGCTGCCTCTTCATCGACCCGGCGAAACATTTTTAATTGGGACGTTATTGTTTCTCCAGATATTCACTTGATATTTCAACAGAAAGATAAAGATAAAGAAATAAGAGACGCCTGGCGTTCCGGCGTGTTTTCGTTAGCGATTCATGGTGCGCATTCTTAAAGCGAGTTCCAAAAGCCATCGATGAGTATCTCTTGACCCTAAAAACTCCGCCCATTCAGCATACCTTGTCAATACTGCGCTGCCTAATTTGTCAATGTTCCTTCAAAACTGCTTCCTTTCCACTCGACTCTTTCATTAATTGTGGTGAATCTCCACGATTTTGTTTTGTTGACAGGGCACATAGATGTCAACAGCAAGTAGTATGCCATTGACAAGAAAAAACCTTAGTATTTATACGGACATGCATGCAATAATATTTAGAGTCGCACACTGAAACTTGTTTTTAGGATGCTGTTAAATTCAAATTACACCAGGATGGAATTATGATTTTTTTCCTATTCCCTTGAATCAAAGGGAGGGAGGGAAGGAGTGAGAGGGAGGGAGTGAGAGGGAGGGAGTGAGGAAGGGAGGGAGTGAGGGAGAGGCAGGGAGGGAGAGGGAGGGAGTGAGAGGGAGGGAGAGGGAGTGAGGGAGAGGCAGGGAGGGAGAGGGAGGGAGAGGGAGGGAGAGGGAGGGAGGGAGAGGGAGGGAGGGAGATGGAGGGAGGGAGAGGGAGGGAGGGAGAGGGAGGGAGGGAGAGGGAGGGAGGGAGAGGGAGGGAGGGAGAGGGAGGGAGGGAGAGGGAGGGAGGGAGAGGGAGGGAGGGAGAGGGAGGGAGGGAGAGGGAGGGAGGGAGATGGAGGGAGGGAGATGGCGGGAGGGAGGGAGATGGAGGGAGGGAGGGAGGGAGAGGGGGGAGAGAGGGGGAGAGAGGGGGGAGAGAGAGAGGGGAGAGGGGGGAGAGAGAAGGGGGGAGGGGGAGAGGGGGGGGAGAGAGAGAGGGGGGGGAGAGAGAGAGGGGGGGGGAGAGAGAGAGGGGGGGGGAGAGAGAGGGAGAGAAAATGGAGAGTTGGGGCATTAGGCAACCGTATCGCCTTTCGGAAAATTAATCTTCATCTTATCCGAGTAGTAGTATGCATTTTTATGTGAGGCGACCGACAGCTTTGATCATTTGCGCCAGTAGGGATGGATGGGGAAGGAGGAAGGGTGGAGAGAAACCCGGCATCGAAATTAGTCTACTCTTAATAAGGTACGGCACCAGAGGGTCAGCAGTTTAACGTCCCATTCGACGGACGGCGTTATCACTCAAATTCGCAACTCTTTCAGAGTGTAAAAATCATTCGCCTTGAACGGGATTCGAACCCGGATACCTCGTTGTCATCTAGGGATCCGGGTTCGAATCCCGGTCAAGACGAATGATTGTTACACTCTGAAATCGTTGCAATGAAATGCATGTTAGTGGATGACTCTGTTAAAAGTTACTATTGCGGCATCTCCCGCAGTTTCTTGAAATTTCTCAGTCAAAGTGCTCTCCATTACAAAGCACCTCAAGTGAGGAACGGGATACCACTGAAAAATACCTGCCCTCTCCAGGATTCCAACCCTCGCCCTCTGTGGGCATTAGTACGCCAGCCACCGCATCATCCCGATTCCCGTCATATCCGAAATACATGTCATTTCCAAGAACTTGGTAAGGACACCCGGGCGAGGGTTATCATGCCGCAAAAAATCTATCCCGAGCGCCCACGTGGCGAATGAGAGACGAGGAATGATGGATAGGAGTAATGCAAGGTTGGATATTCCGCTGGGGGAGGAAATAAAGAGAAGAGCGGAAGCGATTAAGTGGAGGAAGGGATTGAGGGGAGAAGTTGAAACGTCTCCGACCACCTCGTAATTGCTTCGGAGTGAGGGATGCGGGGCAATGGAGTGGACGCGAGCCATCGCTCTCGCTTCAGGAAGTTGCCCCCAAGTTGGCGTAGGGGGGAGGGCGGCGCACGCGCGGTCGACGGAAAGGATGTGACGATGGTGAGCGCAGCACACCATCAACCACAAGCTTGAATGGGTAAGCGTCACTCAACTCGTGCCTACATTGCATTAATGGACACGTAAGGTCAGGGGTGAAGGCTGCAATCCTTGCCCGACCGCGGTCTCCCTCTCAGATCCGGAGCACTTGAAAAACCACGCCGACTTGTGAAGCCTTGAGGTGCTGATGGGAGTAACTCAGACCCAGCGATAATTAGTCAAGCTCTACTTTCACTATGCTGCCGCGAAGTGTGCACGGACACTTATTCCACGAGGAGAAAGTAACCGATGAAAAATGAATACTTTCAGATAAACTTTCCGATTGGTACTTTCTAGTCGTGCCCAGTGTCGAATTGGATTAGATAATCAACACATTGAACTTCAAATCGAAGTATGGCAACGACTCCATGAATTTCCCCTGAATTTAGACTGGATTGCTAAGTGAACACACGAAGTCACGAAAGTGCGTCTTAAGAATAGGCCGAGGAGGGCACAGTAATTCTGCCGTCCACGAACGAAATCCTTAGATTTGTAGAGAAATAAACAGAGCGGAAAATTAAACACGCTGTTTGTATTATTATTTGTTTGTATTATTATAAGCTATCGGTTAAGGTAGGTTTTGGATGGACACAACTACAAAAAATTATTTTCTCCTAACAAAACACAATCAAGCATCTTCCTCTACATCACGTCTCTCTTCTTGTGTACTTCCTTTTTCCCTTCAACCCGCCCAACAGCCATTTCCTATTCCTACTATTTCCTCGTTTGCCTAACATTCCCCCCTCTATTACTGTCTTCGACATCCCACTGCCGATCAATACGCCCTTCATCAATTTTCCCTGCCTCCATAGGATTTCTCCCAACAATCCCCTCTCCTCACCCACCGCCCCTAGTACTTCCTCATTTGTGTTAATTTATGTCCACTTCAGTTTCTCCATCGTTCTTCATAACCACATTTCAAAAGCCACCAATCTACATCTATTCTCCTGATTCAGTGACCACATTTCCGCTCCGTCCATAACTACGCTGCTGTTTGAATAACGGGAGGAAAAGAAATGCCTCAAAATAAACATTCCGAACGAATAAGCGGTATTCCTTGTCGGAACGGCGATTATTAAAACAATTCAGAGAATAAAACTCTTGAAAAATAGATGGAATTAAGCAGCAGAGCTATAAGCGACGATGAAAACGAGAGGGACTTAATGAAAATGGCCAACTGACTTCGAAAAGGATTCGCCCAATATTTCGGACGCATAGACACTGCTCCTTAAAAACAAACGCATAAATGGAGCTTAATTGACTGCGGGTGCGAGGCGCCGACAAAAGCTGCTGTGGAATGATAAAAGAAGAACATTAAAACAATGGAAATGAGGCGCTGCGCAGGAATGAAAAAATGGTGAGACTTGCGACTAATGAAGAGACCCGTCAAAGAGGAGTCGAGGAGAGAGGTCAATGAAAAACACGAACTAAAAGGAGAACAAAACTAATTGGGCAAATCCTTGGGGCACAATAGTGTGCTAAAGACATTATTAAAAGCGGCACTGCAGGAGGAGAACGGCACAGACAGCCAAATGAAAGAGGGAGCTTGGAGGTAATAGGATACTTAACGTTTAAAAACTGCTGAACAGCCCCATCAACGCCCGGTTTCAAACCATGACGACTGGAGAATTTATTTTCATTTTCTTAAGAATAGATTCAAAGAAATCATCTTTTAACTGTAATGAATCGTTCATGACCCCATTAAATTTATGAAAAATCTACATGAGAGCGATAATAGTACTGAACTACGGCTTCATCATCGAAGGCGAAAAAAGAACAACTTCTCTAACAAGGAAAACGTTGCACAACAGGGTAATTGATAAGAGACTTATGGAGCCAGGATGATGGACTCCGCTAAGCATAGTCTCATGCCGAAGAAGAAAAATGGTAGCGGACATCACTTCCTCCGGTGGGCTAAAGCGACCCCTCCTCAATCAATAACATACGTATATTTTGGGTGCAAGGGACAGACTTACGGGGATCCAAAGATCATTCGCCAGCGAGCCCACACCTTTTTCCATAACATGAAAAGCAATATTGGGAGTAAACGGAGAAAGCGGCGTGGGATGGACCAAAATCCCACCAGCCCATATGAGAACATGGAGCAAGACACTGCCAAACAAATGAGAGCGACGAAGCTAGGGGCTTTCGCTTTCAAGGCAGAGGGGTGCACACCGCCACGGCACGCATTACCGTCCCGACCTGGCCACGGAGATTGACCCCCCCTCTCTGTGATCGCTCCGCACAAACACACGGGAGCACACAATGCGCGCCGTCACCCAATGGCCGACCTGATATTATCACGGCCCAGGCAAAGCGGACTGCTAAAACCTCGTGATACCCGAAACATCCCTCTTCGCAGTCAACGTAAATATTTGAGCTCGATATTTAAGGTCGATACTTATGAGACCAAGAAGGAAGCAAGACGCAGGGAGGGAGGGGAGGTGCTAAGGATGGGGGCGGGAGGGAGGGGGTGGAGGGCTTCTGTCGGTGTTTGCCATGCCTAGGAATAAGAGAATGGAAGTCGCGAGAGAGAGAGAGGGGCGAGGAGGGGGGATGATGGTAGGGTGAGGGCGGGAATAAGCGGAGACGAGCCCTGCTAAGGGCTCCTTTGGGAATCCCGGCGGAAAATAAGCGAAGAAAGGCCCAGGTTTGAAAGTCAACGAAAAGTGGAGATTTTTATGTGGCCCAGGTAAGAGGTTGGTTCGTTCGGGTGGAGATAGAAGCCCGGCCGTCTCCCTCCCTCGCCCACCCCCTCAACCCTCCCTTGCCATCCCACACCCCCGAGGAGGGGTCCCAGAGAGGAAAATGCGAGGATCGATTTGACCGCGAGGGGCCGCGGGGATATCAAACGCCGTTTCCGAGCCGAGCGCGCCCACATACATTTGCCTCCGAAGGCCCTCCGAAGACCCTTCGGAGGTTATCGTCACTTGACACAAATAGAAAATCCCCGACGGGAGAAAAAACGTCGCGCCGAAAAAGCCAACACGAGAGTGCATCTAGTAAAAAGGCCGAGGCACACGCTCCCGGAATCCCGAGTGAATGAACGATAGCTCAATTACCGCGGCTGCAGCCTTTGATAACTAACGAAGCCGCGCAGGAGGAGTGGCACTGCAATAGAAGTAGTGCACGCGGAACTGTCAACAGATTCACGCACGCAAACAAGCGGTAAATAAAATCAGTTGCTTCCAAAGGATTTGTGGTTTTTTTACCTCTTCACGGTTTGCTTCGGCCTTTTGTCATTCGGCGGATCCTTTCAGCCGGCAAAACAAAAATAGTGTAAGGGTGAGATTAGTATTTAAAGCGTACAGTTATCGGCAATTCCTTTGAAACGGTGAAAGCGAATGGTACTGTTTACGTAAACTGCAATTACTACCCACGTCCGGGGACGAGTGCTGCTCGCCGTGTATTTTATTACCGTTGCTCCCCGACAACTCGTAATGCTTTCGCTTTGCTTTGGTCAGTTTTGGCGATCGCATTTGTTTTCCCAACTCGCAGTTTTAACGTGGTATCCGAAGAAAGCAAGAGGTGCACTTTCGAGGGCATATTAATC
The DNA here is from genome assembly GCA_037158775.1 of Hetaerina titia. NCBI lineage: Eukaryota > Metazoa > Arthropoda > Insecta > Odonata > Calopterygidae > Hetaerina > Hetaerina titia. The sequence continues at coordinate 11,422,594 of CM073777.1, read as the reverse complement.
CGGCCTGGACACTCGGATGAGCCGCCTATTATCCGGATTCAACACCATAAGCAAGGGAGAATATCGCGCCAATCCCATCCTATTTGGACATTATGCGATAATATGGATGGCTTCCACTGCTGATGTAATACACGGAGCCACTTCATTTCCGTCGATGCACCTTTTAGGAATGTTCGACATCTGCTTTTTCACGCCGCGATAAGGCGTCGGTGCAATTACCCACCGCTCTTCGATAGGTCAATGTCGACGACATCAGGGACCATGTCAATGTCGATGTTGTAAACATTATCGAAGTCGAAATCGGATATCGCGACGACACTTTTGAGTCGTGCCAACAATATTTAATCTGTAGCCAATGTTAAGAATTAGGGTGGAAGCCACTAGTTGACCGTAGGCTTAACCGCAGGTCAAATTTATTGCTTACTATTTGCGGAAGGTTAATTATTTGAGGATGTTAAGGACATATTGCAGGCCCCAAATCACTATGGTGGATCAGATCATCAACGTAAAATCAGGGAGATTCTTTGCAGAACGGATACACTTGAAACGTACTTTTTTATTGCACCTTTGCTTATCATAATAGACATGACAGCAATCGCGTAGGAGATAATTTGAATTGGTAGTTTATGTATATTTGTCGATATCTCGCATCTGTATCCCTGCGTGCTATTCTTTTTACTTCATAGACCCACCTTTTTAATAGTTCTACGACATGATTTGAGTGCTCGTATCTTTTTTTTGAGTTTTGCTTGATGCAAGTACTTTATTTCGTGTGGTTAAAGTTTGTCGAGTGCATGAGTATACTACTAGTTGTGTAGAGGTAACATGATTTGGTTTTGCATGTGGTTTTATTCTAGTTTACGGGCGGTGACCTAACACTCCCCGCCATACGCGCTTGCGGAGGCTTGCGGGGCATTATGTAGATGTAGATGAATCTCTCTCTCGTTATCGTCCCTGTCTGTTAAATCGGATCCTTAAATCCATCACGGAAGAATTTAACCTCGCGCAATTACGAATAGCGCTCGTGTCAGGAACTCATCCCAAAGTCATTCCCGCAGGGTTAGAACGGGTAGGGAGAATTGCACTTTAAAACCTATTACATGCCATGTCTTGTAAGATTTGCTTTATCATTAACGTGGTTGGCAGATATTAACAGTCACCATTGAGACACGTGGAATCACTCTTTCCTTTAGCTTAATATATGGATACGTAGCAATGAGTCTACAGTGCATACAAAGCTTGTATATAGCCGTTTATTTCTTTTACGCACTAATGAACTATTTTTTTCTACATAAGATTTGCTTAGGGTCGACGACCACATCAATTTCCACCTACAGAGTACATCAATACCGTTATCAACCTCAATATTGCCCTCGATATCAATATCCCTCACGATATATCGATAACCCTCTAAGCCAGTGTTAAGCAGTCGACATAAAATCAACAATAATAATAATATTAACATATCGACCAACCCGACGAGTCGAAGTGCCTAACGGTGCTAATGGCACCAGTAGATATACCTTGTCATGATAAAAAAACGCATTTCATTAGAGTGGCTCGACATTTGTGGAAGGAATGTAGTCGGAATGCGAAAATTACCAGAACCATTCATTTTTGGTGAGTTCCGCTCACTCCGTCTTTTTCAGCATAGCCATCTAGGCTATGCTACGTCGGTGAGTAATATTGATGTCTATGTTAATACTACTGATAATCATTGACCCAGAGTTTGGTTTCACGTTAAAAACGTCCGAACTCAAAGCCCGAGTGACCTTCCAATTCACTCTCAAGTGAGGCACTATCAAGACACTTAGTGTCAATATGTCGGAAATATGAAAGAAAGAGTGAAAGTTTGGATAATTCCTCCGCGATTTCTGTTTTTTATAGAAAATAGCTAACCTTTCCTTGGAATTTACTGGTGCCACTGAAAAAATATCTTCCGCCTCCGGGATTCAAACCCCGGCCCTTCCATTGGGAAGCCAATAAGTTAACCATCGCAACATCCCGATCCCCTTAGTTAGCAGTATGCATTATATAAAAGCAAATTCTACATTCGAATGGCAGAGTCATCAAATCGACTATTTCCCATTCGATCACGAGATTGCGAAGCAATATGCTGATTGTTGTTCAGCATTATCTCACTCTCCGCCTAAGATGACTTAGAGGAACGGACAGTATCTTAATCTTTTAAGCTCAACTTTGTGGAATTTCATGTTCATTAAATTAAGAAACACAATGCATACATCCACTGTTCTTTATTATCGTACGACTAGTTTCAACGCTTAGACGTCATCATCAGGTACAGTACACAGGTCAGGTACAGCACAATACCTGATGATGACGCCTAAGCGTTGAAACTAGTTGTACCATAATAAAGAACAGTGGATGTATGCATTGTGTTTCTTAATTTAATCAGTGTCTTAATGTCTAAGGAGTTGACTCAATGGTGGAAGGTATTACGGAATAAGTCACACTGAGATATGCACTGGCTCCTCCATCTAGTTTAATTACGAAGAGATCACGACACCAATGGTGGTGAAGTCACAGCCTTCCTGAATGCAAGATACATCGATGTAACCTATCCGAAATAAATCTTTAGCGCGACTCTCGTTTTTCAAGGTTTGAGGCTCAATCAGCGTTCAAAGGCTTCAACTAATTGGTCAAAAGGCCTTTTTTCAGTTACATATTTCATTCAAGAACATGGCATGCTTTTGCTTGACACTCTTTGAAGATTTGAGCACTTGCTCTCATCAATACGTAGGCTTTAAATCACAGCATAATTTAAGAATATATGAAAAGCGGTGTCCCAAGTTCCGAAAAACGACGAAACAATTCATGAAACGTCAGGAATAGTAGGTATCCAAATTCATCCTAAGTTAATTTTAACAATTTTAATTAAGTCAACAATAAGTTAAGATTTAATGTTGGCCAGATCCATATGTAATAGCTTTAACGATCGTGATAGTCAACAGCTATCTTTTAGTGCACAACGCCATTTTTCTCATTGCAACTGCCGTATCGTTCAAATGCATAGAATCATTAAAAAATAGATTTTTAATTTTGGTACTTGTAATGTTGTTATTTTGATAATTCAAACCAACTCTTTGGCCCTATTTTTTAACGATCAGCCGTCAATAATTTAATAATAATTATTTATTAGGTCATAACCATTGTTTTAGGAAACGAATGCTAGTTTCAAATCTTCAATTTTGTAACGCATAGTTCTCTTATCTCACTCTGTACAGTTTTTACGTTTTTCACTATTAATCTCAATTTATATCGATAAAATTGGATAGCTGCATCAATAATGAAAATGCAAATAAATACAAAAATCATTTTAACTTGTACGCATTCAAATACATATGCTATCAGAATACATACACATGCACATTAGAATTTATCTGCAACTGTGAATTTTTGTTTTGCATGGGGTTATACTTCCCTTTTACTGGTGGTGACTTAACACCCCCCGCCACACGCTCTTGCGGCGGCCTTCGGGGGTATCATGTATATGTAAATCAATATTTTCTTAGGACTTTTTTCCTCACTAGCTTCGGACATTAATTTTCACGAGTAAATGCTGACTAGCCCGAATGGATTGAGAGATTTAGACGACGGATCACCTCGCCTATCTTCGAAGAAATCCCATCACCGCCTTCGTAGGGAGTGCTAGCCAACCCAGGCCTCCCAAATTTTCACCACGGAGTAAAAGAATTCTTATTGACAAGCGCTGTGCATGAAGGGTTGAGCCGTTCCCTCCACGCCCATAATAATATTATCCTCCGCTGACGGAGAAAGTCACTCGCGATGTTTCGTCGCCAACGGAGAATATCCCGCAAGACCCTTCTCCCAACAACAAATGGTCAGACTGTTTTGATGGCCGTGTGAAAGGCCACATGCGTAACCGTGGAAACGGGCTACTGCTCCCCAACGAGCCCCGGAGGGGAAAAAGTTGTGCCTGGGAGGGAGGGGATGGATGATTGAGGGTCCAAAACCGCCGAAGAGCGGGGTCATCTTCGGATGGGAAGATGAAGTGGATAGGTGCTCAGGGGTGTGGTGAGAGGGGGTGCGAGTGGTGAGGGGTTCGGCCCATGGCCCCAGGGAAAGGGGGAAGTGGGAACTAATAACGAACGGGGGCGGAGGAGGAAGAAGAAATGGAGAAGTAGATAAGGGACGGGCGGATGGATGGAGGCGCCTCTGGTTTCCATCGTCGCCACCACACACGAGCGCCACCTCTCGGAAGCGATAAGGAGGAGAGAATAAAGCGGTTTCCTTCTCGGGTCGAGAGAACTCATCCCTCTCTGAGGCCAATTCAGCACCACCTATTGGGATGCATTGACGACTTAAAAATAACCATTCAACACAGAGACTCACTCTCATTGCGGTTAACATTAAGCTCTTTTGGATGTACGAGTAAGTGAGAATCTAAATCCGTGACATTTACCGTTTGATCGTAACCAAATGTTACCGGCGCGTGCCATTAAGATACAAAAATGTTTTTAAGGTTCCAAAAACATTGATGAACTTGAAAAGTGTAGTTTCCAATACACGGAGAGAGAAAATTCTAAGGCTAGTTTCTTTGAAAGTGATGAAGTGACTGTTAAGATCAATGTTCAAATTACATATACTCACGTGGAATAAACGTCCTGCAGATTGCAGCCGAAATAAAGGACAGCACTCACCTGAAAAAGGAAATGAATGCGATCAAGCACAGGAAAACGTAAGAACAGAGAGATAATAGAGTATAAGGTGATATTCGATGTCTGTGACGGAATAGAGTTTTTAATTTTAATCCTTCAAACTGAAAATCTTGGGAAACATGTACGACATTAAATGTAGGTTTCGTATTTCATCACAAATATTTCTGGGGGAGAACGATTGAATTTATGCTGAGCCAATATTATTATTCTTCTGCATGCATTTCACATTAAAAACATTCTGCATTCAAGTCGTAATTTTTGTTCAAGTACGAACTGATAGTCCTTGGTAGACAAAATCTAGGATCCAATGAATGAATCAGCAAGAAAGAATATTAAAACACCTGTCAATAGTCCTGAGTGAAACCAGTTCACATAATTTGCTAATTAAGAAATGTTCACGAGTAATTGAGTAAATTGAGTAAAAAGCAAACTCACCACAAAAACTATGCGACGTGTTCAAAGAAAGATAAATGTAAAAAATAAATTATTTAACTTCGATGAAATCCGGATAAAATACTGCTAAAATTCTTAAGATTTCGCATTCCACGAATATTCACCGGAAGCATTCTTATTCTTAAGATGATTATATCCCCATATGATTACATAATATGTGAAGGAAAACGAATACTACAGCCAGTCTTGCCAAATGGCAATCATAATGATTTTGAAACTGATGACGAAAAGATATTAATTTGAATGCACGAAAAAATAATTCGAGATATATAATTGGACCAACTCATTACTTCTTTATCCAATACACCCCCACGACGATATCGAATCAGAAGACACTTCCACCAATCGTCATTTGCTGAACTGAAAACGCGTCATGGCTCTTCTTCCCAAATGAAACGTAAAGCGTTTTCGCAAAATTTCACACTTTTCGAGGATCTCCATCGCATAATTTCTCGCGTGAGATATTCCCGAAAGGACATTTACCGCGGTATTAAATCTCGGGGAGGGAAATGTCTCCTTCCAGCCTCGCTTACGTGGAGCCCGTCCGCTAACCCCAGGCGTTCAGGGTCCCGCAGCGGGGCCGGCCGGAGAAGGAAGATATAGAAAGGTCAAAATGTGGTGGAATGGTTTGGCCGGCGGGCTGAGAGACTAAGGGTCGGAGGGAAGCTATGGGAGGTGACCGAAATGGTGCATGTAACGCTTCCGGCCTCCTCGCCTGTGTATTTGCCGCGTTGCCCCTCGCCGAGGTGACCCCTCGCCGAGGGGCGCGCGGCAGGGGGTAGAAGCACACGCACCGCGGAAGTGGGAGAGGAGGGGGAATAGTGATGCACGGCTGCATGCACATACGCATCCCCGCAGACTGCGAGAGATGAAGCGTGGGGGCGTGCGTGAGGGTCACGCCTCTCTGCCCTCTCACTCCTCAACTCACTCCGCCAGATGCGGCCCACGCGTCACACTCTTGCGGGCCCCGTCTCTCGCACGTCGGGAGGGTGAACTGTGCTTATGTGAAGGAGTACGAGACCCAACGATGGAATAACCTTTGACATTGACCTAAATCGCACGCGCTCGTGTACACCAGTTTTTTAAATCAACATTATATTTAACATTCGTGATTAAGCAGTGTTTTGGGACGAACAAAGTACGAGTAGTATTCTTACAGTAAGTACCGCTTGCTTATATTTAAATATTGGCGCTTCAGAACACAGTTTTGCTGCTGCAGCGCCATCTACTGATTCATTGAGAAGCTATAGCTGCATTTGTTTTGTTTCAGAAGTCGTTTGCTTGTCCGTGCATGCAAACAACAATGTCCGCGACAATCGTTGATCCCGCCAGCTGTGAAGTGCGTTCTGTCATACGATTCTTGTATGCAAACGGATTGTCGGTTGCTAAAATTCATCGGGATTTATGCCTAGTTTATAAACCTACAGATATGAGTGAAGGAAAGGTTAGACAATGGTGCCGTGATTTTAAAAATGGACGAACAAATGTCCATGACGAAGAGCGAAGTGGTAGGCCCAGTATTTTGACCGATGAAATTGTTTCGCAAGTGGAACAAAAACTGCGATGTGATCGTCGATTGACAATTAATGGCCTGGCTGAACAATTTCCTCAACTTGGACGCACTACTGTCTACAATGTTGTTACGGAAAACCTCGGATACCACACATTGCGTGCAAGGTGGGTACCGAAAATGCTCACCGACCACCAAAAAGAGCAAAGAATGTCCAGTGGACGAGAGTTTTTGGGTCGTTGGGAACTCTTTAAACCACCCATAGTATAGTCCTGACCTTACATCCAGCGACTACTTCCTCTTCTTGCACTTGAAACAGTGGTTCGGTGGACAACGTTTCGAAACCGAAGAGGAACTCAAGAATGGCGTTGTCCATTGGTTCAACCCTCAGGCGGCGAGTTTCTATGCAGAGGGGTTAAAGAAGCTGGTGCAGCAGTACGAAAAATGCTTAGAAGTGAACGGCGATTATTTAGATAAGTGAAGTAGGTTTGTTGCTAACTAAAAGTGCCAATAAAATGTGTTTCATATGAGTATATTTTTTCCTGTGACCAAACGGGCCTTACTTTATGAACACGCCTCGTGATACGTCTCGCGGGGGCTTTTTCCGGGTTTCCCAAAATTTTTATCCAATAGATCGTAACGCTTGAAGTGAGAATAGTGATAATTAATATGCTTTGAATAGTGATAGTAAAACGCAAAATGCATACGCGTATTTAATATTTTAACTCTGTGATATTACTTGAAAATATCAGGTACATACATATTGCTTGAATTTCACCACTTTGCCACAGTTCGTATTGTTAGCTTAGATAGACAGCTCAACTATTAATACATTATGTATATATAGCAGCAGCAATCTGACCTGAAGAAGGCCTCGGAGTAGGCCGAAAGCTTAAATCTTCTACAGTGTGAGAGTCCTTTTAGGTGCTGTATATGTACGGATATGTAGAGGAAATGATTAAAGAGGCATGGGAAGAACTGGAGGTAGGAATGAAAGTCGGAGGGGAATTCGTAATATCGGTTAGGTTTGCTGATGACCAAGCATTAGTTGCTCAGTCAGCCAAGGGGTTGCAAGCATTGTTGAGTGAATTGGAGGTTCAGTGCGATAAATATGGGATGAGAATCAATATTGATAAAACAAAGGTTATGCGATTTTCCAGAAAGAAAAAGGCTAAGCTAAATATTAAAATAGGTGGGGAAAAAATAGAGCAGATAGAACAGTTTACATATCTCGGAAGTGTTTTGAACCAATACGGTCAAAGTGGTAGGGACGTAAGGAGAAGAATTGCGCTAGGCATGGAGGCTTTCTCAAGGAGGAGGGAGTTGATGACGGGGACGTTGAGTAGGGATGTTAAGACAAGACTCGTAAAAACTCTGATATGGAGCGTAGCTATGTACGGCGCGGAAACGTGGTCGCTGAAGCAGGAGGATAGACGTAGATTGGGGTCTTTTGAAATGTGGCTGTGGAGACGAATGGAGAAGGTGCAATGGACCGAAAGGAAAACAAATGAGGAAGTACTAGAAATGGGGGGGGAGGAGACGGGTTTGTTGAGAGAAATCCTATGGAGGCAGGAAAAATGGATGAAAGGCGTATTGAGCGGTAGTGGAATGTTGAAGAGGGTAATAGAGGGGAGAATGTTGGGCAAGCGCGGTAAGGGTAGGAACAGAATAGGGATGTTGGACGGGTTGAAGGGAGGAAAGAAGTACACCGAGATGAAGAGGGACCTCATACAGATTAGTTTGCTAGGTGGGGAGTCAGAAAATGTTTATTTGATAGTTGTGTCCATCCAAAAACCTACCTTAAACGGTAGATTACCTAATAAATAAATAAATAAATAAATATATATATATTTTTTTTCGCACGATTACACATAAAAAAACACTCACAATAATATCTTGACAATTTCGACGGACTTGAAATCCGTCTTCTTCGGAAGATAAGATAGGATTGTCCTATGGGATGTGACAGGAGTCCTATCTTATTTTGCGAGGAAGACGGAGTTCGAGTCCGTCGAAATTATCAAGATATTATTGTGAGTGTTTTTTTATGTGTAATCGTGCGAAAATATATATATATATATATATATATATATATATATCCCTCCCATGGACTACAACCTTGTCGTGGTGGAAGGGCTTGTGTGTTCCGATGACCCCTAGAGCTGTGCTGGCGGGAGTAATAATAATTACTCCTGGAAGGGTCACCCATGCCAGATAGGTCGAAGGTTAGGAGCCAGACGAAAGGTAGTCCACGCAGCGTCTGTTCCTCAGTGAGGCGGCTGCAATGGCGTCTGACCCCAGTGGGGCGGCCATTAAGTGATGGTGTCACGTTAAAAACACTATTGAGGAAGGCAACGGGAAACTTCTCAATTATGATTCCCAAGAATATTATGATGGGCACTATAGATAATATGAGTCCTGGCAACTACGGGACACGGCCCAAGAGGCCGTGTGTCGTGCCCGGCAGCGGGAGATGCAAGGCTTCCGCGGTCGTCATCCCACGAAACCCTTGCAGGGAAGAAATAACTTCAGCAGGACAGAAGACTCAGAAGAAGGCGAAAGTAGTTAGAATAGGAACCTGGAACGTCAGGACAATGTTGAGGAGAGGCAAATAAAAAAATATTAAGCGAGAGATGGAAAGAGGTAACATAGATGTTTTAGGCCTCTGCGAGGTGAGATGGAAGGATAGCGGGGATTACTGGAGTGACAATTATAGAGTAATATACAGCGGCGGGGATGAGAGCCAACGAGGGGTTGCCGTAATTTTAAATAAAGGGGTAGGAAGAAGCGTAGTCAACATAGAGCAAGCGACAGATAGAATTTTACTCGTAGAGATTAAAGCAGAGCCGACGAACTTGGTCATTATTCAGGTATACATGCCACCGAGCAACCACAAGGAGGAAGAAGTCGATAGGATGTATGATGAGTTAGAGGATATAGTCGCGAGTGTTCCTGCAGGGAAACATTTGATAGTGATGGGGGATTGGAATGCGACGGTAGGCGAAGGAAGAGATGGTGGTGAGGTGGGGGACTATGGGTTAGGCACGAGGAATGAACGCGGGGAGAAAACAATTGAATTCTGCAGGAGACAGGGGTTAGTCATCACTAACACATGGTTTAGACACCACAAAAGGCGTAGGTATACATGGAAAATGCCAGGTGACTCAGAAAGGTATCAGTTAGTTCATATTATGGTTAGGCACAGGTTTAGGAACAGTGTGATAAATTCGCACAGTTTCCCAGGAGCGGATGCGGACTCTGACCACAATTTAGTTGTTATGAAATGTAATGTTCGTTTCAAGAAGATAAGGCAAGGGCGGCGGGTTAAAAAATGGAATTTAGAAGCAGTAAATGAATTAACGAGGAAGGAGTATCAGGAGGCTGTAGAGAAAATGATGGATGACGGTAAAGAACTGAGTGCTATCGAAGAAAAATGGGAATGTATCAAGAAAGGGATATTGGAAGCCTCTAAAGACACTATAGGAACCGTTAACGGGAAAAGGATAAGGAAACCATGGGTAACGGATGAGATGATTGCGAAGATGGATGAGAGAAGAAGATGGAAAAATGTAAACACAGAGTTAGGCAAAATGAAGTACAAAGAGTTAAACAATAAATTGAGAAGGGCCACAAATAAAGCAAAAGAAGAATGGTGGAAAACGCAATGCGAGGATATGGAAAGTTTACAGAAGAAGGGTGAAATTGGTTCTCTATACAGCAAGGTTAAGTTATTATGGGGAAGTAAGAAGGCAAGAGCTGTGCTAACAGTTAAAGATAAATGGGGTAAGATAATAGTTGAACCAGGAAAAATCCAAGAGAGATGGAAGGAATATATAGAAACACTGTATGGTAAAGAACTTAGGCCGACAAGGTTAGACATAGAGAAGGAACATGACGTAGAAGAAGATAGCTTAGGTCCAGGCATACTCGACGATGAAATAGAAAGGGCATTAAAGGAGATGAAAACAAATAAGGCTGTGGGGGTGGACAATATTCCTGTAGAAATGTTGAAATGGTTAGGGAAAGGTGGGAAAAAGGCCATATATGGACTGATTCGTAGTATCTATGAGGAAGGAATCTGGCCGGAAGATTTTGTGAGATCGGTGTTAGTTCCTATTCCAAAAAAGGCAAAGGCTTCGTCATGTGAGGATTACAGAACAATAAGTTTGATATCCCACGCAGCTAAAGTTATTCTCAGGATCATCAACAAAAGGATAGAGAGTAAGGCAAATGATTACTTAGGGGATGATCAGTTTGGGTTCAGGAAAGGAAGAGGTACGCGTGATGCCATTGCAGTAATGAGATCACTAGTTGAGAGGAATATAGAATACAATCAGGACGTTTTTGCCTGTTTTGTAGATTTCGAAAAAGCGTTTGATAGAGTGAATTGGGAAAAATTAATGCGTGTATTGCAGAAAATAGGAATGGATTGGAGGGACAGGAGACTGATCCGCAACCTGTACATGTCTCAGACTGCTCAGGTGCGAGTGGGGAACGCAGAGTCTGGATGGGCAGTGTTAGGAAGAGGTGTAAGGCAGGGTTGCCCATTGTCACCGGTACTGTTCAACGTATATGTAGAGGAAATGATTAAAGAGGCATGGGAAGAACTGGAGGTAGGAATGAAAGTCGGAGGGGAACTCGTGAAATCGGTTAGGTTTGCTGATGACCAAGCATTAGTTGCTCAGTCAGCCAAGGGGTCCAAGCATTGTTGAGTGAATTGGAGGTTCAGTGTGATAAATATGGGATGAGAATCAATATTAATAAAACAAAGGTTATGCGATTTTCCAGAAAGAAAAAGGCTAAGCTAAATATTAAAATAGGCGGGGAAAGAATAGAGCAGGTAGAGCAGTTTACATATCTCGGAAGTGTTTTGGACCAATACGGTCAAAGTGGTAGGGACGTAAGGAGAAGAATTGCGCTAGGCAAGGAGGCTTTCTCAAGGAGGAGGGAGTTGATGACGGGGACGTTGAGTAGGGATGTTAAGACAGGACTCGTAAAAACTCTGATATGGAGCGTAGCTATGTACGGCGCGGAAACGTGGTCGCTGAAGCAGGACGATAGACGTAGATTGGAGGCTTTTGAAATGTGGGTGTGGAGAAGAATGGAGAAGGTGAAATGGACCGAAAGGAAAACAAATGAGGAAGTACTGGAAATGGTGGGTGAGGAGAGGGGTTTGTTGAGAGAAATCCTATGGAGGCAGGAAAAATGGATGAAAGGCGTATTGAGCGGTAGTGGAATGTTGAAGAGGGTAATAGAGGGGAGAATGTTGGGCAAGCGAGGTAAGGGTAGGAACAGGATAGGGATGTTGGACGGGATGAAGGGAGGAAGGAGGTACACCGAGATGAAGAGGGACCTGATATAGATTAGTTTGCTAGGTGGGGAGTCACAAAATGTTTATTTGATAGTTGTGTCCATCCAAAAACCTACCTTAACCGGTAGATTACCTAATAATAATATATATATATATATTTATTTATTTATTAGGTAATCTACCGTTTAAGGTAGGTTTATGGATGGACACAACTATCAAATAAACATTTTGTGACTCCCGACCTAGCAAACTAATCTTTATCATATCCCTCTTCGTCTCGGTGTACTTTTTTCCTCCCTTCATCCCGTCCAACATCCCTATCCTTTTCCTGCCCTTACCTCGCTTGCCCAACATTCTCCCCCCCCGTCTCTCTCTCTCTCTCTCTCTCTCTCTCTGTGTATATATATATATATATATATATATATATATATATATAAAGGTGAAATGTTGAATAAAAAACTTAGACAGTAACACACAGCACGAGAACATATAAAAAGAACACTCACGATAATATCTTGATAATTTCGACGGACTTGAGCTCCGTCTTCTTCTGGAAGGACCCGGTCGGGAAGCGGTCGGGCCTTTAGTGGGGGACTCGGTTACCGATTCGCTCAGAAGAGTGAAGCGGTTCTAGGCAGCATTGGATAAAATCCCCATATATATACATATATATATATATATATATATATATATATATATATATATATATATATATATATATATATATATATATATATATATTCATACATACATATACACATATACATACACACATATACACATACATACATACCTATAAACACATACATACATACATACACGTACACATACATATACATACACACATATACATACACATACATACACACACGTACACATATGTATACATACACACTTTTTAGACACATATATATATATATATATACACACATATATAAGGAGGAGGAGATGTAAGGGACCAATAGGAAGGGGACAAGGTGGTGGAGGGGAAATGTAGGCAGCGTTGGATAAAATCAGTGGGCTTGGTTCAGCCCGGGGGGTTTGAAGGACTGGAGCACCCAGATACGTGCCATCTCGCGGGTTCTCACCTCTATGTTACTAGCGGAATTGGGAAGGGTTTCAATCACTGAAACGGAGAAGCAGTCATCAAAAGACTGGTTGTGGGAAGCAGTGTGAGTAGGGATGGGATAATTAAGGAAGGTGGGAGATTTGGTGGAATAGCGGTGGTTATTCATTCGGAGGGAAAGGGTGGTCGTGCATTCACCCACGTAAAAGGCAGGGTAGAAGTAACAGGAGAGGCGATATGTAATGTTTTTAGAGGTGCAGGTGGCTATGGGTTGGGAGTTGGTAATGAGGGACGTGGAAGGTGGAGATGGCAGCATTTACAGCGTGGGAGGTTGCATGGTGCGGACAGGGGTGGGGAAGAGACAGGGGTGCTCGTAGGTGGTTTTATAGACTTGAAGATATCACGCAGGTTTGACGGGCGTTTAAATGAAACGGAGGGGCAATGTGGGAATAAAGGTGATGTGGATTGACTATTGCTAACAATTGGGAAGAGTTCACGGATTATCTGTTTAATTTTGTGGGATCCGGGGAAGAAAGTGGTGATAAGGTTAGGGCATTTTGGGCGGGTTGGTTTGGGGAGAGGAGTGTATTGGGTTGAAGGTTTGAGAATTTTCCTGTTGAGCAGTGTTTCAGGGTACCCACATTCTCTGAGAGAAACGTGTAACTGGTCAATGTATTTCTGTTTGGAGGGGGTGTTGTTGCAGAGACGGAGGCCGCGGACTGAGAGTGAGAAGGGGATGGAGCGTTTTGCGTGCAATGGGTGACAGCTATTGAAATGGAGATATTTTTGGGTGTTGGTCGGGTTAATGTGGACTGAGGTGTAAAACTTATTGTTCTGGAGATGAATGTCAATGTTTAGAAAGGTGAGGTTTGAGTCTGATATAGAGGAAGTGAAAGAAACCGAGGAGGAGTTGAGAGAGGAAATGAAGGATGACAAGGTATCGCGTATATATATATATATATATATATATATATATATATATATATATATATATATATATATACGTATATTTCTAAGTTTTTATATACTTGAGAAAAAGACTGCAAATTATTATGTAGCGTATATAAAATATTTTAGCAGCGAGGATGGGAATCACTTACGGAGCGAAGGTTACATTACAGATTGAATCTGTTGCATAAATTGAAATTACGTCTCTTTCGGAGTGATGTTGACAATGTATTATTAACCCCATCGTACTACGGTAGGAAATATTCATTCAATAAAATTAGGGAGATCAAGTGTAGAACAGATGGATTTAAGATATCATTTTTTCTAAGAACGATAAGGGATCAGAGTAACCTTGTCCGACTGCCGTAGGGTACTCGGGTGCAATTAGTCTGGCGTGTAATCACCCCCTGCCTCACACCCTAGCGATGGCTTGCAGGCTACTCAAATATATTAAAAATTATATCAAACTTCGGTTAATAAACCCTAGCTAAAAATTTCAATGAAAAAGCAAGTCAACCATGAGCAATCTACAGGTTCACTAAGTGATGGATATTTTATAGTCAAATAATTTCTCATTTTGTGAAAAATATTTTCCAGCTATCTTATTAGATGCCTTTGGCTTTACCTTGCGGGCATTCCACATTTTATTTCCCGCAACTAAAAGCTAAAATCTCGCCGTGTCCGTCGCTGGGTCCTCACGTCAAAGATGTTTTCAACCCGAAGGTTTATTCCCATTTGAGTGTAGACATAACCTTGCATGCCTTGTCCTTTTTTCAACGTCTTGCCTTTTTCTCTGGTTCCAAATACGTTTGACTTATTTCCCATTTATTTCGATCCTTATACCATGTCCACAGTATTCTGCTTAATAATTTGTAAGTATGTATTGATACAACTTTCGAATGAATTTTTCCTTTTAATATTTGAAAGGAATTGTTTTCTTTACGAATATATTTCTCCATTTTACATGCGTGTCTCTTTATTGCTCTTTCACCCAATTTATGATTTATGTTTATATAATCAATGAGATGTTGCCATCCTCTTGCACAGCAGCTAAACGTTTTCCTCCGAGAAGGTGTTCCTCATTTCCAACAGAGTATATTTACAGAAGCATCCACAGGAAGCGAAATAATAAAATCACAACATTAGAAACTGTACAAAATAACAAGAAGACATGAATATAAGACATCATGCTGTATAATGTTTACAAATGGAACTGAAGCTGATTTACAGGGAGTTGACCAGACAAGGAGATAAAAGAACAGAGAAAAGACGAGAAGAATGCATGAAATAACAGACGAGTGGAGGATGGCCTAGGTCATTTCTTTGCTCAAAACGGAGGATGAAGTTATGCAGAGAAATACACTTTTATTAACAACTATAAAATTTATAAAAAGTATAATAAAACATATAGCGAAAGGCTTCAAACCATTTTTGATTATATATTACTAGAGGAGGAAACTGGATTCCGGAAAACATAACCGTCTGCAGACGTTATTTTTAAGTTGAAACAGTTTATAAAGAAACGATGAGAATTTTAGAGATGAACCTTGCTTTCATACCCTATCAAAAGATTTTTTGTTAATATAAATATGCGTTGGTCAATATTGGATAATAGAAGATATCCTAAACACACGATTAGAATATTGCAGTCTTTCTAAAAACATGAAAAATATAATTGACACTGGTAAAAGATAACAGTGGAATTTCTCATTCACCAAGGTTGTAACATATCTGTTGATTCCCAATACAGACTAACTTCCGAGGGATTGGAAGGGAATCCACATATCACCAGGAACAAAATTGGGACCCTCAGAATATTAAAAATCAATGACATTCGCCCATGACCGGGTTATTATTCGAGGTAGAGAAAATATATTGCAACTGGCGGTTCACAAATTAAAAAAACTAGGTTACACGCATGAACTGAAAATCTCGTTAGCAAAAGGGAGAAAGTGTGTTTTTCCGAAACCAAGAGAATAGAAAATAAAACTATCACCTATATGATACTAGAACAGGAATCCCACTTCGGATTGTTACGATGTGTAACGTATTACGGTCGGAGGGATCACGAATATAAGACTAGAGAGATAGACTGCAAGACTGACAGGCTTAAAATGTCATTTTTTCCTAGAACGATAGGAGACCAGAATGCTTGTAGTCGAAATCCTCCAGGAGTCAGTCCATTACAATAAGTATTAACGTACAGGTTAGGGACTGCGCGTGGATGAAAAAATATTTTTTTCTTACAGATTCCCCCCACCTTCCCCCACCTATTTGAAAAGCCCCAACCCCCTCATCCCTTACCCTTTCCTTCTGGTGCTACACCCCCTGCCACACACCTTTTTTGGTGGCTCGCACGGCGTTGATGTAGATGTGACATACCTACGAAGAAGGCAAGTATATAAAAGTAAAATTCTGGAGAATAAGTGGATGGATAAGAAAATCCTTAAATGGCAAAGGAAGACGATAAAACTCCAATGAAATTTTATGAACCAATGGATATTCGAACTGCGCAATATGGATTAGAATGCCATTAGACAAAAAGCAGCAGAGGCAAACAGTAACATCGGAAATGAAACTCCTCAAATCTATGAAAGGCAGTACCAAATCAGATGGAGTGACGTGCACATGACAGGGAGAAGAGCTAGGTGTTCAGTCCAAGACACACAAAATAGATGAATAAAAAACCAAAATGACGTGAACATGAAATTCCCAGGTTCCCAAAGAGGAAATTCCAAAGAAAGTTACGGAATGAAAGACATGTGGAGAAGAGAGGAATCGGAAGCAAAAGGAACAGATGGCGAAAGCGAAGCCGGGGGCAGACATTAAGCTTAATCCTGCAGGAAGGAGACAACTTAGCAGCAGCAGATACACGTCGCGTGAAATTCACACATGCATAGGGCGGGCGATTTCCTTTCCCTTTGCCGTGAATGGTGACATGAACCAGAAACGTACTAGAGTTATGCTAAGCAGAAAACGTCTAGTGGTAATACTGCCAATCCAACCAACTTACGATCCTGCAGTGAGCAAACCGGCGCCCTGAGCACCAAACGACCTAACCACTTTGTGTGCTATTCGCGTACTTTTTAACCAATTACCATCGATATCACTTGATTGTTTAGCTAGGATTTCAGTCATTCAAGTACCTTATCTTCACTTGCTTTATTACGAAGAAAATACTACACGGCGAAAACTAGCCAACTCATTTCTTCCTCAACATCCTAATTTATTTTTCCCTGATACAGCGCGGAAACGTGGTAATTGAAGGAGGAGGATAGATGTAGATTGGAGGCTTTAGAAATGTGGGTGTGGAGAAGAATGGAGAAGGTGAAATGTACCAAAAGGAAAACAAATGAGGAAATACTGGAGATGGTGGGCGAGGAGAGGGGTTTGTTGGGAGAAATCCTATGGAGGCAGGAAAAATGGATGAAGAGCGTATTGATCAGCAGTAGGATGATGATGACCTTAATAGAGGGGAGAATTTTAGGAAAATGAGGAAAAGGCAGGAAAAGAATGGGGATGTTGGACGGAATGAAGGGAGGAAGGAAGTGCACAGAGATGAATAGGGACCTGATGTAGATTAGGTTGCTGGATTGGGTTTTGGTAGGCGTCACAAATTAGTTATTTGGTAGTTATGTTCATCCAAAAACCTACCTTATCCGCTAGATTGATTATCTAATCATAATAATCAAATCAGCTTTGGCTGTGAAAAGTTAAAACTGGGCAAGTTCACATGTCAATAATGATAATCACGAGTCCTCTAAATAGTAGCATTCTCTAACGCTTTCCTTAACGGCCAATGGGAAATTCCCACTCCCCCATCCGTTTGTTCCTGCCCATAACAGATTTTATCCCAACGATTTGGCGCGCTCGTTGGATGGAGTTCTACGGCCGACTATTTCTTCTAATTAAGAGCTGGGTGATATGCATCCGCTGGTCAGCTGTTTCACTTGTCAATTGTCTGTGACGCCAAGGAGTGTTGCAGAGGAAATTCCTCGTATAGAAAGAAAGCAATTTACTCCAATGCACTACACAACTTATCCCACATTGAGACGGGACAGGTAAAAACAGGCGCATCATCTATACCAATCGTTAAAAATTGGCAGTACGGAACGAAATATGATCTTTGCTCTAAAGAATATCTCATACTCTATAAAAATATCTTCAAAAGACATGTTCCACCTTCCTTCTAAGAATCTCGACATGAACTGACTCTATAGTATTCCATTTTAGCTTTGAAATATAGACATTCTCAGTGGGTAGAGCGGAACACCGCGGCCTTTTGAAATCATGCCTGATATGCCACAGAAAATCTCGAAAAAATAAATAGCAAAAAACTAATCACTACGAAAACCATCTATAAAAGATTAATCAATATTCTATTTAGTTTCTATAACAACAGATATTCCTCCAGCTCATCTCTGAGGCAAAAAACGCAGCTTTGAAGCTATTTTAAATATAATTTAAACATTAAAATAGGAGGGCCGAAACTAGTGAAGATGGAAATAGTTTACCTAAGTCAGAACCGTTTTGGATCAACATGGTTAAAGTAGGGGCGTAAGGAGAAGAATTGTGCTGGGCAAAGAGTCTTTCACAAGGAAGAGGGAGTCGATGACAGGGACAATGAGTAAGGATGTTAAGAGAAAGCTTGTAAAAACTTTGAAATGGAGTATTGTTTTAAACGGCGAGGAAATATTGTTATTGAGAAGCAAGATGACAGGCTTCGATTATAAGCTAGTGGAATGTGGGTTAGGAGAAGAATGGAAAAAGAAGAAATGGACATAAAGAAAAATGAATGAGAAAGTGCTAGGTGGGGGTGGAGGAGAAAAAGCAAAAATCTAAAGGATTCAAGAAAGATGGACTTAGGGCGTTTTGATAGGCAGTGGGGCGTGAAAGACTGTAATAGAAGGGAGAATGTTAGGCAAACTATGGAAGGGGAGGAATAGGATAGGGATATTGGACGGAATGATTGGAGGTGTGCAGAATAGAAATGTTTTGGTAGTGTGGGGCGTTTTGGCTAAGGTATGGGGATAATTTTTTATGACTGTATGAGTGACTTTGGGATTATCATTGGAGTGGATGGAAAATAATAGTATTAAAATCCTAAGTGCATAAGAAAGGAACTCGTTAGACAGATTTGAAGGTATGATGGCTGGCAATGACAGATATGTCAGAGAGTATAATGCGCAGAAATGAAATTGACAGAGAAATAAAGATGTGGGCAGGTAGAAGAACTGAGTGGATGGCCACGTTAAACCAATCTTTCGGGAGTTGATTGCGAATTAAGACACAGGGGAAAGGGCGTGCCCCACGGAAGGTAATTAAACGTGCTCTTGGCCCCGAATCCTCACTCCAGAGAACGCAAGGCACAACAGCAATTGGCACAGAAAGCGAAGGTTTTCAATCCAAGATATTCCTAAAGAAGAACGCAGCCGGGAATGGAAGAGGATAATAACGCAAAGGAATTCAAACAAAACCTTTTTGCGACTTAAAGGAATAACTCCATCAAGATAAGATTAAAAACCCGTTAAAGGCTCCAGCAAGGGAAGATATTCAGCCAGCTACCATTTAATAAAACTACAAATAATATTCTGCAGTTCCAAAACGATCAATTCAATCTTCAAGTCGCGTCATCAAATTCTATTACCACCAAAGAACAAAGTGGTTAAAAATTTTTAACATCTCTACCCTCATTTAAATCCCATTTTTTATGTATTTGAGTACCCTGCAAACCACAGCTAGGGTGTATGGCAGGGGGTGAATACACACCAGACTAATTGCCACCAGAATATTTTTACCCCTACCGCTAATCTTACAAGCTAGTCTTACAAATCTAGCACCTCTACGCTGCACGCATCTGTAAAATCTGTTTTGTCTTCAAGATCACGGATATCACGGTGAATACTACTAATACTACCAATATATTATGGGTAATAATACTAAAAGTATTATTACCCCTATTGTACTACCGTAGGAGGGATCTTGTCAATTAGACCTTGTAAATTCGAGAGATCAAGTGTAGAACATATGGATTTAAGATGTCATTGATTCAACAAACGATAGGGGATCAGAGTAACCCTATCCGACCGCGGTAGGGGTAAAAATATTCGGGTGGCAATTAGTCTGGTGTGTATTCACCCCCTGCCATACACCCTAGCGGTATCTGGCAGGTTACATGAATACATAAAATAAATAAAAGCCTCGAATAATTGACCACCCGGCAAACACCTCTTATGGCTCTCCCAGCGCAACACTTAATAATAATTGTGCCAACACTGGTTTCGCTCAGGCATACTGATTCTTTTTGCTCCATCCGTGAGTGATCGTGAAGATCCAAGGCGGGCACGGGGTGGTTTTTATCATCATTAAATGAAATTCCGGGCAACTAGCGGTGTGTGCCCATTACAGCTCGCCCGCTTGGGACTGAGGGAAGGTAGGGACGGAGGAGACGTGAGTGGGCGGAGAGGGGGAGGATCCGGGGTGGGAGAGACGCAAAAAGAAAATGATTGCACCGTTTGTCTGGCCTTCCTTGGGTGGAGGAAGGCGATACGAGCCCAGGTGGCGTCATTATCAAAGAAGGGCATAAATATATCAAATCCTGAACTGCGAGATGAGGAATAAAAATGAAACTTGGGAGGCGAGGGCGGTAGAAGGACTCCATCTCTCTTTTTCTTTCATTCCTTTGAGATATAGGCTTCAGCAAGAGCCGCGGGGGAAGGGAAAGGATTCGCGGGTGCATAAAATATAACTACATTAAAAAGACACATGCGGGTATAACGGATGGAATATCTCAATATTTGAGCAAAGGAGTGAAGCGGGGGCGGTTGAGGGAGATTTAAAGCGCTAGGAATGGTGTTTCCCAAGAATTTCAAAGAGTCCGAGCATACATTTTCAAAAAAATCTTTCAAGGCGATAGCAGGAGATTCGGGAGGAATGGATCCGCAGCAGCGTTAAGTGGAGAGATCGAATAAACCAAGGATTATTATTGTTATAACCGACGAAAGAAGGCATAAAAGAAATATGGCTCCATCGAGAGGTGTCCCTTAAACGATGAACGGTTAATTCCCCAGAATAGAGAGCAGTTTGCTGGTCGTGCAAAAACTATAAGACTAGCCATATTTCAAAATAATGGCCAAGCAAGTGCAAGTAGGCCTTGTTCATAAAGTTCAACCGACACAGAAATAAGAAATCAAGGTATTGCGGTGCGAAAAATTACAGTACACAATTAGCGTGCTTAGAGGCAGCCACTTAAGCGCCGCATTTAAGAAGTTCAGTGATTGCAGCCAATGAACGCAATTAATGGCCGAGGGCTAGGTGTCGGAAATAAAGGCTCATTTAACAACATAATCTGTGAAAAATAGTTAAAAAGAGGATTTAGCCGGAAATATAATTTCGACATGGAAGGCGAATATGGGAAAAACATACGTAATGTTTTTCGCGGAGTACTGAAGAACATACTCTGATAAAAATGCAGTTGTATTAATGAATAAATGTGATACCATAGAAAAACCATGGGGTTTCAATTGGGCCGGTTGGTTAACGGGGACACTAGTACTGTGCATGAGTGAACGCAACTGCAGCACATTATAATTTCCTCCTATTGATGCCAAAACGGGAAACGGAATATTGCTTTTTCGATCCCAAATATTATGTGGCTTCACTGACTGAATCATTTCCGTTTACAGTCTTGTGCACGTCATAAAGCTAAAAAAGATTCACATGAAACAATCACACACACATTTATACCCTACCGAGAACTCCACATGCTGTAATCGAATTATCCCAAAAATCGAACTATTTGTTTGGAAACATCGAAGGAATTCCGATGTCATTGCATGACTAGTCAAACCTTGCCTATACCCCACTAAAATATAGATTTTAAAAACGTTGTTATGATTGATTTAGTAGCGTATCCAAAATAATTGAGCAGCTGCCCTGGTATTCATTCACGGAGCGCAGGTTAAATTACATGTTGAATCTCTTGCATAAATTGGAAGGATGCCTCTTTACCAGTGATGTTGCAAATGTATTATTACAATGCAACCATTTCAGAGAGTAAAAATCATTCGCCTTGACCGGGATTCGAACCCGGATCCCTCGATATCCGGCCGAGTGCTTTAACCAATTAAGCTACCGAGACGTTCTTCTATCGACGTTCGAGAAGAACGTCTCGGTAGCTTAATTGGTTAAAGCACTCGGCCGGATATCGAGGGATCCGGGTTCGAATCCCGGTCAAGGCGAATGATTTTTACTCTCTGAAATGGTTGCATTATAATGCACACATAGCGGGTGACTCCGTTAAAGTTACTATTACAGTTTCTTGAAAAATGTATTATTACCCCCATCGTGCTACGGTAGGAGAGATCATTGCGAATAAATTAGAGAGATTAAGTGTAGAACAGATGGATTTAAGATGTCATTGATACAACGAACGATAAGGGGAATCAGAGTAGCATTGTCCGACCACGGGAGGGGTAAAAATATTCGGGTAAAAATTAGTCTTGTGTGTATTCACCCCCTGCCACACACTAGCGGTAGTTTTCAGGGTACATTGGTTAATTGGTTTACATAAAATAAATATACGTACCCATGAACATTTATTAAGTTAAAAATAATAATCTGTATAAACACAATATTTTGGAAGCCTAATTTAGCCTCACAGGCTATTTTCGAGTTAAAGCGACAAAATAATATGCGTGTCCAACAGATCATCAGGATAAAATAAATGAATAAAAGGATTATTTACTATCATAAGTATGAGTGCACAAAAATATAAGGACGTAAGAGTCTCAAAAAAGTATTACAAATCCTACAGAAGTTACTTAACAATTTCATAGGGCAAGATTTCAACGTAAAGCTGAGCAAATTGCCTCAATACAATCGTATATTGAAGGCAAACAATAAAATCAAATTCATTTTCAATCACGGCAATAAGCACGAAATTTAATACAGCGAAATAAGGAGTATGGGTAACTGCATGGGAGAACGCACTGGCCCAACGTTTCCTCCCCTTGAGAATTCGTGGAACTACGAGGAGATCCCTCCGAGAGCACGGCAGGCGTTTTTAATATTCCGTGAGCCGACGACGCGAAGGGTTTAGGAATATAGCAAGACGGGAGAAGCATAAAGTCGGAATATTGCGCGCGCAATAAACCAGAGCCGTCCCGCAAGTAGTGGCGCCTTCAAACTTTTTCTCCCCACCCATTATTAAATATTCACCTGGCGGGAACTCATGAAGCGCTCTTCAATTGCAAAGACATAAAGGCGCCCCTAATAACAATCCCAAGGAGGCGATATTTTCCCTTCGGGACGGGATGTGACAGGCTGGAGATATGAGTGGGCCGAGATAAGAATGACTAAAGGAGAGATAGATATTCCGGCTTGGTGGAAGGAGAGCTTTCTCCCGGAGGCCATTTAAAAAAAGGTTTCTCGGAGACGGAAAAAGGTGTCCAGGAGAAGAGTTGGAAGAAAACGCTTCGCGATCGGGAGGAGATATAAGGAGGACTTGGGGGGGGGGCGGGAAGGGCAGATGGGGCAAGAGAGCTGGGCAATATAGATGGCTGGCAGGAGAAATCGTCTGGAGGTTTCCGCCATCCAGTGGCCCTGGGGCCTATCCACGAATTCTCCCATTACATTCGCTTCGGAATAGAGATAAGTGACGTAACGTTCCCGCTGTCCAATCGGAGAACGAAGTGCGTTCGGGGACCTCGGAGATATTTCCTGGAAATGTTACCAGTCGCAAATACGGGTCGAAATTCATTCTCTTCAAAAAGTGAAACGAAACAGCAACGGAAGAACATTGCTTCGGCCCGCATCTAAGTTTAATCTTCTCCTGAATTTGCAGAAACAAACCAAAGATCTGGTGCTTTCCCGGCGTATTTGCTGGATGAAGTTTTCTCGGGTCTTCCACCGGGTCAGGGGTTCCATGTTGGCCGACGTTTCGATGCCCGACTCGTGCATCGTCCCATCAACTGTGCATCCAATCATCAACCCTGAGGACGATGCACGAGTCGGGCATCGAAACGTCGGCCAACATGGAACCCCTGACCCGGTGGAAGACCCGAGAAAACTTCATCCAAACCAAAGATAATGAATGTTTTCCTTCGCTTTGAAATTTTCGTAATTTTTTATGATTTCAAAAGACGCTGTCAGGTGTGTAATGTGGCGTCTGAAATGTGTGCATTTCAAACTTACTCCTCCGTAAATTCCCGAATGGAACTTATCTCTTCTCTGTAGACGTCATTCAGTGCCTTGTGCCTTCTTCAATATATGACCTAAAACCTGCCGACATCACGCTTCGCACGTAAGGGATCTTATTTTTTTTTAAATCTCTAATTGAACCGATTCTGGCATCTGTTGGGAAAATAAAATTTATCACACCGAAAGGAAAATTTAAAAAAATGCATAATTCTCAGACACGAACACCCACGACATCAGAGAGTGGCGTTCCATCGTTACCAAATGAGGTAGAACATTGTTTTTTAAGGTCAATTATGGATCATAACGTGTGTTTTTTCTTAGCCATACCAATTGAAGGCCAACCTTATCTAAACGAGCCACAGCAATATATATATATATATATCCCCTCCCATGGACTACAACCTTGTCGTGGTGGAAGGGCTTGTGTGTTCCGATGACCCCTAGAGCTGTGCTGGCGGGAGTAATAAAAATTACTCCTGGAAGGGTCACCCATTCCAGAAAGGTCGAAGGTTAGGAGCCAGACGAAAGGTAGTCAGTGAGGCGGCTGCAATGGCGTCTGACCCCAGTGGGGCGGCCATTAAGTGATGGTGTCACGTTAAAAACACTACTGAGGAAGGCACGGGAAACCACCTCAATTATGATTCCCAAGAATATAATGAATGATGGGCACTATAGATAATATGAGTCCTGGCAACTACGGGACTCGGCCCAAGGGGCCGTGTGTCGTGCCCGGCAGCGGGGGAGGCAAGGCTTCCGCGGTCGTATCCCACGAAATCCTTGCGGGGGAGAAATAACAGCAGCAGGGCAGAAGACGCAGAAGAAGACGAAAGTAGTTAGAATAGGAACATGGAACGTCAGGACAATGTTGAGGACAGGAAAATTAGAAAATGTTAAGCGAGAGATGCAAAGAGGAAATATAGATGTTTTAGGTCTCTGCGAGGTGAGATGGAAGGATAGCGGGGATTACTGGAGTGACAATTATAGAGTGATATACAGTGGCGGGGACGAGAGCCAACGAGGGGTTGCCGTAATTTTAAATAAAGAGGTAGGAAGAAGCGTAGTCAATATACAGCAAGCAACTGATAGAATTTTACTCGTAGAGATTAAAGCAGAGCCGACGAACATGATCATTGTTCAGGTATACATGCCACCGAGCAACCACAAGGAGGAAGAAGTCGATAGGATGTACGATGAGTTAGAGGATATCATCGCGAGTGTTCCTGCAGCGAAACATTTGATAGTGATGGGGGAATGGAATGCGACGGTAGGCGAAGGAAGAGATGGTGGTGAGGTGGGGGACTATGGGTTAGGCACGAGGAATGAACGCGGGGAGAAAGCAATTGAATTCTGCAGGAGACAGGGGTTAGTCATCACCAACACATGGTTTAGACACCACAAAAGGCGTAGGTATACATGGAAAATGCCAGGTGACTCAGAAAGGTATCAGTTAGTTCATATTATGGTTAGGCACAGGTTTAGAAACAGTGTGATAAATTCGCACAGTTTCCCAGGAGCGGATTGACCACAATTTAGTTGTTATGAAATGTAACGTTCGTTTCAAGAAGATAAGGCAAGGGCGGCGGGTTAGGAAATGGAATGTAGAAGCATTAAATGGAGTAACGAGGAGGGTGTATCAGCAGGCTGTAGAGGAAATAATGGATGACGGTAAAGAACTGAGTACTATCGAAGAAAAATGGGAATGTATCAAGAAAGGAATATTGGAAGCCGCTAAAGACACTATAGGAACCGTTAACGGGAAACGGATAAGGAAACCATGGGTAACGGATGAGAAGATTGCAAAGATGGATGAGAGGAGAAGATGGAAAAATGTAAACACAGAGTTAGGCAAAATGAAGTACAAAGAGTTAAACAATAAGTTGAGAAGGGCCACAAATAAAGCAAAAGAAGAATGGTGGAAAACGCAAAGCGAGGATATGGAAAATTTACAGAAGAAGGGTGAAATTGGTGCTCTATACAGCAAGGTTAAGTTATTATCGGGAAGTAAGAAGGCAAGATCTGTGCTAACAGTTAAGATAAATGGGGTAAGATAATAGTTGAACCAGGAAAAATACAAGAGAGATGGAAGGAATATATAGAAACACTGTATGGTAAAGAACTTAGGCCGACAAGGTTAGACATAGAGAAGGAACATGACGTAGAAGAAGATAGCTTAGGTCCAGGCATACTCGACGATGAAAGAGAAAGGGCATTAAAGGAGATGAAAGCAAATAAGACTGTGGGGGTGGAACACATTCCTGTAGAAATGTTGAAATGGTTAGGGAAAGGTGGGAAGAAGGCCATATATGGACTGATTCGTAGTATCTATGAGGAAGGAATTTGGCCGGAAGATTTTGTGAGATCGGTGTTAGTTCCTATTCCAAAAAAGGCAAAGGCTACGTCATGTGAGGATTACAGAACAATAAGTTTGATATCCCACGCAGCAAAAGTTATTCTCAGGATCATCAACAAAAGGATAGTGAGCCAGGCAAATGATTACTTAGGGGATGATCAGTTTGGGTTCAGGAAAGGAAGAGGTACGCGTGACGCCATTGCAGTAATGAGATCACTAATCGAGAGGAATATAGAATACAATCAGGACGTTTTTGCCTGTTTTGTAGATTTCGAAAAAGCGTTTGATAGAGTGAATTGGGAAAAATTAATGCGTGTATTGCAGAAAATAGGAATGGATTGGAGGGACAGGAGACTGATCCGCAACCTGTACATGTCTCAGACTGCTCAGGTGCGAGTGGGGAACGGAGAGTCCGGATGGGCAGTGTTAGGAAGAGGTGTAAGGCAGGGTTGCCCATTGCCACCGGTACTGTTCAACGTATATGTAGAGGAAATGATTAAAGAGGCATGGGAAGAACTGGAGGTAGGAATGAAAGTCGGAGGGGAATTTGTAAAATCGGTTAGGTTTGCTGATGACCAAGCATTAGTTGCTCAGTCAGCCAAGGGGTTGAAAGCATTGCTGAGTGAATTGGAAATTCAGTGCGATAAATATGGGATGAGAATCAATATTAATAAAACAAAGGTTATGCGATTTTCCAGAAAGAAATAGGCTAAGCTAAATATTAAAATAGGCGGGGAAAAAATAGAGCAGGTAGAACAGTTTACATATCTCGGAAGTGTTTTGGACCAATACGGTCAAAGTGGTAGGGACGTAAGGAGAAGAATTGCGCTAGGCAAGGAGGCTTTCTCAAGAAGGAGGGAGTTGATGCCGGGGACGTTGAGTAGAGATGTTAAGACAAGACTCGTAAAAACTCTGATATGGAGCGTAGCTATGTATGGTGCGGAAACGTGGTCACTGAAGCAGGAGGATAGACGTAGATTGGAGGCTTTTGAAATGTGGTGTGGAGAAGAATGGAGAAGCTGAAATGGACCGAAAGGAAAACAAATGAGGAAGTACTGGAGATGGTGGGTGAGGAGAGGGGTTTGTTGAGAGAAATCCTATGGAGGCAGGAAAAATGGATGAAAGGCGTATTGAGCGGTAGTGGAATGTTGAAGAAGGTAATAAAGGGGAGAATGTTGGGCAAGCGAGGAAAGGGTAGGAACAGGATAGGGATGTTAGATGGGATGAAGGGAGGAAAGAAATACACAGAGATGAAGAGGGACCTGATGTAGTTTAGGTTGTTGGATTGGGTTTTGTTTTGTTTGGAGTTACAAAATATGTATTTGATAGTTGTGTCCATCCAAAAACCTACCTTAACCGTTAGATTACCTAATAATAATATATATATATATGGAAAGACATGAAGTTCTCTTTTAGTAGCAGTTAAAGACATTTCAATTATAATTTGTACAAAGTGCACAAGTTAATATAAATATTTCCGCATACTTCATCTCAGTATCTGGCAATGTTACTCTCACAAGGGACACACATTTAACCTCGTAGAATAAAAATAAATGTATTACTCGCATTAATCATTTTCACAAAATAAATATTTTACCTAATGAGAAAAAACAGGGAATAAATTCAGTGTGGCAAGCTTTAAAAATGTATTTGATTCATGATTTGATGTACTTGATTCATGTACGAGTGTCGAAAACCAGCAACGTCGTTCGGAACGAAAATAATTATGTGAAACGCTCCACCAAAATGCACGCCGAAACAAACAGCCATTTAAAATAAAAGAAAAAGTCAATTTTTGGAGAATCAAATTAAATACGTTAGTACATAAAATTAATGAGAGGATGAAAGAAGAAAGGCATACGAGCATTGTTCACCGGAAGAATTAAACAGGAGATACGAAATACTTAATTTAAGTGTCAAAAATATAAATTACTCATGCCTCTCGCCTACAGAGCGAAAAAGGAAAATATATAGCGCCTAAAAACTGCGTTCTCCCTTTTCGCGTAAAATCTCCAATAACCCCAGACTATCGTGCCTCATTTCACACTCATTGAACTTTAAAAATTGCAGGCAAAAATTTCAACGACCCTCCACCGATCTCATATCCAATATCGCGACAGAAGTCTTGGGCGAATTCGATACGAAGCTAAGGTTCTACATACTGTATGGGAAAAGGTAAAGCGGAACCAGCATAAAAGAATTTCATTCATCGGCAATTGGACGGACTGATTGAGAATGAGGCCTGATTAAAATAGAGAACCAACTTAAAATGTAGACTTATGAGCAGTGAAATTTCCACATCCGAATAATTATTACTCAAGTCTTCGCCATTTCAGGCAGGTAAAATCGGATATTAAAATGATTTTAACCATTGCTTCCGAAAATCATTTTCCTCGACACTATTTTCTCTATTCTCCGTGAATAAACTTAGCTCTCTATTCACAATCACATTTTGTTTCATTCGCTGCTGAGACCATTCGCTTTGACGGTCTCTTCCACAACGGTAGATCATGTCTTTCTTGCTCTGCCTCTTCTTCCCTTACGGTTCACCCTTTCTTCATGCAGCTTTCCGGTGATTCGAAACTCATCCAATCCAAACATAATGTTCCACTCATTCATATGATTTTGGAACGGAATAAGAATGATAATATTTTAGTTTTAAAAATATTTCAAGAGAAAATCACAATTATCACCCGCCCTTATTGCCGTTAATTCCAAGAACAAATATTTCCTTTTTCTTACATTTTCAACTGTCAAACAATGGTTCTCTCTTTCTCCTTCCCAACGAAGTTACACTTTTTCTCTGCGAAGAAGAGTGAAATGCTTCTGATTCCGAAGAAAAGGAAATTCTAGTGAGGTGGGAAAAGCAAGTATACAAAAAATAAAACGTACTAAGTGAACGCAGTGCACAATGGAAAATGAAAGACCACCAGCTAGTTACAAAACCAATACAGAAACGGGAAGAACATGCCAACATTGGAAGCCGTAATCTAAATAGAGATACTTGGCTGGAAAAAATGGATATTGAGAAGCATTCATAATATAAATTTTACTATGATTCCATCAAGTGCAATGAGGTGGAACATCATTGAAAATATTTTAACGGGGTTCCAACAAGAGAAGGATATTCTATCGGCTCATGAGGACCCAAGACCCCAGGATGCGAATTAAAGATGAATACGAGACAAATAATCAAAAGAAATGGGTACTGAAGGAATACTGGTAAATGGGGGAGGAGTAAACACGCACCGCCCCGCTAAATTCCAAACCCCATCGCGGTGAAGTCCTTAGAAGTACATGTAATACAAATATATACCCAATATAAACATTACACGAAAAAAATGGAATCGTAGATAACATGAGAGAGAACCTGAAGCCACAATTTGCACTGATGGGAGAGAAGGGAAGAATGAGAGAGAGCTAGGAATGGACCAGAGTTTCCGGCCCATCCTTCAGAAGCAGTGTACCTAAGGGATTGCGGAGTTCGACGGACACCTAGGGCAGAAGGCTCGGGCTATCGGTTTGATCGTGACCCAAAAGGTAACCATCCACTCAAAAAAAAGTGATTTTAAATTAAGGAAAACCTTCATGAAAAAACGTTCCATTGGATTTTAGAATCTTGTAGCTTTGTGAGACGGGACCATTGGAAAAGTTTTCTAGAGAAGAATAGCAACATTCGAAATCCAATGCTCGAGTGGGAGTTAGAAGATATAATTGACAAATGAAACGAGGAAGTGTACAGGAGATTGGAAGAGGAGAGGGAGATGCGGAGGACTAGGCGAAAAAGAATAGCCGGCCCATTTGGACACCACTTGAGACACAATGGGTTTGTTAGGAGCTTGAAGGAAGAAGAGAAAATAGACGGTGAGGTTTCACAGGGAAACTAACGGATAATTGCGTAGAGAACATAAAGGAGGATATAGGTCGGAATGGTTATCAGAGCGTGAGGGACTTAGCATTGGACGTCGAAGAAAGGAGGGCTGTGGGCAACCAATCTAAGAACTGAAAGACTCGAGATAATGACAGCTCTCTCTGTTAATTAGCCGACAACCCATTTAAAAACATCCTCTTCTTTAGTGCAAGGAATTCTTACAAAAAAAACCAACGCAAGCCCTTATTTGACCTGAATATTCGAAATTGAAGTCGGATAATCCATATGGAAAATTAAGAATGCATTATCGATCAAATATTTTTATTTTTTGACGCAATCAAATGATCGATTTTCATCCAGTAAATTCCGAGGAAAATAATACGTCTACCGAATTGTGAAAACAAGTCATATCCGTCCTAATTTACAAGGCAAAGAATTGGCGGTGTAGAGACGCACATATTTTCCCATCAGTTAATGAATAAAAGTGCCCATTCCCGACATGCACAATATCCAAGTATCTCGGCATCTCTTGGCACAAACAGCAACTTGTATTGGCTCTTATGCTTTGCTGACAAAATGCAGACAAAGTCTGGCCGAGATAAAAGCTTTTAACCGCGACTTAAAGTGGAATTTATTGGAAAAAGAATAATTGAAATAATTCAGCGGTATTTGGTTCTAGACGTCTCTCTGCCCACCAAAGTAACTTAGCTGTGATTAAATACAAAGAGCAAGCTTAAAAACATAAAACACAGTATTTTGAATTATCCTCACGTTTGTAGTCGTACCTACGAATTCAGCAATATATAACGCAGTACATTAGCATGGGTCGAAGTTGCTGGCGATAATAAATGGTAATTAAGAGATTTCTACACCGACCCTTATCTGAATTAAGTCGCCCACAGCGGCAAGACTCCATCATTTTTTTAGTATTTTATAATTATGACACAAGGTAAATTAAAATGAGAAATGGGTCCAATGATGTCCACTAATCGCGATGACGCCACTCATAACGACGTGCAACTTGCAGCAGTAGAAATACATTGGCGCGCTGGCCATACACTAATGGACAAGATTATGTCATAAATCGGGGCAACGTGCATCACAACGAGACTTTCCGAAAGCGTTTCACCGCCTATTAAAGGATGCTGGCCAACAGGAAGAAGGCCACGCGCAGCCACCAAGAGAAGCCGCGGGAACGAAGGACCGGCGAGATTTTTGCAGGGGGAAATTTCCGCGGGAGATAAAGACATAAAAGAGTCACCCCTCGAGTGCTAGAACGCAGAAGCATTAAAAAGAAAAGGCATTCGTCCCGTCGCGATAAAAATTTCCTGGAGCGAAAACAGAAAGGAGTGAGAGAGGGCAGGTAATAAGCGAGGGAGGAATTGAGCTGGTCCCTTGGAGGGGTGCCGGGAGTTGAGGAATGGGATCATTGGAAGGGCCCACCTCTTCCATCCCCCGTCCTTTGCGGGGCAAAAGTGGTGGCCGGGGATATTTCTCATCTCATTCGCTGTGGAGGTCTGACGGGCCCCGCTCGTATTTCACACCGTCCTCATCCCGGGCTTCCCCGCCCCTTGTGCGTACCAACCCCCGACCGTCCCCGCGGCTCCTTGACCGACCCTCCCTCCCTCTCCTTTCCAACCCTCCCGGCAGGCAGGACACCAGGGCAGCGGCGTGCCGCTGGGGGTGGGAAATTCTTTTAATCAATACTATTTAAGGGCTCTTGGGAAGGTCGTTTCGGGCGGGGCGGGGGCGAATCCCACACACGAAAGGTTGAACGCCGAGGAAGAGGCGGCGGCACTCGCGAAGACCGCTGTTGCCGGAATACGACGGAGAGCCACCGGATGCGCCATTTAAATGGACAAAGAAAAAACGGTCCAGGGACGACGGGATGGAGAGACAGGGAGTATTTATCTTACAGGGAAGGCTGAGGAATTAGAAATGGGCCCACATACCTTTTCCCTGCCGCTTCCCGAAATGCGAATTATTTTGGCGGCCTTTTATTATTTATGTTTTGCAGAGCAGCTAAACAATATTTCCTTCGGAGGAATGAATTTATTTTCAAAAAGGATGCACCCCTCATCTTCACAATCATCCTGTGATTGATTATCCCGACGTAATATTCGGCCGCAATTGGCGGCCAAAATGTACTACTTTCATTTGATCCAAAAGTTATACAGGGTAAAGCAAAATGGACTCCGTAGTTTCAAAAAAATCACTGAAGAGCGCACAGGTGAATTAGCGGAATATGAGTAGTGGCGTTATCTGGGGGAAAGAACGTCATTTTCAAAAGCTACCATGTAGTGGTCTGGTGAGCATCGAGGCTTTGTCGTAGAAACGTACTTAAGGAACAATAATAGTGTGGTGGCGACGCAGTGAGCGCAGTGGTCTAGCGATGAAGCGCATTTTCACATCTCTGGCAATATTTTCGTTACTGGGCGACTGACAAATCTCGAGAACTTCGCTCAAGACCTCTTCATAGCTCCAGGATGAGAGTTTGGTGCGCTTTGTCCTCCGTAGGCAATATTGGGCCTAACGTTTTTGAAGCTCAAGGTTAAACTGTTACTGTGAACTCTGTCCGCTATTGTGAGATGCTGGAGAACTTTTTACTCACGCAAATGGAAGAGTATGGTGAGGAATATGACGCAGAAGCCTTTTGGTTTCAACAGGGTGGTGCCACGGCTCATACCGACCGACGTTCATGGCAAATCCTGCAAGAACAATTTCCCAACCCCCTGATCTCCTGACGAGGGGATGTTGCGTGACCCCCTCGCTCCCCGGATTTGAGCCCATGCGATTATTTTCTTTTGAGATATCTCAATGCTGAGGTTTACAGAGTTCGGCCAAGGCCTTAGAAGCTCTTAAGGAGGCAATTACAGATGTCGTCGCTGGAATAACGCAATATATGTTGAGAAGAGTTTTCGAAAACTCTTTTGAACGACTCAAAATTTGCATCGCTAACCAAGGTCGTCACCTGAATGAAATAATTTTCAAAACCTTATGAAAAAGAAATTGTATTGGATGAAGTTTTCAGAAATATTTTTTTTTTTACTATCCTCGTCAGTTTATTTATAATTCACCCGTCAAATGAGGGAGTCCATTGTGCTACAGCCTACACAAGAAAAATTGAAACAAGATTTTTAAGAGATATTTTCCATAATTAATGTTTTCCTATAAAAAAGTTTCCACATTACCCCTCAGTAAGACTTGGGCCAGATTTAGTTAGTATTAAATCTGAAATCGGCTCATAAGATTAAGGCGTTTTATTTTTTAACTCAACCCTTTAAATCGCCGTTTACAATCGCGATTCGTTTCTCTCCGTTCAATTCCTCCCGCTGGCCCCTCAGTTCGCGATCGTCATGCGTCTTCGACCACATTTTTCCAATTCTTTCAATCGATTGTTTTGTTAACACAACCGGAGTCATCACTCGTAAATTATTCTCTCGCCATCTCTTCCACC
The DNA here is from genome assembly GCA_037158775.1 of Hetaerina titia. NCBI lineage: Eukaryota > Metazoa > Arthropoda > Insecta > Odonata > Calopterygidae > Hetaerina > Hetaerina titia. Next base: position 11,388,728 of record CM073777.1, on the reverse strand, counting down.
ACGGTCGCCATGAATCTTTTTAACTATTCGACCGATTTAACATTCGTTTTTACTGTTTTTCGATGATCAATCACACATCGCACTTTTCAGTTCAATCCTAAACTAGCTCCTTCGCTTTGGTTTTCAGAACTTTTTCACTAATTGACCCTTAGATTGATTCCAATTTGCTTTCTTCTTCCAACGTTCCCAAAATCGGTCGATTGTTTACAGAAAAGTGAACTCCTTTTTTTTTCTTTTTGAAGTGCTTCCTAATTTCGAGTCTTACTTTCTGAAATGCAGAAATCGTGTATATGATGAAGTTCTTCTAATTTTACTATTTTATTTTTTAATTATTTATTTGTCTATGTACCCTGATAGCCACTGCTAGTATGTGGCAAGGGGTGAATACACACCAGAATAATTTGGACCCGAACATGACCCTTCTGCGGTCGGAAAATGTTATTATGATCACTTATCGTTCGAGAAACAATGTCATCTTAAATCTATCTGTCCCACACTTAGTTTCTCTCTAATTTTATTAACATGAACTCTCTTGCCGTAGTATGATGGGGTTAATAATACATGTTCAACATCACTGCTAAAGAGATCTCCTTCCAATATATGCAAGAGATTTAAATTGTAATTTAAACTTTGCTCCATTGAGGGATTCCCAGCCTAGCTGCTCTAATATTTTGGAGACGCTACTAAGTTAACCATAATAACGTTTCGCAAAACAAAGTTTTTACTAACGGACTATAATTCTTGGAACACTGTTTTAGTTTAAGAGCCAACAATCCTTTTCTCGATGATATTAAGGAGGATACATTTTTAATTTCGAACGGAAGTGGGTGTCAGGGACGGGAATCCGTCGGAGGTACCAGGGAGGTAACGAATGACATTGCCTGATAGCTAAAGTGTGGTGTTGGAGAATTCATAGACCGAATATTGAGGAGCAGAATAGAATACGATGGCTGCGGAAAATGTTTTTTAATTTAACAATTTAATGTAATAAGGAATGCACCCGTTCTTCATCGTTACGAACTTCCTGGCCCGGAGCATCACTCCGGTGCTCCCCCATCTACATTTCAATGTCCACTTGGTTCTGAGAGACAATTTTTTTCCCCGTTTACTGAAGAGAGAAAGCTGAAAAGAAAGTATTGGGAAACATCCAACATGGAAAACATCCAACAGCATGTTACTCAACGTTCCTGAGAGACATCCCCGAAGAGAGGAGTTTGAGGGTGCCTTCCAGGCGTGTCAGATACGTCTTCTCAAGTGTATCATTGAAATAAGGACAATTTGCACTTTTCCACAGTTTACTGTGGAAAAGTGCAAACTGTCCTTATTTCATTATGATGAACTTCCACGATCTCAAGCCTGAATCTGTTGAACTGTATCATTGATGCAGGGGGAGAGGGAGTTTGGAAGAATTTTAAGCATTATTACAAATACGTAAATCGATAAATCTATTTTTCCCAGTTAAATAAGTAATAGCTTGTGGATTACTTTCATAATAGTTAATGTATATGGCTTGACAAAAGTGTATGACTTAAATCACCATAATTACTGAAATTCACCTTTTTCCAAAAATATTAAACAATTTCTAAATGATTTTTATTCAACTACTACGTGGCTAAATGCAGTTTATAAAACCACTAGTCGTTATAAAATCACCTCGGCGTAAAAATATGTAAGCACTACTAATTTTTTTTGTTCGATATTATATTAATAATTATTAAATCGGGTTAATAACATATGTGTACGCGTGTGATGCTCTATAAAATTATGAAAATAACATGGCATTATTCAGTTCACGTAAATATGCAAATACCTTTATTTATTAGCCGATTCCAATGATTATTTGCTGATAAAAGATGCGCATCCAATGGTAAACAAAACTTGAGAGGTAGATAATGCTGGAAAACTACGGGAGTGAAAGCAGAATATAATGGCGAGAGAGGATGGAGAAGGTGTGTTTCGTGGAGGGTTGTTATGAATGGTGCCAAAGGCCCTTTTTCCAAAAGCCACGCATTTCACCGGGAGGATATCGCGGAGCATGAGGGCGAAATAATGAACCCTAAGGGCCGCCCACGTAGAGGGCAGGTAAGAAATGGGGTCGGCACAACCTTTGCAATTCCAAAAATTAATTCCCCTCCAATCAGCCGTGGGGATTAACCAACCATTCGATTAAACGACAAAAAATAAACTGAAGCAAAATTAATAACCCGGAAATAGGGAAGGTAAGTTTTCGCAGTGCTGAATTCTACGAGGATTTGAGGCTTTCATTCATCTTTACTGAATAGAGCCACAGCTAGTCAGATACAGTCATTTAAAATTTTTTAATTGAATCCGCACACAAAATTATATTTATTTTGATATTTGATCAATTTTGATGTTTACATACCGGTCTGAACACTTCCAAATGACAATACAATGCATTGAGACCCTATTAAACCCTCACAACGTTGCCAAATCTGACATCTGGGCATGGAAGGACTTTCTTACAAGATAAAGGTATCTAGTTCCATCAATGCGCCCCCCACAGCCTATCTTGTACCAGGAAGGCCAGAATTAGGATCTAGAATGGAATGTGTAGCGAGGAAGAAAGAACGCCGAAAAGAAAAGATTAACCGACCACGAGTGGGGTCTGTTGAGATATTTATTACTCGGAATAAAAATTTGACGAAATGATAGATACTCAAAAAATGGAAAAAGGTCATTCACAAATATGCGATTTAAAAAAATTAACTCCATATAAAATACCAAATGAGTACAATGAGTCTTGGTATTTGAGAATAATAAATTATTCGATATTCTGAAAATTCGATTGAAAACAGTTTTTTCTCCAAGAGGAATTTGAGCATAAATTCTCGAAATGGAATCGATTACCATCCATTTGAGTGAAGTTTAACTGTGATAACTAAGGCAATGGCCAATGGTATTATTCAATTGACAATTTAGGAGACAACACGAGACAGTTCCACTCTGGACATATCTTCGATGCATTATTGGAAGTGTATTGAAATTTTGGGTATGGTGGGCGAGGAGAGGGGATTGTTGGGAGAAATCATGAGGAGGTAGGAAAAAAGGATAAAGGGTGTATTGATCGGCTGTGGGATGTTGAAGACTGTAATAGAGGGGATAATGTTGGGCAAACGAGGAAAGGGGAGGAATAGGATATAGGGATGTTCGACGGGATAAAGGAAGCATACAGAAATGAAACGGGATTTGTTGTAGAAACCAATCAGTGACACAACCAATTTTTTGTGAAGAAACCAATGAGATTCGCTCTTATTTTTCTCCACTATGGGAGCATCCGTTCAACTGACACGGAGCCAACTGCTCCAAATGGAAATGTCTCAATATTTGCGTCTCCGTCGCGCGGGGGTCCTCCCCCTTCAGTGACGGATGGAGTGCTCGTCAGGTCGCCCTGAGACGACAACTCTTTTGGGGGACACGGAAAAACGGAAAACCAAACTTCCACCCTTTCAACCACCTGCACTCCCTCAGGCGATAGACACGCGAGGGCCGTCGCAAATAATGATTCTTTCCAACGCACGCCGCCGCAACAATCGGTGAACTAGACGACACACAGATGAGTAACTTGCGATCGTTTCGAGAGATCTTCTGCGATCCAACAAACATATCATCTCTGCCTTTCATCACATCACGGGGAAAACGAGGGTCGGGGGAGGGGATCGCGTGGAATTGTGGGATGGATTGTTACCGCCATCCCAACCGCGTACCACCTCGTGGTGAATTCGCCACCTGCACCGCTTCCAGCGCCGTGGCCGGAAAGTAATTAAGTTGATTTTTTTTCCACGAAGACAGATGGGGTATGGATCAGGAGGCGGGGGAAACGGAGCTGATGGGGATAAGGAAGGAACGCTGGGCCTTCAAAGGCATAAAAAGTCCGTGTGGCTGGGGCGACTGGGGGGGGAGGGGGCGGGGTGAAATGGGCCTGCACTGGAGAATTCTTGGATTTGGCGTAGGCCAAAGCGGTCCCGGGTCGGCCGCGCATAATAACGACGGTTCCGGCCGATTTACGGCGCCTGAGGCCCTCCCCCCCCTTACGCCCTGGGGGTTCTCCCCCCGGGGGAGCAATTCTTTACATGCTCCGCCCCTTCCCCGCGATCCCCTCCTTGTCATCCCCCTGCCGATGCCTCAAGACACGTTCTCCACCCCTCCCACACACACATCCACGTCCCGCTCCCTTTCTCACCCTACCCAAGCCTCAGAGATCGGTAAACTACGGAAGGGAGGCGGAGAGTCCACCCTTTGTTCCTCAAATGATTGGTGGGCTGTGGGCCCTCCCTCTCTGGTTGCAGTGTTGTGCAGCCGGGCTGGCTCGGGAAGTGGGTTCGACCGGTGATCAAATGGAAGACGGCACACGGTTCGTATACTATTAGATGAATAAAAACAAATGGAACACTACACACGAATGATTAAGGGAATATCTTCACCGACAACTATATGGGGAGTCTAGGATGAAAATAAATTTTGAAGAGAGGGAACCGACTGCCACAAAACCCCAAAAGAAATCCTTCCTTACTCGTAAAATGCGTAAAGTTTGCAGAAGGGTGAAACTGATACGCTCTAAAGCAAGCTTGAATTACCAACGGGAAGTAAGAAAGGGAGATCTGTGCAAAGTGTAAGTGATAAGTCGGGAAAGCCAAGAGTAAAAACAGAAAAGATCCAAGAGAGATGGTAGGAATATATAGAAGCACTGTATATTAAAGAACTTACGCCAACAAGGTTAGACAAAGAAAAGGAACATGCGTAGAGTAAGACATCTTAGGTCCAGAAAAATTCGACCATGAGATGAAAAGGCCTTTAAGGGAGATGAAGCCAAAAAAGACCGTGGGAGCAGACAACATTCCTGCGGAACTACTGAAATGTTTAGGAAAATGTTGGAGGAAGACTCCATATGGACTGATTCTTAGTATCGATGAGGATATAATCTGGCCGGAAAACCTTTTGAGGTAAGTGTTAATTCCTAATCGGAAAAAGGTAAAGGCTTCGCCATGTGAGGACTACAGAGCTTTTAGATAGATTTCCCCCGCAGTTAAATTTGTACTCAGGATCAACAAAAGAATAGAGATTAAGTCAAGTGATTAATTAGGGGACAATTAGTTTGTTCATAGGAAGGAGAGAGGTACGCGTGTGCCATTACAGTAATGAGATCACTAATCGAGAGGAATATAGAATACAATCAAGACGTATTTGCCATTTTCGTAGATTTCGAAAAAGCGTTTGGTAGAGTAAATTGGGAAAAATTAATTCGTGTATTGCAAAAAATAGGGATGGATTGGAGGGACAGGAGACTTATCCGCACCCTGTATATGTCTCATACTGCTCAGGTGCGAGTTAAGAACAGAGAGTGCGGATGGGCAGTGTTAGGAAGAGTTGTAAGGAAGGGTTGCCCATTATCAACGGGGCTGTTCAACGTATATGTGGAGGAAATGATTAAGGAGGCATGGGAAGAACTGGAGGTAGGAATGAAAGTCGGAGGGGAATTCGTAAAATCGGTTAGGTTTGCTGATGACCAAGCATTAGTTGCTCAGTCAGCCAAGGGGTTGCAAGCATTGCTAAGTGAATTGGAGATTCAGTGCGATAGATATGGGATGAGAATCAATATTAATAAAACAAATAATATGAGGTTTTCCAGAAAGACAAAGGCTAATCTAAACATCAAAATAGGAGGGACGACCTCTCTAATTGTGATTCGGCGATCGTTCATAACCATTTCTTTCAGTTTTTACAAGTTTTCATCTATTTTTGATGTGCTGGGACGTCCAGGGCGTTCGTCACCTTCAAGGTCTTCACCGCCTTCTTGGAAACGGTTATACCACTCGTAAACTCTTGATTTCCTTATAGCAGACTCACCATAGGCCTTTGTTGACATTTCGCATACTTTGTTACACTTTATTTCATTTTTTACGCAAAATTTGATACGAATTCTTTGATGCATTACTTTTAACAAACGAAAATCGCCGAGCTCATGAAACACGTCTAACCTTAGTGTCTGTCATGGGCATAGCCCACAATGAAAACTGCTGAAAGTTTTGTCATATTTCAGGGGCGAGTATACCAACATAATAAAAAATATTTGACAATCGGACTCTCCAAGCCCGCGAAATGAAAAAATTCCCGTTAATTTTTGAACACACCTCGTACAAACACGCTTCCCACCGCGAAAGCCCGGGTTCAAATCCTGGAGAATACAAATATTTTCCAGTGGTATCCCGATCCCTACTTGAGGTGTTTTATGCAGAGCACTTTGAGTGAGTACGACGTCCGCCAGATGAGACGCAAAGCTACGGAACCCTTGGCGTCTTCCGACAAGAATAGGCTAATACCGACGCCGGGTTTCTCTCCAAACTTCCTTTGTCACCCTTTCTTAATAGCAAAAATGACCTCAGCTGTCGGTCACCTTCCCAAAAAAACTTACTAAAGGAAACAAATGAGGAATTTCTAGGGATGGTGGGCGAGGAGAGGGGATTGTTGGGAGAAATCATGAGGTGGCAGGAAAAATGAATGAAGGGCGTATTGATCGGCAGTGAGATGTTGAATACGGTAATAGAGGGGAGAATATTAGGCAAACGAGGAAAGTGTAGGAACAAGATAGGGATGTTTGACGTGATACAGGGAGGAAGGAAGTACACGGAGATGAAGAGGGGCATGTTGTATAGTATAATGCTGGGTTGTGTTGTGTTAAGAGAAACTAAATGTATATTTGATAGTGGTGTCCATCTTAACCGTTTAATTACTTAATAAAATTTACTTGTACACGAATGGTCCAACGGTCTAACACTCCCTGCCACACGCCGTTGCGGCGGTTTTCAAAGTAATGCGAGTATCTTTTCCGTGGATGTCTGTTGGTGAGAGTGTACCTCCCTCGAATGTGAGCCCTAATCGACGTTTCCGTGGCATACAGGGTTCGCCCGGAAAATAAGTGTACTGAGCTCAGGAAAAAAAATGTATTACACTTTTACATATCTTTAGCTAATATTCCTCAAAATAGGACCCTTGTGAATCGATACACTTGTTCCAGCGGCGTTCCCATTCCTGGAACGCTCCCGCGAAGGCATCATCGGGAACCTCTCGAAGACACGTCGTCACGGCCTCTTTGACGGCGTCCAAAGTCCCGTATCGCGTTCCTTTCAAACTCCTCTTTATCTTCGGGAACAGAAAGAAGTCCGGTGGTGCCAAGTCCGGGCTGTAGGGCGGGTGCGGCAGCGTTGCCAGCGTTGCTTATCAAGCATTGCTGAGTGAATTGGAGGTTCAGTGCGATAGATATGGGATGAGAATCAACATTAATAAAACAAAGGTTATGCGATATTCCGGAAAGAAAAAGAGACCAAGGACGTTGAGTAAGGATGTCAAAAAAGACTCGTAAAAACTTTGATATGGAGCGTAGCTATGTACGGCGCGGAAACGTGGTCACTGAAGCAGGAGGATAGACGTAGATGGGAGGCTTTTGAAATGTGAATGTGGAGAAGAATGGAGATTGTGAAATGACCCGAAAGGAAAACAAATGAGGAAGTGCTGGAGATGGTGGGTGAGGAGAGGGGTTTGTTGAGAGAAATCCTATGGAGGCAGGAAAATTGGATGAAAGGCGTATTGAGAGGTAGTGGAATGTTGAAGAGGGTAATAGAGGGGAGAATGTTGGGCAAGCGAGGTAAGGGCAGGAACAGGATAGTGATGTTGGACGGGATGAAGGGAGGAAGGAATTACACAGAGATGAAGAGGGGCTTATTTTAGAGTGAAATGTTGGTTTGTGTTTTGTAAGGAGATATATATTTCGTACTTTTGTCCAACCAAAACCTATTTTAACTGGTGGATTACTTTTAAAAATGTTACTCTATGCGTGTGCTCTCCGTGTGGGGTTTGAAGGGAGGAAGGAAGTACACAAAGATAGGTAGACAATAACACACAAGTATAAGATACATAAGATAAGATAAGTACACAAGGATAGAGTAGGTTGCTGGATTATAATAACGCGTGTCTAACTGCTCATGTGTTTATGTGTGGGCGTGTATTAAGAGGAGGGACAAGGGAAAAAGGATGGGGAGGCGAAAGGGGAGAAAAAGCATTAATCGAAGACTTTCGTGTTTGGGGAAACTCAATATCATCAGAATCGGTTTCAGTGGCATCAAATGCCCTCCTGCTGCCGTTGAGGGCCGCCTTTTCGAAAGAATGGAGTTCTAATTTATGTGTTTAATCTGAGGAATGAGAGGGCGAGCGGTGAGGAGGGCAGCTGGGAAGATCGAGGCAGGAGAGAAAAGTAGCAATGGGGGGGGGGGTGGAGTGGTCGCCTCGTTTTCGTTCCGGAGGCTAATCGAAGCCGTCGCTTAATTCGATGAAATCGATCGATCGGAGCGGGACTGCTTTCGTCAGGTGCGCTGCTTCCAGCCACACCGCGCACCAAGGGCGAGTAAATGCTCACGGGCAAAGGAGAACGATGAGCAGAAACCCAACGGCTTTGATTGAGCACTCTTCCTCTAAGATCTCTCGCGAGAAAGTTGTCCCCCTCCTTCAAGATATCACCTTTTCGGGAGGAAAGAAGGGGAAACTCCTCAACAACGCTTCCTTACTTCTTGACATTTCCGTTATTTGGGCCGCTCACTTCGATATTACATGGGCACGCGAGTGATAACAGTCCGTCGGCGTGAAACTTTAATGAACATGTTAATATCCGATGATTTTCATTTATTTGTGTATTCTCTCGCAGGATCGTGAACACTCGCTGATTATGGTAAATATTATATATAACAATTAGACATAATGATATCATTAATATATTCAGTTATATAACGGCAATTTCTCTTTTAACAAAGAGTTAATTTGCTAATCGCATTGGAATTGAATATTTTGTGTTAAAACCATCTGAAACCGCTGGTTGAACAAAGATGAAGATACGAAGAAGACAAAAGAAAGTATAAAATTCACACTAGAGCACTTAAACAACCGTAATAAAGTCACTAATAGGTGAGAACTTAGATCGCCTCGTACTGAGCCTCTGCGTGGAAGTGTGCTCCTTCCTCCGATGTCACCTGCAGTTTCCCACGAGGCTCAAGTGCCCTCCACGGAATGTGGATTTGAAATAGGAACCACTCGGTCAGTAGACGGAACCACCAGGCTACCACGTAGAAGGTAGCCAGCCCTACATTTTTAGACGCATGGATCCGGTTGAAAGTTGCCAAATGCGGATAATTTCTCACTCAAAAAAACCTCAGCGATACTCAATCTGCGTGAATTAGTGATCCTCGGAACATGTTGGTGAAACGAGGGCGGCACAGGAAAAGAAATTGACCCTTATAAACAACCCCATATCGTGCGAATTTCGAGCGGGGGAGAGAACTTGGTACCAAGTACCGTCACTTATCGTCACATCGTGTCGTGGAAACACTTATCATAGAGGCCTTTGCAGCACGAATGGCGATTTATTTGGGAATGTAAGTCTCGGGAACTTCGACGTTCCTTGAGCAGAGGAATTCTTCCACTCCAAGTGTGGTCGCGTTTATCACTGAAATTCGGAAGCGTGCACCTGGGATTATCACGTGATCGACTTACTGAGAAGTGTCTGGGACGATGGAAGAGAGAAGGAAGCATTTCCTTTTATTAGGAGCGATGGAAAGACCAGGAGATGAAATTTGATCTACTTCCCCGTCCTCATTCCATATCCCAATTAACAACTCGTAATTTCGTTGATGCTCCCTTTATAGCAGATTATTTTGCATTCGTAAAGGGTGCTGTTCACGACCGAACTTCGGAGAAAGGCTCACTTCAGATCAAGGAAAATAACCAAACCCAATAGCGATCGGAATACCCTTGTTTTGGAGAGATATAAAAAACATGTACAGGGTCCGCTATAAAAGTAATGCGTATTCTCTGGGAAAAATAGATTTATTGGTTTAACTCATCATACAAATGCTGAACATTTTATAAATACTCTTCCCCTGCATCAATAATACACTTGCGGAGACATGTCCGACACTCCTGGACGGTAACCTGAAACTCCTCGACGGATATGTCCATCCGTAACGTTCAGTAACATGCTTTTGGATGTTTTCCACGGTCTTTCAATGCTTTACTTCCAGCTCCCTCGCTTCAGTCGGGGAAACAAAAAAAGGTCGCACGGAGCTAAGTCGGGAATGTAAGGGGGTTGGAGGACCACTCTAGGGAGATGCTCCGGGCCAGGAAGTTGGTAACGATGAAGGACGTGTGGCTGGAAGCATTGACATTATGCCCCCAGCCACATTTCGCGCCGTTTTACAAAGTCGAAAAATACACTTCAATCGGAGGTACGTCTTTCAGCTCAGACTTAACAAAGAAAGCCGGCGACCAAATGCGTTGGAAGGGCAGCCACCCCACCAAATTTCCTGACTGGTTTTAACGCGCTCCAATGAATAGTTGCGCCACAATAAAATAATGCGCATTACTTTTGTAATGGTCCTAGTGAAGCCTCTCAGATCCAAGACCAAGGCACTAAACTAAAAGATAGTTTACTGCCTTGGTCCTGGATAGTGAGAAAACTAAAAATCAACTTTCTCGGACAATTCCTCTCCTCTTGAGTTTGAAAACGTCCCATTGCAGTAGACCAAAAACATACGCATCATGGATGACTGAGCTTCCACTACAATTTAAGCTCATCTCTTTTGAGTCTCATTTAAAGTACAGGCTACAAGTTTCTAATTACGTAAGATTTTTTTTGGGTTTGAGATATGGTATTTCATTACGCTTATTGGGGGGATCAAGAGAAATCCTACGAAAGCTTTATCCTAGAATTGCATTTCATCCTTTATTAAGGGACAACACACTTAGTGGTCCTCAATTACCAAAGAAGACATGGTGCCGATGCTTTTACAACACGTCTCAGAATCATTTAAGCATTTATCAATCAATTAAAGGTTCTTGAAATGCTTGTTAAATTCCACTGTTCATGCGTTGTGATACAAAACAATAATGGTGTCCTTCTAAAGCACAAAATTTTAAATGAAATGCTCAACATTCATAGTGAAAAGCAATTTTATCAAATGTAAAGATGACTTTTTCTTCAATGTTTTCAAGCTTAACTTTGTGGAAATTAATTGTCCTGAAATAAAAATAACCAATGCATATTTCCTTTAATCTTAGTGGAAAGTATTTTTTTGGTGGACAGATACATTGTAATTGTTAACTTCAAAACATATTCTTTTATTTTAAAAAAATATGCCAATTTGATATTAAGAACAGTTCCAATGATCACGTAAACCGAGAGGAGAGAAGTTCCACGGATCACTGAAATGTAAAGGGGATAAAAAAGTATCTTCAAGTGATTTAAGAAGAACGACCCTATTTGACTCCTCCTTTGCGATCTCCTCACTCCCCAGGTCTAAATCAACAGAATATTAATTATCTGAGCCATTTGAAACAACGCGTGCACTCTTTGACCTCTTGGCAACGATGTAGGCGATATACAGGCAGTGGTCCAAGCGAATTCCAATTAGCGTCTAAGCTGAGGAATAACAAAAACGCATATTTAAGGTCAAGGAACTAGATTGATCACGACAATGATTTACAGATGCGCGCTTCCGGGGGAGATTCTACTAACTTTCAAAGAGGTATATACCGCGGAAGTTGATTTTCCTAAGTTTTATTGGATAAACTGGGGTCAAATAATTTAAATTTTGATAAAGTATGTGAAAATTTTTTTAAAGGACTCCATCAAATAAATTATTCCGAAAACACGTACCCACAAGTCCGGATAATTTTAAATCGTATAAACAACAACAACATGCATATATTTATATATATATATATATATATTTGTAAACGTATATATATTTTAGGTAATCCACCGGTTAAGGTAGGTTTTCGGATGGACACAATTGTCAAATAAATATTTTGTGATTCCTAAGAAAACCTATTCTACATCAGGTCCCTCTTCATCTCTGTGTACTTCCTCCCTTCATCCCGTCCAACATCCCTATCCTGTTCCAGCCCTTTCCTCGTTTGCCCAACATCCTCCCCTCTATTACCTTCTTCAACATTCCACTACCGCTCAAATTGCCTTTCATCCATTTTTCCTGCCTCCAAAGGATTTCTATCAACAAATCACTCTCCTCATCCACCATCTCCAGCACTTCCTCATTTGTTTTTCTTTCGGCTCATTTCACAATCTCCATTCTTCTCCACACCCACATTTCAAAAGCCACCAATCTAAGTCTATCCTCCTGCTTCAGTGACACGGTTTCCACGCCATTCATAGCTACGCTCCATATCAGAGTTTTTACGAGTCTTGTCATAACCTCCCTACTCAACGTCCCCGTCATCAACTCCCTCCTCCTTGAGAAAGCCTCCTTGCCTAGCGCAATTCTTCTCCTTACATCCCTACCACTTTGACCGTATTGGTCCAAAACACTTCCGAGAAATGTAAATTGTTCTACCTGCTGTATTTTTCCCCCGCCTATTTTAATATTGAGCTTAGCCTTTTTCTTTCTGGAAAATCGCATAACCTTTGTTTTATTAATATTGATTATTATCCCATATTTATCTCACTGAACCTCCAATTCACTCAGCAATGCTTGCAACCCCTTGGCTGACTGAGCAACTAATGCTTGGTGTTAAGCAAACCTAACCGATTTTACGAATTCCCCTCCGACCTTCATCCCTACCTCCAGTTCTTCCCATGAATCTTTAATCATTTCCTCTACGTATACGTTGAACAGTACCGGTGACAATGGGCAACCCTGCCTTACACCTCTTCCTAACACTGCCCATCCGGACTCTCCGTTCCCCACTCGCACCTGAGCAGTCTGAGACATGTACAGGTTGCGGATCAGTCTCCTGTCCCTCCAATCCATTCCTATTTTCTGCAATACACGCATTAATTTTTCCCAATTCACTCTATCAAACGGTTTTTCGAAATCTACAAAACAGGCAAAAACGTCCTGATTGTATTCTATATTCCTCTCGACTAGTGATCTTATTACTGCAATTGCATCACGCGTACCTCTTCCCTTCCTGAACCCAAACTGATCATCCCCTAAGTAATCATTTGCCTTACTCTCTATCCTTTTGTTGATGATCCTGAGAATAACTATAGCTGCGTGGGATATCAAACTTATCGTACTGTAATCCTCACATGACGAAGCCTTTGCCTTTTTTGGAATAGGAACTAACACCGATCTCACAAAATCTTCCGGCCAGATTCCTTCCTCATAGATACTACGAATCAGTCCATATATGGCCTTCTTCCCACCTTTCCCTAAACATTTCAACATTTCTACAGGAATATTGTCCACCCCCACTGCCTTATTTGCTTTCATCTCCTTTATTGCCCTTTCTCTTTCATCGTCGAGTATGCCTGGACCTAAGCTATCTTGTTCTACGTCATGTTCCTTTTCTATGTCTAACCTTGTCGGCCTAAGTTCTTTACCATACAATGTTTCTATATATTCCTTCCATCTCTCTTGGATTTTTTCTGGTTCAACTATTTTCTTACCCCGTTTATCTTTAACTGTTAACACAGATCTTGCCTTCTTACTTCCCGATAATAACTTAACATATATATACATATATATATATATATATACATATATATATATATTATTATTATTATTAGGTAATCTACCGGTTAAGGTTGGTTTTTGGATGGACACAACTATCAAATAAACATTTTGTGACTCCCCACCTAGCAAACTAATCTATATCAGGTCCCTCTTCATCTCGGTGTACCTCTTTCCTCCCTTCATCCCGTCCAACATCCCTATCCTGTTCCTACCCTTACCTCGCTTGCCCAACATTCTCCCCTCTATTACCCTCTTCAACATTCCACTACCGCTCAATACGCCTTTCATCCATTTTACATATATATATACATATATATACATACATATATACATATACATATATATATATATATATATATATACATATAAATATATATATACATATATATACATATAAATATATATATATATATATATATATATATATATATATATATATATATATATATATAAATGTATATTTACTAAATAGTCATAGCAAACACAGAAACTAAAACATATAAAAGAGGGACTCACTAGTTCTCGTATTTTCGGTGGTGCAACCACATTTCTCAAGAGGAATTAGGAACAGAACTGAGGCAGGGGAGAGCCCGAAAGCAGTAGTAGGAAGAAGGGGGAAAATGGGGGAAAAAAGAGGGGAAAAGAAAAGAAAAGGGGGGGAAAAAAAGGGGGGAAAAGGCATTCGAGGTGAGGGGTTTGGAGGGGTAGTGTATGGCGCGGGAATTTTAAACAAGGTGGGGATGATATGGAAGTTCTTGGGGGCGGAGGGGGATGAAATTATATGCATAAAGGGGGCAATTAATGTCTAATATTTAGACCTGGGCGATTCCAGGAATCCAAGAGCCAGATGAAAGCTAGATCTAATGTTTTGAGTTTCAGTGGAGGGTCTGAGTGTGGGAGGGATGCTAAGTCGGATACTTTAAAACATTGGTCAAAGGCAGTGTTGTGTTCGGAGGCATGTTTGGGGATTGGGAGCATACCAATAAGGGAGGAATTGTTGCATGAGGTTCGATGATTATTGATTCTTATATGAAGGAGTATGGTACACTGTCCAATGTAAAAGGCAGGGCAAAGTTGGCACTTGAGTAGGTAGACAACATTGCTGGAGGTACACGAGGAGTAGGGAATTGGTGGGAGAGAGTTAAAGAGCGGGTGGGAGAGGGATGGGATTCTGGTTAGGAAAATAGGACATGTTTTGCATCTAGGTTTATTGCAGGGTCTGGGAGTGATTTTGGAACGGGGCGAGGATTTAAGAAGTGGATTGGTAGATTTTAGATGATCTGATAGATTGGCAGGGCGTTTGAAAGTGACAGAGGGGCATTTGGGGAAAAGGTTGGTGGTGGATTTGTGGTTTTGAGGATAGGATAGAGGTCCTTTAGGATAGAACGCAGAGATTCTATGCCAGGGAGAAACGTGGTACAAATTGAAAGAGGGTGGTTTTTCGCGGTGGTGGAAGGTCTGGGAGTGTGTGTCTACGGATCTTCTTATTCAGGAGGAATTCAGTATAACCTCGTTTGAGGAGGGAATGGTGTAAATATATGAGGAAATTGTCTAGGGAGTCAGGGTAATTGCAAATTCTGTGTCCCCTTATGGAAAGGGAATAAGGATTGGAACGTTTGGTGTGGTATGGGTGACAGCTGTTGAAATGTAAGTACTGTTGCTTATTTGTAGGTTTTATATGTACAGATGTGTGAAATTTAGGTCTATAAATGATATGTTTAAATCTAGGAAGGTGATTTTGGAGGAGGAAACTGTAGACGTGAAGGAGATAGAGGACGAAGCATTAAGGTTGGAAATGAAAGTTTTCAGGGAGTCAGGACCATGTGGCTAGAGAAGGAAAATATCGTCAATATATCTGAGCCACAATAGCGGTTTCAGGGGTTGTTGTGACAGGAATTTATTCTCCGCGAGACCAAGAAAGAGGTTTGCATAGGACGGGCTGAACCTGCTACCCATGGCACAACCCTTGGTTTGTAGGTAGAATTTATCATTAAAGGAGAACGAATTGCGGGTAAGAATGAACTCGGAAAGGCTGAAGAGAAAATCTGTGCTGGGAACCCTCCAAACCCCTCACCTCGAATGCCTTTCCCCCCCTTTTTCCCCCCTTTTCCTTTCTTTTTCCCTCTTTTTTCCCCCATTTTCCCCCTTCTTCCTACCACTGCTTTCGGGTTCTCCTCTGCCTCAGTTCTGTTCCTAATTCCTCTTGAGAAAGGTGGTTGCACCACCGAAAATACGAGAACTAGTGAGTCCCTCTTTTATATGTTTTAGTTTCTGTGTTTGCTATGACTATTTAGTGATATATATATATATATATATATATATATGTGTGTGTGTGTGTGTGTGTGTGTGTGTGTACAATATACAGGCCACTAATATAAAAAAATATGTAAACAGCTCCCCAACGCATCTCTTGGCCAAGTAATCGGAGCATTTGGGCGCTTTATATGATCGCAGATCTCAGTGTAAATTAGATTGATAAAAATTAATTGAATCGTAGCTCAGGTGGTCAGAGCATTCGCTCGGCAAGTGGAGAGATCCGGTGTTGAAGTCCCGATCGATTAAAATATTTTTACATTAGTGGTGTGCTTGATTTCGGTTTCCCCACCTCTCCTCTGTTCGTCCTTTTTGTGTGTTCCTTTCCCCTTTCCTTATATCTATTTCTGTGTGAATGAATATTTTTTCGCCGTAGGGCGGGATGACTTGTTTGAATGTGTATATTATTTTAATTTATATCTTTTTTTTGGGTAGGTTTTCGATGGCCAAAACTATCAAATATATATCTCCCAACAAAACACAATACGGCATACTACTATACAACGAGTTCCTTTTCATCTCACTGTCCTTCCTTCCCCTCTTCATCCCGTCCAACATCCCTGTCCTGTTCCTTCCCTTATCTTGTTTACTTAACATTCTCTCCTCTATCACTTTCTTAAACATCCCACTGCCGCTCAGTACGCCCTTTATCCATTTACCCTACCTCCATAGGATTTCTCCCAACAATCCCCTCTTCTCCAATTTCACCCAACTTAGTACTTCCTCACCTGTTTTCGGTCCATTTCTCCTTCTCCATTCTTCCACACACCCAAATTTCAAAAACCTCTAATTTACATCTATCATTCTGTTTCAGTGACTATGTTTCCGCGCTGTACACAATTACTCTCTATGTCAAAGTTTACAGTCTTTTTTTAACTTCTTTATTCAACGTCCCTGTCATCAACTCACTCCTCCTAGTGAAAGCCCCTTTGTTAGTGCAGTTTTGCACCTCACAGTCCTACAAATTTGACCGTGTTGGTCCAAAACACTTCCGAGATATATATGCTGTTCTGCCTGATCTATTTTTTACCTACCTATTTTAATCTTAAACTTCGCCTTTGCCTTTTTGGGAAATCTCATTACCTTTGTTTTTTAAACACAATAAGTTTCAAATATCGCTATTCATTAAGATGACTTACATTTACTAATCTTTTTTCACAATCACAGCTGTGAGGATTCCTCGGCAGCAGAGATGTCACTTTGTTCATTGGGTTCATTTATTCATGAAAACCTATGCCTTCCATATTCTTCTTCTTCCAGGTGGGGACTTCTGTTATTTCTGTGTAGCGACGTATTTTTTTTAGCGTTTCCACGTATACGTGCGACGGTCGCGGGCAGGTTCCATCGACCCCCGCTTTAATTTGGAGCGCCGTGTTAAGGGTGAAGTGACGACGAATGCGGATGTTCAGTGCTCACCCGGGTGTTACAATTATTCGCATTGAGAAGTTGACAACCCACCCCCAAATTAAAAAAAAGCTAAAGATATAACCCTTACTCTTTCGATTTTTCAATTAACTTACAACATGCTCCTAAAGAGATAAGCATCCCTTCAAAAAACACAAAATTCGGCAGAAACTCAATAAACTCGCTGAATCCTCCACGATCGCCTCTTGAATTGGTACGAGCAAATGTGTTCCGCCATTTGATTAGGCCAACGATATGCCGTAGACTGACAGCTTACACCTGTAAGCGAGTCACATTCATAATCTACATTATCTTTATTGTTACCTTGACCGTAATATATCAAGGCTATATGTAGACCCATACTCATTTATTGAATTTATTCTGTAAGGAACTGGAAAATCACATTACTAGATGGAGTGCATTATTTTTATATGTCTCCTTAAAAAAAAAACGATCTCTAAGAACATTATAAGTACACTGAATTTTTAAAAATATGCATTTGTGAGACAAACCTTTATAATTATCGCTATTATATTGCTGAAAATATTTAAAAAAACACTAATAATTTTGGCATCGTGCGTAAATTTTTTCACGAAAGTTTTAAAAAAATGTCACTTGCTTCATTACTTATAAGTCAAGATCAAATTAAATCCATTTATCACTGAGTCTGCCTATGCCTATCTGTTATTATGCTATTTAGCATTGACTGTTCACATGTCGTCCAATTCGCTCTTCCGCCCATGCATTCTTTAGACACATTAGATTTCTGACAACGAAATTGACCCTGAGCGTCAAACAAAGACCTCAAACACAATCAAAAATCAAAACACTTGGCATAGACTACATGAAGTTGTTCTACTCTAGGTGCAATTAACATATACACTCGTTGTTTACAAATAAACAAGACAATTTTCCCCGGACTGGGTTTCACACCACCCCGTGGGTCTCAATCCCATTCCAATCCTTCAATTACTCTAAATTTTATCTTATCCACCTTGATGTCATCCGCAATGTGACACACCCTATTAGCGATTACTTCATATGTTATTTCTTCCATAGCATCCAACAGCAAGCGCTTCAATCTTAAAGGGCGACATATCCAATCCCTTACTTTTTTTAACTTCCCATTTTCTTATAATCTTTATATTGTTCCTCTCTCCCCCAAATTCTTCACGATACCCTCATTTCTCACACCATTCCTCCAGCCAATACTGTCTATTCTTTTCCGAACTTACATCTCAATCGCCTTTCTTCCTCCATTCTTCATATTCATATCTCTCACCCAAACTACCCCACGCTTCCGAACAAACATTCGTTTTTTGCTCTACGGGCGTCGCCGGAATCCCAAAAAGACACTCCCATTTGTCATTCGCTGTCATCAAGCCAGGTGCCTTGTTCATCACTCTCTTTACTGATCCTTAGTGCATACATGGGCCCCACATTTACACTCCCTTCTCATTAATTACAATCTTTATCCTCGTCTTTACATCTAAACCGCATGCATGCATTCATCAAATTTTAATAATATTAAGGAAAGAAATGATGTATTTCTTCAACCGATTTCCAAAACTTATTAGATCCGTTGCCCCATAAAATATATGTATTTTATCCCAAATTTATTTTTCTCCGAGTGGATATAATCGTGGTTTCGTTTCTGTTGCACAAACTCTCATTTCCCAATCCTCGAAATCTTTGCTTCGGTTTGATCGAGGGTGATTGAAATATGCAATAGGACAGCAATGTAACGATGAAACCATTCCCATGGGCACACCACATGGCCCTGCCTCCCACCACGCCCCTGCCCACGGACCATCGCCTCCCCGGGAACCCCCGGCCCCATTCCGCAGGTTGCGAGGGCCCGCCGCAATACCCTCGGGGTCTTTAGGAGGAGTTTGAATTTATAACGAATGAAAATGATTTAGCCTCTACGTCTTCGCCTCGGCTAAAGAAAGGAGCTGGAGCGCTATTCGCCGTAAATTGCGAGGAAACCGATGAGGTAACCGTAATCCCTCAAAGTTAAATGCCTCTCTAGACGGCTAAGCAAAATTTTGAAGCCACCACGCCATGGGGCGAGAGCGAAGAGTTCAAACGATGAAATTGATTTCATGTGCCGTATTCGAGTGAATTTCTGGTCATTTAAGGTGAGATTTAAGCTAAGACCCCCTAAGTCTTCAATAAAGATTTCCATTACCATCGTTAACTTTCCTACTGATTAAATTCCCATTGATCTCCCTTAGATTCTGTCACTTGCAACGAGAATGCATGCACGGAGTGAGCCACGCAGCTATATCGAGCTTCTTGTACTTATTATCAACAGACATTTCACTATGTACGGAAAATAAAACGGCCAGCATGTTAACCAATCCATTGTACCATCCGAGATTTGATTTTGGTGACGAAGCCATAGTGATGCCGCTCTGAATTAGGCGCTTAGATGAACCCTATCTGCGACCCTATTCGAGTTATAATTTAGCCGCTTATTCTCCACAATATCCATCGAATGAACCTCAGTACATACCACACGTATTGCCTTAGGAACTTTTCCTTTAAGAAATGAAAAGAACATTATACCTATCCTAAGCTACACAATAGCGAGGAGCATTACGCAGCGCATTCAAAGTATGCAAGGAGCATACTTTGAAGATTATTAAATCGATGTAAGTATATCGTCAATAAAATTCTTGTAAAAAAATCAGTCCTACCACTTTTGGGTGCGAACCTGTATATCATTGCCGTAACACGATCTGTTCTTTTGTACCTTCCTAGTTTACTATATATCTTGTTGTCTGTCTTTGAACTTTTTCTATCATTTTGATATTTTTTCATTGTTGTTCGTTGAGTAAGATACTGGGAGCACGCCCTCTTTGACTAGGGCGGAAAATCATTGACCATGCAACATTTTCAAAGAACCGTCAAAGTGAAGACTCCCGAGGAAAAATTCCTGGGCTCTGCCGTCGGAGGACACGCCGTCTAATTTTTCTTTTATTTAAAGAATTCAGGATGAATTGCTGCAACAAAAAATTACTTAAACGGTCAATAACACTTTCCCGATTTCAACTTTTCTTCATTTCCCATTCAAAATTCTGCCCTTTACTTCTCTCCTCCATTCGATAAAAGGAGGCGGAGATCTAAAACTTGAAAAAGAATTTCCCAGTCGTTAAAAATTAATTCACACCAATTTTTTAAGAATCCAATTTTTTTTAATCCTAAAAGACTGGTGAACAATTTCAAGTTGAACATTTGGTATAGAGGACCGCAGGTATTTTGAGATTTTGCGTAAAGTACACATCAGATCGTCAGGTCAGACAAAATTGAAATGAAGATTTTCTTTGAAACCCAAAGAGTAGTGTAAATCGATCCACTTAAGATTTTCACCCTTCAGTTTCAGATTTCGATTCGGTGACTTGGACGTGAACTCCGATGGAATGGGGAAGGGGTGTACCTTGAACGGCCCCCACTCGGAGGAGGCATTTCTAGGGCCACGGTGCAAAGGGGAGACCAACCGCGCCGTCATCGGGTGAGGAAGCTTAGGTGGGAATTATCGACGCTCCCGGGGATCGCGCAAGAAAAATAGCCAGTGGATAGGGAAGGGGTGTGGGCGGTAGGGAAGGGTCTGAGAATGTTTTCGGGAGAACACGAGGTCTCTCCCATTGAGGCAAAGACAATGAGGCGCAATGGCATCGCCGACCATGGGGTGACTATGGGTAAAATGCTCTTCCCCAGTTACCGTAGAGGAAATGATAATACCGGTGCGGAATCCTTTGTGCTCGTGGGAGTACTCAATCTCATTGCGGCATAACATCAGTAATTTGTCACATAACGATGTAGTTACAGCCTTTACACGATCTCCACCCAGCGCCATCAAACGAACATTAATGCGGCAGGAATGCAAGTCACATTTCCATTGCCATTCGGGATCGATTGCTGGCATTTCGACGCTTAACGCCATCACTGGTCGTTTGCGCCTAATATGCAATTATTATGGCTCCTCCATTAATTTTCTGGTTTAATACCTTTAAGCAGATACGCCATTTTTCATCTGTAAAACTAATTAATTTTTGCAGATAGACAAACGAAATTTTCGACGCAAAATTTAACACTAATTTTTTGACCTTACTTGCCTTGGTTAAGCATCGAGGGTTTTTTTAGGGCGACGGGCGGAAAATTAGAAAGAGCCAATGATGTGGGGGATGCCGATTTATTTCCACTTCTGTTATAATATAGTTGAACTCGCTTTCTTAGTACAAATATATATTTTAAGTGTATTTTTATCGGCATGATAGGTTTTTGCTCGATCCACGCACTGAGCACTATGCGAAATTAAAAGCCCCTAACTCCCTGTGCAAACAATTCTTCAATTCTACGTATGTCCTGCAACCCCATTTCGCTTCATAAGCATTATCACTTTCTATTATCCCCTTTATGACTATCTTTAACATTCCATTTCCAAGCAATATGTAACTTCATCCATTTTCCTATCTTATTTGATTTTTCCTAATGAACTCCCCTCATCCCCTTCCATGTCCAGAGAAACTTTGTTTTTCTTTTCCTTCATTTCACTTCACCCATTCTCCTTCACACCCACATCTCAAAAGCTTTTAATCTACGCTCGTTCTCTTGCCTCAGCGACAAAGCTACGCTACCCATATACGAGGGCTCGTGCAAGAGTTCACTAGTCTTTTATATTTGTTTACCAAACGGCCCCATCACCAATTCCCTCTCTCGTATAAAGGCTTCTTTAGCTAAGCAGTTGCTTTCCTTAGCTTACTTCCGTCCACAAACACACCTAATGTCAGCCACTCTCCCAGCTAATCTTAAATTGATGTTTTCTCTCCTTAATAATACGTTCTTTCAAATCTCATCACAAAATTCCCGTCTGGGTTAAACATCACAAAGTGCTCGGGAGGAAGCATTCTGTCATCGATGAAAGACATAAAACCTTAAAATGCTATATTCAGGGAACATGAAGGAGGTAACATTAAACTTTCTTTCTTTCCCAAACCCCATTTGCAGAAAAAATTTTGCAGAAAATTAATTGCTATGCAATATTAATTCTTCAAATTCCCAAGTACTGAGGAAAGCACACGGTTACAAATAATTCCTGGAATTTAGGGAATCGCACCGGATGGTGGAAATGTTATTCAGCGTTCGAAGGAGGTCCTTCCCGGAGCACCAGGATCACGGAAGGAGATCTACATCTACTCAATACCGTGTGGGGCCATTATAATTCATTTTGTGTCATCGTTAAACTCGCTGGTTCTGAATCTTTCCAAAAGTCTATGTCTCGCTTGCTCTCTTCGTATTTCACGTGGCTCCCTGCCTAAATCCCCTAAGAGACCTGTCACACTTTTGTTCTTATCATGACAATTTTTAACGAATCTGGTGGATTTTCTCTGGACTTCATCTAATTCTTTTGGCCAGATTTTCTCCCAAGGATCCCAAAAACCTGCGGTACATTCCGAAAGAGTTCTAACTGGAGCAAAATAACACCTCTCTTTAACTTCCTCATTACATTTCTCCAACACTCGTTTAATGAAGCCCAGTTTCTTTAAAGCGGATCAGCAAAATGTCCTGATACGTGATAAAATACAACGGCTCTCATCACACAACATTTTGATTAAAGATGAAACGAGGAAATAATACCAAACTCTCGGAAAATTTGGGATAGGTTTGAAAACGCTCATGATTGACTCCGCATAGGAATTCACACGAAGGGCTTATGGAGTTGCCCCATTCGCGGGAACGGAGTGAGGAATTTAATCATTAGATTTGACAGCGCGATTAGCCCTCCCCCCGCCGCCTCCTTCACCATAACCTTCGAACTTGCATTCTCCAAGTTCAAAGTGGAAGGAAAACATGTCCGACTGGCGCTGTGCGACGCCAACACCAGTGTTGAGGCCAAGAATATGAGACGGGGTCGGAAGAGGAGCGCGGCAGAGTGCAACAAAAGGGAGGATTTTCAAAACAACTGTTGACATTCTGGCGGTTAAGGTCGGTTGTGGATGGATACAGCATAAAAATTACTCAAAAATCCATTTCTCTAATAACAAAAGGCAAAACCTGGAAATAAAAATATGTAAGTCTCTCTTCATCTCTGTGTACTTCCTTCCTCCCTTTATCCCGTCCAACATCCTTATCCTATTTCCGCCCCTTCCTTGTTTTCCTAACAGACTTCCCTCCATCACAGTCTTCACCAAACCATCGCCGATCAATAAGCCCTTCTAACATCTTTCCCGCCTCCTTTTATTTTCAGAATATGAAGTTGCTTTTGATACGCATATTTTTTTAAGGAATTGGTCTGGAATCGAGATGCGTGGTTATTGGATTCCCCCGCTGCTTCTTCCATTATAGATTTTAAATAGAATACAGAATCTGATAGAAAAAGAATGAGTTTTATGAATAAGTTAAAATTTGACAATTATTATAGGTTTTATGCCATTCTTTAATTCCGCACGAATGATGGCAATTATTTATGCTTGAGATATTTTCATATTTTATTGAAGGCAAAAATTATTAAGAAAATATGTAGGCAATCCGGAAATGTAGAAGGAGAAATGTAACCGTATTATTTTTTGAAGGAATGAAAGGAGTTGGACAATGGGAGGCGCTCTAAATGGATTTTTACTATATGCGTCGGAACATGGCTTTTAACGGTACAAGAGAATTCCGTGCCATATCAGAGTTAGATATTTGGCTGATCTTACACCCTAAATTCACCAAAATAACCAAATTTAATTATTATCACCTCACTACATAAACAACAGGGTATTCAGGTTTATCTACGCACTTTGGGGTAAATTCCGGAGTAAATAAAAATCACAATCACTAGGGATCGCGCTAACGAGATATATAATATGAATGATAATCCATGTAACTCTAATAATCCGTTCCTCTTGATCCAGATAATTCAGAACCGAATTAAAAATATGAAGTCTTTTTTGTAATGAATTTGACGCCACGGCTTATTACAATCGTACCTTTTTTACTAATACTATAAATAAAACAGTTTCTGGCGTAACTTGGTGGAAAATCTTCATACTGATTATTAAAAGTCACTATAATACAAGTCTTAGTTTTGCGTGATATATATTACTATATGTTCAGCGTATATATTAAGGAAATGATTAAAGAACATGGAAAAACTGGAGGTAGAAATGAAAGTCGGAGGGGAATTCGTAAAATCAGTTAGGTTTGCGGATTACCAAGCATTAGTTGCTCAGTCAGCCAAGGGGTTGCAAGCATTGTTGAGTGAAATGGCAAGTCAGTGCGATCCATATAGGATGAAAGGTTATGCTTTTTTCCAGAAAGAGAAAGGCTGAGGCTAACATTAAAATAGGAGGCCAAAAACTAGAGCAGGTGGAACAGATAACGTATCTCGGAAGTGCTTTCAACCAAAATGGCCAAGGTAGTAGGGGCGTAAGGAGAATAATTGCTCTAGGGAAAGACAATTTCACAAGGAAGAGGCAGTTGATGATAGGGACGTTGGGTAAGGATAAGAAAAGACTCGTCAAAACTCTGATGTGGAGCGTAGCTATGTACGGCGCGGAAACATGGTCTCTGAAGCAGGAGGCTTTTGAAATGTGGGTGTGAAGAAGGTGAAATGGACCGAAAGGAAAACAAATGAGATAATACTGGGTATGGTGAGCGAGGAGATGAGTTTGTTGGGAGAAATACTATGGAGGCAGAAAAAATGAACAAAGGGTGTATTGATGGGCAGTGGGATGTTGAAGACTGTAATAGAGGGGAGAATGTCAGGCAAACGAGGAAAGGGCAGGAACAGGATAGGGATGTTGAACGGGATTAAGGGAGGAAGGTAGTACACGGATATGAAGAGGGACCTATTTTAGAGTAAAATGTTGGTTTGTGTTTTGCTTGGAGATATTTATTTGGTATTTGTGTCCATCCAAAACCCATAACCGGTAAATTACTTTTTTTAACCTTACTATATGTGTGGACTTTCCGTGTGGGGTGTCCAGTTTCGTCTTCTCGGAAGACGCTTAGAAATTTCTGTTCTAAGAAAGGACCATAATCCGTCGACATTAAAAGCCAAGCTTTAATATCTGTCAATTAGTTTTAATTTAATTTTAGATTTTGCTCATTTTCACCAAGATCCTCCCGGTACATACTTATTTTTTCAGTGAATGCATGAAAAGAGTTGCAATCCTTGACGCATACAAATATGTAAAGCAACCAAACTTAACACATCACCTATAAATTCAGAGTTCCTTAATATACGGTTCATGGGCGACTATTCTGTTGCATTTAAGCTCCAAATTCTAACATTCATCATTATGAGGGTCATCTGCCACCTGCACCCATGACAAACCCTTTTAGTATTCTTTCCTCTCAAAACACTTGCCCTTGTCTCTTTTTAATGATTCGAGTGTGTAAAAGCGTAGCTGTCAAAGACAGCAATTGTTCTAGTATACCAATGCGTGCTCTTCTACATATTTTTATGTTATATAAAAGATGGATATGTCCGAATGCGCATAAATTCCAAGTTCAATGAATAATAGATGGCTATAGTAGAATAATAGATAGATACGTGTACTAGGCGGATATCTGTGCTGAAAATAGTTGTATAAACATTGGCTATCGTTTTTGCCTCATTTTTTTCCACGTAGAATCTCTGCCATATACCTCTCGTCTGTTTGTCTTGAAATGCCGAGCCTGTTATCCCCCGGGGTAATCATTCCAAGCGGGCTAATTAGTGCATCAGGTACCTATACTTCATATATTTGTCTAGAAATCTTATACCACTACGGTGCGTAATGTAAGCCATAGTATTTAGAGGAAATTCTGGTCTGTTATAATACTTTTAAGGCTTGCTTTGTTAGCAATAGCTCGAAGTCCCTCCTCCGGTATAATTACCTAAAAAACTTTCTGTAAAACAGATAACATAATTTTAACCTTTAATGCTTTGAATTAAAAATGCAAAAATATTTACAGTAGGGAAGATATTTAGAACGCGTAGAATTTTGTTCATTGGAATGAATGCAATTAACTTAAAACGGTGGCCCTTTATGAACTGATTAACTAACGCCCAATTTCGAAATTTTAGTCTCCTCCTTGCTCAGCCCTTCAATTTATTTTAGAGCGAAAGTTAAACTAGGAATACGAGTTATGAATTCTTCGAAAAAAGGTATAATGCTCTGATTTCCATTTACGAGTAATTGTTTTTGTTTCTGGCAAAATTTTTGTGCTCTTTCATAAAGGGACAGGGGCACGAACTGTATAACTGGAACATTCAAACAGACGTAAAATTCACCCTCCGTTAAGCTCTATGGGGAACTTATATTTTAATAAAATGGGTACGCTGAAAGCCAACGGTAATTCCAAATGAAGCAGGTACGTACTATCCCTTGGAAGTTTATCGAAAGTTTTGGAAGATATCATATAAGATATATTCCCTAAGGGATAATTAAGCTACACACAAATAGATAGATACTGCTTTGCTAGAGTATACATTCCCACTTATTAATGAGATATAAATTGTCTCTAAAATTTATACTAGGAATAGAGTTTTAAAGAAAAACTGTAACCTTCATGCACCTTTCAAACTACATTTCCCACACGCGAATTCCATTATGCATTCTGTCCTATCCAGCCACATGGAGGAAAAATAACACAAATAATTCATTTCCTCACTCTGGTATCTCTGATGTGATTATGAAGGGCCAAAGCGTCGAGTGGTAGAGTTCATAGCATATTTGATTAAAAACATCCATCTTTGACAGGCTTTCACAACTCGCTCCCTCAAAGTATTCTATCACTCTAAGTACTTTTTACAAATATACCTCCTCCGATACATTTTATCCTGTAAAGTATACCTTATATAAACTCGTAAGGCCATAGCACACGAGTACATTCAAAATAGCCAATATTATACACAAACATTGCAAAATTTTACATCTACATCTACGCCGCACCCCAAAACATTGCAGAAGACGTATGCCTGAGGGTGTTACATCACCGGCCTTCAGTAACCATCTGAATAAGCGCTCGAGGTTAGTCCATCGTAGCTAAATTGGCTACGGTTTTGTCGTAGTTTACTGATTTTTTTATTGTGAGAGTGAATTCCATCTCTCGTCCACCATATTTCCCCAGAAACCACTTTGAAATACTCCAATTTACCGTGGGCCAGTCCGTGGGTTCCCATAAATGCTCTCCAACAAAACAACGGCTTTGGTTATGGGTTGAATATAAACACGCAAAAAATTGTGCGATCTTTTCGCTACGGGTGGTTCAGTTAAATTAGTCGGAACAACTTCTCCATAACTTGATCGCGAAAATATTTTTTTTTTCAGATTCTAAACCAGATAATCTCATATCACTTACTCTTCCCAGCAAAGTGGCTAGAATACACCCGGGAGAATTGTTTCACGGCCATGTCTTTCCGGGGTGAACTGCCGGACGTACCCCCAAGCCCTGCCTCATCTCCCCATTGCCGCAACCCCCGTCCCAGGATAACCACCCTCACCCGCGCTTTCGCAGGCGGCCGACCAGGGATTCCGGGGGGAGGTCGGACGGATCGGAATTTGGAGGTCGGGCGGATTAAAATTACCAATCAGAATATAGGCCGATCGCATACTAAGACATCAAAGAGATTAAATAGCATCCCCAGAAAGCAGACCGCAGAGAAGGTTTTAGACGAGGATATAATTTCCGTAGTAGTAGTTAACTGCCGAAGTTTAAAAAATAAAATACCGGAATTTCACCATCTCATTCATAGCACAGAGTCGGATATCATTATAGGAACTGAAAGTTGGTTAACAGATGACATCGCAGATTGCGAAATATTTCCCAAGTCCTTCATAGTTTATAGAAACGACAGAAAAAATAGAGCCGGAGGAGGAGTGTTTATTGCGGTTAAGAACTCTAACGTCAGTAGAGCCGAGTTATTTCCTGATAGCTGTATAGAAAGTGTATGGTGCTCAGTGAAAACACCCAGATCGAAAAGAATATATATCTGTGCGTATTATAGACCACCCCACGTTAGCATTAACTCAATACCAGCCCTAGAAAAACAGATACAACGCTTTACATCCCACAACAGTGAGCATAGACTAATTATCGGAGGTGATTTTAATATTCCCACAATAGATTGGGATTCATACAGTTTTATAAATGGAGGTAAAGACAAGGATCTATGCGAGTCCCTCTTATTCGCGTTCACCTCGAATTCCCTACATCAATTAGTCACTTCACCAACAAGGGGAAAGAACATTCTTGATCTGTTAGCCACAAATATACCCGAAAAGGTCTTAAATATAGAAGTTGTTGACGGAATCAGTGATCACAGGGCTGTAAACGCTAAATTTTCTCTAAGTGTAGATAAAGTCAACAAACCTAAGAGAAAGGTGTATTTGTTCAATAAAGCGGACTATGATGGCTTAAAATGTGAATTAAAAAGTTCTTTTTTTATATTTGACGAATTAAGCAAAACTAGTAGTGTCGAGGATACTTGGAATAATTTTCTTAGGATAACACGTTCAGCAATACAGAGGTTCATACCTAGTAAATATATAAAAGAGAATAAGGAACTCCGATGGTACAACTCTGAAGTACGGAAATCTCTTAGGCGGCAAAGGGTGTGCCATGCCAGAATGAAAAATGCAGTTAAAGATTCCTCCCCTGATAAAATCAACGAAACCATACAGAACTACAAAGCATCTAGGTCCACTGCCAAGAAGGCCTTCCGGAAGGCGCTAGCGGAATTCAAAAGGAAAAAATTAGGCGAACATTTGAACGATAACCCAAAGATGTTTTGGTCCTACGTCAGGGAAGTGCAGGGAAACAAGTCCACCGTAAACTCATTGAATATCGAAAAGGGGGATAAAGTAACGAGTAGTTTAGATAAAGCCAACATATTAAACTCATTTTTCCAGAGTGTTTTCAACATATCCTCACAAAATACACCCGAGAACCTTCCGAAAATATTTCAGCATTCAATGGAAGCAATCAATATTTCCACCCGCGGAATAGAATTACTCCTTAAAAACATAGACCCCAACAAATCTCCGGGACCTGATGAGATACCGGCACGTGTGTATAAAGAACTGTCGGCTGAAATTGCCCCATATCTAGATATAATATTTAAGAAATCATTAGCAGAAGAAAGCGTGCCAAACGGCTGGAAGGTAGCTTCGGTAACACCCATATTTAAAAACGGAGACAGGGAGGACCCCAGTAATTATAGGCCAATATCGCTGACTTCCATTTCCTGTAAGATTCTTGAACACATCATTGTTAGTTCCATGATGAGGCACCTCGATAGCCAAGATTTATTAATTAATAACCAACACGGCTTCCGTAAGGGTAGATCCTGCGAAACTCAACTCGCACTTTTTGTACATGATGTATTAAACTCCGGTGAAAGTAATATTCCAGTTGATGCGATATTCCTAGATTTTAAGAAAGCTTTCGATAAAGTCCCTCATTGCAAATTACTGGCGAAATTGGAAACCTATGGAATACACGAAAGTATTATTAACTGGATTAAACAATTTTTAAGTGATCGTGTCCAAACAGTCGTCCTGGACGGTGTATCATCCGATACTGTCAAGGTCACGTCGGGGGTACCACAAGGAAGTGTCATAGGCCCCCTCCTTTTCCTTATTTACATAAATGACCTCAGTACCGTAGTTAATAGCAAGCTCCGTCTTTTCGCCGATGATGCAGTAATTTATGGGGACATCCGAAGTCACGAAGACAGAGTCGTGTTAGCCAACGACCTAGATGCAATTCAAAATTGGTGCGATACATGGCAATTGGAATTGAATTTTAAAAAATGCGTAGTAATACATTTTTGGGAAAAGAGTAATTCCCTCCCTTATAGTTACAAAGTGAAACAAACCAAAATCGCGAGGGTAGATTCCTTTAAATACTTGGGTGTAACAATTACTCACGATCTGTCCTGGGGAAAACACATACCAGAAATATGCGGTCGTGCTAATAAAAAATTGGGATTTGTGAAAAGAGTGCTAGGTAAATGCGACGAAAAGGTGAAAGAACGATGTTTCCTTGCCTTGGTCAGGCCCCACCTAGAGTATGCTGCCAGTATATGGGATCCTCATAACATAAATTTGGTTTCGGAATTAGATCGAGTTCAGCGGAGGGGGGCTAGATTTGTCAAACATTGTTATGACCAACTCAGCAGCGTATCCACTTTGTTAGACAGTTTAGGTTGGGATTCTCTTACACAGCGGCGTTTCCAATATAGATTAAACTTATTAAAAACATTTAAAGATGGGCCCTTTTCCGATGACATCAAGGATATAATACGAACCCCAACGTATTACGGTCGAAGGGATTACGAATATAAGACTAGAGAGATAGATTGCAAGACTGACAGGTTTAAAATGTCATTTTTTCCAAGAACGATAAGGGAACAGAATGCTCGTAGTCGAAATTCCCCAGGACTTAGTTCATTACAATAAGTATTAACGTACAGGTTAGGGACTTCGCGAGGAAGTGTATACATGTGTGTATGTATGTATGTATATGTATGTGTGTATATATACATATATATATGTATATATATTTTTTTTCCTACAGGTTCCCCCCACCTTTCCTCACCTAACTCCCAACCCCCTCAACCCTTACCCTTCCCTCATGGTGCTACACCCCCTGCCACACACCTTTTTGGTGGCTCGCAGGGTACTTATGTAGATGTAGATGTAGATCGCGCGGCCCGACACCACCCGAAGCTTCTAATATGCTCGTCCCCCACGCGACGTGATGGGCAAATTGGGCGAGGTGGCGCTGCGGATGGGAGTAGGCGTCACGGGGAATAAAAGCAACATCGGCAAAAAATGAAAACATCCTCTACACACGACCGGCAATGTAGGAGCGCGTCCAACACGAGAGCGGTGGCGGCCCCCGCTTTCGCTTCGACCCCGTCGCATTTCCCTTGGTTTGTCCCTGCGAGGCATCGATCAGTGAGGGGCGAAAGGGAAGGGGGAGCGAAGTGCATTTCGTCGACGAGCCTTTCCCAAATAAAACGTCGGATTGGATTTCAATTGGAGCGCGATACTTGTAGGTGGTCGTCGGGGCTGAATTAACGGGAATAGCGGTTTCAGGGAGAGTAGAACCACGACGGAAAATGTATCCAGCGTTACGTATTGGGCACTACGAAAGACGAGAGTGGTGCCCTTGGGTTCATTTTACCCGACCCTCGAGTTTATTTTGCCGATTTAGGAATCCATACCGATTCCGTTGGAAACTGACCAGTATGTCTCCAAAAATATAAGCTAGGTGAAATAATTGAATGGTGAGATTATTTTATTTACTTATTTACGTACCCCTCATGCCACCACTAGGGTGTGTGGCAGGGGGTGAATACAAACACCAGATTAATTTTTATCCGAATATTTTTATCCGTAATCTTTCTACCATTAATCTCTCTAATTTTATTCAGATGATCTTCCTTCCCGTAGTACAGTGCGGGTAGTAATCATTTTCAACATCACTGCTAAAGAGACTTCTTTCTAAATTATGTAAGAGATTCAATCTCTAATTTAACCTTCACTCCGCGATTGATTCCCTGCGTATCTCCACTAATATCTTGGATAGACTTTTAAGTTTATAATAACAACGTTTCACAAATCTAGCTTCTCTACCCTGCACGTGATATGATTCAACAATTAATCCAAATTCATGAGAATCCCATATACTTGCAGCATATTCTAAATGATGCGTAATCAGACAAAGATGACATATCTCTTTGACCTTTACATCATATTTACTCAATACTCTTCTTAAAAAATCTATTTTTTGGTAGCTTTTCCACATATTCCCCGTATATTTTTCACCCCGGAGAAATCGTGAGTGATGATAACGACTAGGTATTACCTACCTACCCACGTATACGGACCTAGTGATTCCTTCTGATTCTTGCCATCCCATTTCCCATAAGCTGGCAAGCTTCCACTGCATGCTTCACAGATTAATTAGCATTCCAATGCCTAAAACTTCCTTTGACCGAGAACTCACCACCATCAAGTTCATTGCAGAGAGGAATGGCTACAACGACGACCTCATTGATTCCCTATTAGGGAAAAAACTGAGAAAAAGTGCCGTCGAGCTCCATACAACACTCCTGCCATACTCCAACCCCTCACGTAAATGGTGCAAAATCCCCTTCTCAAACTCTTTGTCCTATAGAATTGCCAACATTCTACCTAAGGATAAATTCCGTGTTTCATTTTACACCCCATTTTCCATATCCAAAGCACTCTGCTTAAACAAAGATAAATTCGACGTCGAAAAACAGTGTGGTGTTTATGAATTAAAGTGCCAATGTAATGCGACTTATGTGGGACAGACTGGACGAAATTTCGCCACACGCATCAATGAGCATCGGAAATGTTATGCGTTAGGCAACACCACATCCATCTTTGCCACCCACCTCTTGGAGAAGAACCATTCCCCGGATTTTGAATTTAAGCCGTTGCATAAATTCGAAAAGAGCAAGAAATTGGACGCTCTCGAGAGTTTAGAGATTATCCAACGGAGAAACCAGAAGATAGAGCTACTTAACGACATTCAGTTCCTCTCTTGCCCCTCCCCACTTTTGTCTATTAACTTCCCTCAGTGACCATTATGGCGACACCTCCCTCCCCCCCCCCGAAGAGTGAGCTGCCCGTACTTCGGGGGGTTCCATTGGTTTTTCCTGCCTTTCTTTGTATGACAAAACCCCACCCCCCCCTTCCCACCCGCTCCCTCCTCCCCTGCCACCCCTCCTTGGTATATATATCCTTTCTCCCTGTACTCTCCCTCACCTGAAGATGATACAGTGTATCGAAACCATGGTCGGCAATAAAGTTTTAACTGTGGAAAATTGCAACAAAGTTTTCATTATGTCTCGATTCCACAATATCACGCCTGATTCTTCACTTTTCGTAGGTATTTATTGAGTCTACAAATTCCATTTCATTGTTCCCGATGCTGTAGGCGTAAGGGAGATAATTGATTATTTTCCAAAAATGTATAAAAACACACTTTTTTACGTTAAATTCTAATTGCCAAGTGTCACACCTGCGTTCTGTAGCATTGCGGTCATCTTATAAAGCCGCGGTGTCCTTAAAATTACGGATATCACGGTAAAACACTGCATCGTCAGCAAATAAACTTATCTAACTAGTGACTACGGAGTCAATGTTGTTAACGCAAAGTAGGAATAAAAGAGGTACGATTACACTTATCTGGGGAACACCTGAAGTAACTTCTACTACATTAGAGCTAACCCCATCTATCGCCAATCCTTGTACTCGACCATTTAAAAATGCTTTAATTCCACCCCGGATATTTTTTAATTTTGCAATCCCGCCCCGGAATTAGACTGCTAAACCCAAGTAACCATTTCAATAGGGTTGGTTTTATCGGTAGGAGGGCAAAGGTCTCCTAATACTAAGCCCTACTGCGTGAGAAATCAAGAAATCACGATGCGGTGACCGGTTCATTTCCCTGTGCCACTAATGGTTTCTCGAGAAAATCTGGAACCGACCATTGAAATAGCTAGAGTGAATCGCGAACATGCTACCTCGATTGCAAGCTGTTAATATAATTAGTGTTTCAAACCAACCATAGGAGACGATTTTTAAATATTGATGGTTTTTCATTTCAAATATGGTTCCTTACGATACACTGTTTGAATTTAATCAAACATCAAGTAAAATATATTCATTTATTTCATTAATGTCTCTAATGTAAGGAATTTTTAGGAGGTCGCACGTGAAGACTATACATTGTAGTGTACATTGATTTTTATCAGGTTATGAATTAAGTATAAGTTGAATACTAAAAATTCATAGTAGAAAAGGGAAAGGAAAAACATATTTGATGATTTTCGTCTCCTCTTCAGTGTAAATGAGCGAGAAAACGACGAAGACATCCATTAGGACTTCCATTTTTGCAATGCTTTTTATAAGTAGGTCATTTTACGCTAACATTTTTTCAGACATCTAGTTCGAACTATTAAAAATCGGAAATTCATAGGAAAGCAATTCACAAGCAAAGCAAAACAAGGGAAATCAAAGCATTCAAAGCAATTCGGTAGCAATACATCTAAAATGATTAGAATGTAAAGGCTCAGAGGTAAAATAGCTAATCAAATGCACTCACATAACCCAAAGCAGATAGGTTTCAACGTTTAAACGTCCAATTTCGGAGGTCATCGAGATAATTCATTTGAATCTTCTCTCTAAGAGAAACGGATGTGACATATTTTCGTGAGTGATCTTTCTTTAAAAAAATAAAGATCTTGGGATGTCTGACGTCACAGAGAATCGAACCCACGCCCCCTCTGATTAGTAGCCGAACGCCTTAATTATCAGGCTACACCGCCACACTATGACCATATTTTAATATGCCCGTGTATTATATTTAAATGGGCAAAAATTTCCTCAAAATGCATGGGAGCATCGTTGTTGTTTGATGGTGAGAAGTAACCTTTGTGGCGCTCCGTAAACAATATTATTCCTTTACTCGTTTTCGATAGGTCATGAGCAACATAAGCCTTTGTTCTCCCATACATTGGATTTCTATAAAGTTCTTCATCCAATTGTATAAATTGTATTTTAACTGATTTGACGCCATCCAAAAAACCCTGTTCTTACCCGCTTGCCTACCATTACCCCATTTTATCACAACTACGATACCCCACTGCCACTCAATACCTCTTCATTCCACTCCTATTCAAGAAATTTAACCCAACAACTTTCTAGAAATTTCCAAAAGAGATAAATACGTAAAATGTAATTTTAAAAGCACTTTACATTCTTTTCAAACTGACGACAATTGCAGACTTTACTTTTTGCATAAGCTCGTTTGAAAAAAATGCACGTTGTATTTTCAAGCCCCGCATTTATTCGAAGCAAACTAATACATGGAAAAACCCCAAATGTGATTCTTAAGTCCTTGAAAATTACCAAGCTTATGATATTTCGTCGCTCTTAAGTAAGCGAGCCGAGTTATTAACAATATTTTACATTTTCTAGGTCGAAATTAAGCATCGTACAGTGCAATACCACACCATGAATCATGATTACCGCTCAAGCCGTTTTACGGGCCTTCCACTTAGCCACTTAAATTAGATTTTGGACTCGGGCGACATTTATACGTAAACCGGCGACGCACTTCATATTATTATTTTTATTTTCGGTAATTTAAAAGCTCTTGCATTCGAATAACAACAGCAATTTCTCTTTTAAACGTCATTCAGTGTGATTACCTTAATACATCATTCACACAATTATTCCCAGCCCTCTGGGCGAGGAACACTCGCGACCAAAGTTTTACTTTGGATGAAGAATTTCTTCCGGGAATATTGAAATAATATCAGTGTAGATATTTTCGCGCATATTATTAGGCGAGAATGTCCCCGTATGCTGCAGTGGCTCTGCACCCTGCCTCGTCGCAAAAATGTGGATGGCAGACTACAAGAATGCGGAGTACGCAGGTTCTTATTCAATTTACGGCGAATCAGATTACTTAAGGTCCCAAATGAGCGGCTGAATGGTCAAACTGACAGCGGTCTCCGGCCAGGCGTCATCCTATTTGGAGGGCGTTTCCCTCCGCGGGTAGCTGCTTCAAAGTGGAGTGGATCGTTCGGGACGTAAAGGGAGAGTGGTGCTGGGAGTACGGCTCGTGCGCCGGATTGTGAAGTGATGAGACCGCATCGAGATAGCGAACCGTAGAGCACAATCAAAAATCCCCGCGAAGGAGTGTTTCTACGGCCATTCCGCGTGTGACTCGAGTGTAGCCATTGCACCAATTCATCACTAACTACGAGTACAGCCGACCAATTGTCCACCCCTGGATCGATGCCTGCCAATGATAACTGTCAGTGATGCCCCTCATGGATGCGAGTGCTAACATCCAGGAACACTCCAACGACGCTCTATCGAAAGAGTATCGCTCACGAGTCGCTACACTAGAATTTTGGTTGCTAAACCCTAGGTGTATCTGGAAATCGTAACAAACTTCCAGCGGTATTATGGTTTCAACGCATCGGATGATACACCAGTTGGATGACTGTTTGAACACGATCTCTTAAGAACTGTTTAATCCAGCATATAATACTCTCATGTATTCCATAAGATTCCAACTTCACAAGTAACTTGCAATGAGGGACTTTATCGAAAGCTTTATTAAAATCTAGGAATATCGTATCAACTGGAATATTACTTTCTCTGCAGTTCATTATAACATGAACAAAGAGTGCGAGTTGAGTTTCACAGGATCTACCCTTACGGAAGCCATGTTGGTTATGAATCAATGAATCTTGGCTATCGAGGTACCTCATTATAGAACTAACAATGATATGTTCAAGAATCTTACGGGAGATGGAGGTGAGCGATTATTATTAGGTAATCTACCGGTTAAGGTAGGTTTTTGGATGGACACAACTATCAAATAAACATTTTGTAACTCCGAAAAAAACCCAATCCAGCATCTACAACTAAACTACATCAGGTCCCTCTTCATCTCTGTGTACTTCTTTCCTCCCTTCATCCCATCCAACATCCCTATCCTGTTCCTACCCTTTCCTCACTTGCCCAACATTCTCCCCTCTATTACCTTCTTCAACATTCCACTACCGCTCAATACGCATTTCATCCATTTTTCCTGCCTCCATAGGATTTCTCTCAACAAACCCCTTTCCTCACCCACCATCTCCAGCACTTCCTCATTTGTTTTCCTTTCGGTCCATTTCACCTTCTCCATTCTTCTCCACACCCACATTTCAAAAGCCTCCAATCTACGTCTATCCTCCTGCTTCAGTGACCACGTTTCCGCACCATACATAGCTACGCTCCATATCAGAGTTTTTACGAGTCTTGTCTTAACATCTCTACTCAACGTCCCCGTCATCAACTCCCTCCTTCTTGAGAAAGCCTCCTTGCCTAGCGCAATTCTTCTCCTTACGTCCCTACCACTATGACCGTATTG
The DNA here is from genome assembly GCA_037158775.1 of Hetaerina titia. Taxonomy (NCBI): domain Eukaryota; kingdom Metazoa; phylum Arthropoda; class Insecta; order Odonata; family Calopterygidae; genus Hetaerina; species Hetaerina titia. The sequence continues at coordinate 11,351,523 of CM073777.1, read as the reverse complement.
GTCCAAAACACTTACCAGATATGTAAACTGTTCTACCTACTCTATTTTTTCCCCACCTATTTTAATATTTAGCTTAGCCTTTTTCTTTCTGGAAAATCGCATAACCTTTGTTTTATTAATATTGATTCTCATCCCATATTTATCGCACTGAACCTCCAATTCACTCAGCAATGCTTGCAACCCCTTGGCTGACTGAGCAACTAATGCTTAGTCATCAGCAAACCTAACCGATTTTACGAATTCCCCTCCGACTTTCATTCCTACCTCCAGTTCTTCCCATGCCTATTTAATCATTTCCTCTACATATACGTTGAACAGTACCGGTGACAATGGGCAACCCTGCCTTACACCTCTTCCTAACACTGCCCATCCAGATTCTCCGTTCCCCACTCGCACCTTAGCAGTCTGAGACATGTACTGAGGTGAGCGATATTGGTCTATAATTACTGGGGTCTTCCTGGTCTCCGTTTTTAAATATAGTATGGGCGATACAGAAGCTACCTTCCAGCCGTTTGACACGCTTTCTTCTGCTAATAATTACTTAATTAGTATATGAGGATAAGGGGCAATTTCAGACGACAGTTCTTTATACACGCGTGCCGGTATCTCAACAGGTCCCGGAGATTTGTTGGGGTCGATGTTTTTAAGGAGTAATTCTATTCCGCGGGTGGAAAAATCGATTGCTTGTATTGATTGCTGAAGGTTTTTCGGGAGGTTCTCGGGTGTATTTTGTGAGGATATGTTGAAAACACTCTGGAAGAATGAGTTTAATATGTTGGCTTTATCTAAACTACTCGTTACTTTATCCCCCTTTTCGGTATTCAATGAGTTTACGGTGGACTTTTTTCCCTGCACTTCCCTGTCGTAGGGCCAAAACCTCTTTGGGTTATCGTTTAAGTGTTCGCCTATTTTTTCCTTTTGAATTCCGCTAGCGCCTTCCGGAAGGCCTTCTTGGCAGTGGACCTAGATGCTTTGTAGTTCTGTATGGTTTCGTTGATTTTATCAGGGGTGGAATCTTTAACTGCGTTTTTCATTCTGGCATGGCACACCCTTTGCTGCCTGGCAGATTTCCGTACTTCAGAGTTGTACCAACGGTTCCTTATTCCCTTTTATATATTTACTAGGTATGAATCTCTGTATTGCTGAATGTGTTATTGCAAGAAAATTATGCCAAGCATTTACCCTCTACCCTGGCGGTGGTTTTGCGAGGTACATAAAAAATATTTATTAATTTTATTATAAAGGAGATCATTCTCTTGTATCGGTTGTGAGAATCTAATTACTTACTTTCCAGGAATGCCGATATTGATCATCATTTCTTCGTATGATGAACTCAAACACACAAGTACATGGTCTTTTTTGAAACTAGTACGCCTGAAGACCAACGTATTTTAACTCGGTAGCTTTTTTATACCATGTTCTAATTATATATTTTCGTAAGTAATCTACCGGTTTCTTTTGGTTTTCGATGGACAAAACTATCTAATAAATATCTCCCAGCAAAACACAATACAGCATCCTACTCTAAATCAGGTCTCTCTTCATCTCTGTGTACTTCCATCCTCCCTTCATCCCGTCCAACATCCCTATCCAATTCCTGCCCTTTCCTCGTTTGCCTAACATTCTCCCCTCAGTCTTCAACATCCCACTGCCGATCAATACGCCCTACATCAATTTTTTCTTTGAACTTTTATCGTGATAATGTTTATATGGAGCGAAGTACCGCAGGGAAACATGGTCACTGAAGCAGGAGGATAGACGTAGATTGGATGCTTTTGAAGTGTAGGTGTGGAGAAGGATGGAGAAGTTGAAATAGACTGAAAGGAAAACAAAAGAGGAAGTACTGGAGATGGTGGGTGAGGAGAGGGGATTGTTCGGAGAAATGTTGGGAGGCAGGAACAATGTATTCTAATTATATATGTTACAATTTAACGAAGCAGCTTTTGTAATTATATATCTCCATTTCATTTTCCTCGTGCATGTAAAATGACAATCATTCTCTCTCCTCTTGTTGAACTTGAATGCCTCAAATTTCGATCATTTAGCCATCACTTACGAGTGCCTACATAGGCACCTCTCATATTTGTCTTAAATTCTGCCTTCTTCGAATTTCTGACAACATTGGACTGCCTCAATTTTCTACGAATCTTAATTTACTCTTAATTTTGATGATAATTCGTTCAAGAGTCTTCAATGATGTAAGCATTCTTCAATTTCACGCAAGGAGCTTTTCGAATAAAGATGTCCAATTCGCCTCCGATTGAGCCATCCCAATAGTAACTAAATAAAAAAACATGTTATAAAGTGTCGGTTGCGATTCATGATGTTAAGGAAAAACGATGACAGAATGAAAAACCAACGTTTACTGAGGTATATAAAACACAGTAATCAACCCGAAGGTCGGTTTAGTAGGTGATGGTAGAGCTCACCCATGTACCAAGCCCGACGGCGTGTGAATATTCACACATCAGGGTAGGGGGGCCAGTTCCTTTCCCTGTGCCGGTTATGGTTTCCCAGGAAGATCTGGTACCCGAAAAATCAACTAGCTTGGGTGGAGCTGCAGATGCCCAGAGTGCCTTCCCCGGGAATCGAACCCGGGACCCTCCGGTCAGTAGTCCAACGCTCTACCCACTAGACCACCGCGACCCACTGAGGTATATACTTTGCAAATTGCTATTTTAGAGAAAATTAAGTTATTACGCTTCAATAATTTCCCATGGATGACGGCTGAAGACTATGCCATCCAGGGTGCACTGAATTGCAGCAAAGGCTCGTTTAACTTCTTGAGAGATAGGTGTTTAACAGCGAAATTTGAACGCTGAATGACCAATCAATGGATATAAATGGGGCATATAGAGGTAGTAAAATGAGTGACCTATACATGTGTCTGGAAGTCGCAAATATATTTTATGTGATTACCCGTAGGAGAAATCTGCAACCTTCGTTTCAAAGAAAACATCGATAGGCTAGAGTAGTACAGTCAAATAATAAGGTATAAAAAAAACATTGTCCGACCCGTATTATCCGTCCCGGATCATTTTGGGTCAAAATTAGTCTGGTGTGTATTCACCTCCTGCCACACACCGTAGCTGATGCTTGCAGGATCCTAACATAAATAAAGAAATGATAAATAAATGTATAATGATACGGAAAACCAAAGAATTTCTTCACTAGTGAGCACCAACAAATCAATTTTTTTTATCATCAAGATATAATTTCAAATCCCCAGATATTTCTCGATAAAAACAAGAACCCTGTTGTGAGATATCAAATCAGACAGTACTCGAGAAAGTACTTGGGTTGAGTGCGCTAAAGAGATTGTTTCCATCTTTGATAAACATGAAGACCTAACGGGTAAATCTCAAGGACGACTTTACGGAATGGACTTCAAAAGATTGATTTTTAGAGAGCAGAGGTAGTAAAGTGGCCAAAATAGGGATATTTCGAAATTGAAACTTTCGATGCAATTTAAAATGACGAAAGGAAGTACAGTGTTGTGTGTACTGCCTCGGAAGACAAACGAAATTAAAGGAATAATGACTCCCAGCTGCGACGTAAGAATACAAGGTGTGTTCAAAAACTAGCAAGAATTTTTATTTTTCGGACAAAATATTTATTTATCCTCATGCATTGATGTTGTCCCATTCAGAGTAGTCCACATCGGAGATTAAGCACTTGTGTCAGCGCTTGTTCCAAACCACGAAACATTTCTCAAACTCGATCTTTGAGATAGCCTTTAGTTCTTTTAGCGATGCGCTTTTAATGTCATCTACGGCAGTAAAACGACGGCCCTTCAAGGTTCTCTTGATTTTTGGAAATAGAAAAAAGTCATGCGGAGCCATATCTGACGAATATGGAGGCTGGGGCATCGTTACAGTATTGTTTTGGCCAAAAATTCACGAACAAGCAATGAAGTGTGAGCTGGTGCATTATCGTGGTGCAAAAGCCATGAATTGTTTTTCAACAGATGGGGCGTTTTTCTTCTGATTGCTTCACGCAAACGGCGTGAACTTGTAGGTAGTACTTCCAATTGACCATTTTATCTGGCGGCAGTAATTCATGATGCACTGTGCCACTAATATCGAAGAACACAGTGAGCATAACCTTTACGTTCGACCTCACTCGTCGAGCCTTTTTCGGTCTTGGCGAGCCAGAGTGCCTCCATTGGGATGATTGAGCCTTAGTTTCAACGTCATATCCATAAACCCATCCATGTTTCGTCACCTGTTATAATACGTTTCAGTAATTCTGCATCGTCGTTTACTTAATTTAGTGACTCCTGAGCAACTTCCACTCGCTGCTGCTTTTGTTCAAAATTCAACAATTTTGGAACGAATTTTGCTGCCACGCGTTTCATGCCTAAAAAATTGGAAAAAAATGTCATGACATGATCCAATCGATAAGCCAACAGAAGCCAATCAGAGGCCTCTCTAATTGCGATTCGGCGATATTTCGTAACCATTCCTTTCACCTTTTCCACGTTTTCATCGATTGTTGATGTGCTGGGGCGTCCAGGACGTTCGTCATCTTCAAGATCTTCACGGCCTTCGTGGAAACGCTTATACCACTCGTAAACTCTTGATTTACTCATAGCAGACGCACCATTGGCCTTTGTTAACATTTCACAGACTTTGTTGCACTTTATTTATTTTTTTACGCAAAATTTGATACAAATTCTTTGAAACATTTCTTTTAACAAATGAAAATCGCCGAGGTCATAAAACACGTCTAACCTTAGTGGCTGTCACAGACAAAGGGCACTATGAAAAAGCTGAAAGTTTTATAATAAATCAGGAGCATGTATACCAACAAAATAAACAAAGGTTGGCAATCGGACTCTCCAAACCCACGAAATGAAAAAATCCTCGTTTTTTTTAACACACTCAGTAATCACGGGAAAATAGGTAGAGAGCCTTTGGGCACTTAGGTGACACAAATGTTCTTGCTTACGGAACAAGAAACAGCAAAATGAGCGTTGTAGGCAGGCCTGGAAGAATTAAAAAACAGCAACATTGAAAAGAAAGCCTTTGGATACCATTGGAGATTGGAGATTATTAGTATGATTGGGAAAGAGAAAGGAAGGAAACTATTGGAAATATGTGTTAGGAAAACGGAACTTGATAGTATTATGTCAGCGTGAAATCTGCAAGGAGTAGGTTTAACAAATCACAGTAAAATCCTGATCTGGAGGACAAATGAATGGAAACCGATTTGAATTGAGAAAAATATTGGCTAAAAAACAATTCTTCTTTTGCCCTTAAGCTTCTTAAAAAGAAGAGAATGGACAAAAGGAAAATAAACTTTTGCTGAAGCAGAGGATTTGAAGAACGCAATAGATACTATCGCCGACAATATGTCATTCTTCTCTAATAGTAGTGCAATGTACTTAGGCCAGCATTGCAATGCACTCATACACTATCACTAGTAACAGAAAAAATACGAGCTTTTAAAGCCTAAATTACGGTTATAAATAGCTTAATAATGCAAGGAAACAGAGAGACGGGAATGGGGCCTTACCTCTCAAACTTTTTATTCATACGTATTCCTGGAAAAAACTTAATGAAATGAAAGATAACTCTACAGACATTCGATTCCATTACGAAATAGACGAATATCTGCCTTTTGAAAGCGCCACGCCTATAGCGGAGGAGAAGAAGCGCAATAGGAAGAAGTAACTGGTGATTATGAGCACTCGTAGATGATAGGGACTTCAATTAGCGAACTAATGCACTGAAACGATGATCAACGGTGAAAGAAAATAATGAAAGAGTTAATTATACCAAGTATTCAATAACAGATGACTGATTGAATTATAAAATGTATTTTCGGACAATGAATCATAAAATGTATTTTCGGCCAATAAAAACGTAAAAAAGGGTACACTTAGGTAGTAAACATCTCGTACTGCTACCACCCAGGTTCACCGGAAAAATAAAACTCCACTGGTATCACAAAGTAAAAATCTCCGGAAATGAAAATATTGCATCAGCACAAAAATAAGACAAACTCCTCAACTGGTGCGGGATAAGATGGCCTGCTCAATGCATAGGTACATGTGGAAAGAAAACAAGAAATTAAGAATTAAAGAAGAATTATGAATAGCCATCAACTAGCGCAATAGAGGTACTACGGGACAAGTTCTAGCAAGCAAAGAAATTAACCTCAAGAAGAGGTGAAAGACTATATCAATAGGACATGTGTTGAGTCACGAAAGTTAACCGAGTACAGCTATTGCGTGAACGGTGAGAGAGAAGTGCGAGTCTGAATGGATAAACGAGACAGGTTAAGGAAGAAAAGAAAGCCAGGGACTGTGAGAGATGAGAGGAGATTAGTGAAGAGAAGTGTGGAGTGGGTCAAGCCCTAGGATTGATGATGAGGTGACAAGCGGGGGTAGTGCTTTACAGTTCAAAGTGCAACATTAGCTACTTGGTGAAAACGCTCACATATGTTGAACTATGAAAATCTACCTATTGGATAGGAATAAACTAATAAAGCGAATGATAAATCGTTGATGAAAGAAAGAAAAGAACTGGTATTGTGCATCTTGTTTTGCAGTGGTATTTTGAAATACATGTACATAAAATTTAATAATAGCACGAATTGCGACTCTTGTACACTTCCCACACCAAAAGCGAAATTAGGATTCTTAAAATTCTTACAAATGACTTTGGGTTAGCAGAATCCCGCAATGCTGCACATCGCTTGAAAAATTAAGACCGTCATCCGTCCGCACGCAGCCAGGGGCGAGAAAAAAGAGTGTGCTCCCCCAGCGGCACACCTGCAGCGACCCCTCCTCCATCCCTTCCCGCCCCTCACTCCATTAGTCGCGGCAAGCGTCAGCTGCGACTTCCCGTCTCGCTGACTCCATGCTAAGTATTCCGCGCTTCAAAGAAAGGCAGCCAGGGAAATTATGGAAGGCTTCTTAAGGAGAGACTCTCGTCCACGGGCATTTATGATGAACGAGTCGACACGCAAAACACGTGTCGAACCAAACAGTGGCTATTGGTCCTGTTACTTGCGTGCTAACATGGAATGCAAAGAAGGTCATAGCAACGAATTTAATCTATACCGATCAATTTACAACTCTTTCTTCAATAGAATGACCTAAAAACCTGGCGTCTTATTCCAGATACCTTATTTTTCACCAAAAAATATCACATTTGTATATTTTGCACAGACGCACTTAAGGTAGGAGTCTGGAAGAAATCGGTGTTTTATAGATAGATAGAGGTCCTTATTTGGGGGACATTGAGACCAATTGGTCCCTTCGTCCATTTAGCCAACAATATAAAGTCATTGCAAATCAGTAGTACAACGGAGGACTTTGTGAGATAGCATACGATAACTTTTTATGAATAAACAATACCATTAAAGCATATCAGTCGATATATTTGTATATCGATTTTAAAAATCGTTGACTCCTATTATACGTATAGTAATATAAATGTCGTAAGAGTTCAGTACACAGCATAATTCAAATAAGAAAATACAAATGAAATAATAATATACATTTCTTTTACCTTTTGAAAATATATGATATTTACATTGCCTTCCGGACAATGTCAGTTTCTTATTTCAAAAAATCACCCTGGGACACCGAAATCTATTGCATTTATTTTCAGCAAATTTTTATCTCCTCAGGTATACGTGTGCAGGAACGGTGTACGAGTACATAACATTTCCTTTCGCGGTTAATCGTAAAAGATTACTTAATGCACGTGCTCCTTCAACCAATCATAATATTTTTAATACGTAATCCTCTGACCGAAATAGAAATCCCCTTGGATATTCCAAAGGACAACCCCAAAGTTTTCACACAATTGACATTGACGGGCTAAAACGCGACCGCTTCGTTCCTAAATGAGGATCGCTTCATTATCCGCGCAATAAAGAGCACCGGCGAAAAGGCCGGGGGAAACGGGACGCCCTAGGGCACTTACAATGACAACGGTAACAGGAAGGGACACCGAAGAGGGAGGGAGCCGGACCGACGATCGGCCGGATTGTATGGCGCCTAATCGCACCGTCCCGAAGAAGCACACTCTCCCTCGCTCACGCACACCGATATCGAAGAAGCGGCCCTCGGCGGGAGGAAGCAATGGAGCCCACTGGGAAACAGAGACGAAGGCCTCTAAATGTAGGCAAATGAATTCAAATGGAAAGCGTGTGAGTGAGAGGGATGGGAAGGAGTAGAATAGGCGGGTCTTCGAGCTTACAGTCCCCAAGTCGGCATTATGCGGGAATGAAGGAGAATTTTTTATACAGGGGTAAGGAGAGAGGGGTCAATTGTGGCGTAGAGTGGGGGGGTTTGAAATGGGTGTGAGGGCTTTTAGAGGACGGATCCGGGAGTGTATGGGATATGCCCGGGGGGGGGGGGGAGAGCCTTCTTTGAGGGTCCTAATTGCAAACAGAAAGGGGCGGCGAAGGGAGAGGGTGGTCCGGAGGGGGAGCAAATCACGGTAACCGGGGGGGGGGGCACCCCTGGGGGAAAAGGGAAAGAACACGGAGAGGAGTTGAAAGCAATTGTGGATCTCGGCAAACTCTAGGGGAGGGTCCATTTTCAAATTTGTGCAAGAATAATTTTGTAACCTTTTTCAAACTAAAAAAGTTGAATTTGATATTAAAATTTAAAGCAATCGAAATAATCCCGGGATCGAAAATACACTGCCGAACATAATTGTGTACCACGGGGAGAGTATGCATTTAAAATTGAAGCCGGGGATGTAGGTTACAAAGTCCACTATATAAGTAACTGGCATTCGCTGGGGAAAATAGATATATTTATTTACATACTTGTACAAAAGCTTAACTTTTTTTCAAATACTCTCCCCCTGCATCAATAATACACTTGCGATCAATGTACACTTGCGGAGACGTGTCTGCCACGCCTGGAAGAAACCGTAAAACTTCTCTCTTTGGGAATGTCTCTCAGGAACGTTGAGTAACATGCTTTTGGATGTTTTCCTCGGTCTCCGAATGATTTCCTTCCAGGTCTCTCGCTCAGTCGGGGAAACAAAAAAGTCGTACGGAGCCAATTCGAGACTATGAGAATGCTGTGGCACCACCGGGGAGATGCTCTGGGCGAGGAAGATGGTTACGATGAAGGACGTGCGGCCGGGGGCATTGACTTGTCATGTCCATCTTTAAAGAAACGCTCCATCGCGCCGCGTTAAAAAGTCGAAAAATACACTTCTCGCATAGGAACGTCTTTCTGCTAATTCTGCTAGGAGCAAATTAATCGTAATTATCGATGTATATTAATTTTAATATATGCAAATTCCAAAAACATTCCCCAGAGGCCCTCATGCCCAACCCATTGGATCTAACCACCCCCATAGGGTTGGATTGGTGGGAAGGTAAATGTAATGGTGTTCTACCCTGTAGGTCCACTTTTGGATTCTGGAAGGGCAGAATTTTTCAGTAACAGCCGGCAAACATCCTGATTTCCACTAGAAATTCTATGTTCAGAGAACAGTTCAAGTAGAGCACGCCGCCTGTGTCGTGTATTGGGACATTTGTGACCCTTTGAACCCTTTCGTTAAGAGCCGAATAATACTGATTTCGTGTATATATTGCCACTGCGAAGCCCCTCACCAATTCTTAAGATCGGAAATAAGCTCAGCCGTCGGTCGCTTCCCGCCCTTCATAACCAAGAGAAGACATTGCTGCACGATGAGGCGAAGGGTTAGGTTTGAGTTCTACAAGAGGATGACGAGAAATAAAGTAGGAGTTTGGGTTAACAGGAGGGAGTTTTCCTCGCACCAATGCCTACGGGGTGTGAAATTCAAACATTAACAAGCTCATTCCGGAGAGCAGTTCTTTTCCTCGTGCCGCCTCGTTTTTCCCGAATTCCTGTTAAACACAAAATAAAAATCCTTTGGGCTTCTCGTGAAGGACCACTGTTTGACATCAACGTGGGCCGGGGGGTCGGCAAACAAGCACCGCACCAACCTGCCGCTGGAGTTCCAGGCGTGGCTCGTGCCCAATACTGGCGGCCCTCCTTCACCACTGGCCCCGGTGCACGATCGTCCGAGTCTCGGCGAGGCACGTGCACAATACTGGCGGCGCGATCTCCAGTCCCTCCAGTTCTTTCGGCAAATTCCTCGACCTTCCGCGGCACCTTGTTCGTGGCTAAGGAATCAAACTTCATCTGCCGGAGTTCGACGTCCTCGTCACAATCGCTGGCGACTCAATCCTGCTTCTTCCCATGCGGCCGCCGGCACTCCCCCATTCACGTGCTCCGCCTTCCTCTCAGTTTAGTCAGCCCTCGCCAGGAGCGCCACGTAGCGGTGAATCACAGCCGCAGCTCGCTGTCAGTGCGCGCTTAGGGGACGGTGACGCTGCGCAATACGCAACGTCACACTGTTCTACATTTAATCTCCCTAATTCTATTGAACGAATATTTCCTACCGTAGCACAATGGGGGTAATAGCATGAAGGGTCTCAGGTTTTCCCGGCGTATGGTATTCAAGAAGTTTTCTCGGGTTTCCCACCGGGTCAGGTTGCAGTGCACCGACATTTCGAAGGCTGAATCTGCCATCGTCTTCAGGGTGAAGTCCGTGAAGTGAGGGGTAATAACAAATTTTCAACATCATTTCTATAGAGACGTTCTTCCAATTTATGCAAGGGATTTAATTTTTAATTTAACCTTCATTCTATTAAGTGATTTCAAGCCAAGCTGCTCTAATAAATATTAACATCCAACTAAGTTTATCATTATACGTTAGAAATTATACGTTACAAGAACGTTATACAAATCTAGCTCCTCTACGCTGCACGTGATCCAAGTCGGCAATCAATCAAATTCGTGAGGATCCCATATTCGTGCACCATGTACAAGTATATGGGATCACATCAATCACATTTCCCAAGTACTCGTCTTATAAATCCTAATTTTTTTCTAGGTTATCCACATATTCCCCGTATATGTATGATTCGCCTAGGAGAGATCGTGAGTGAGGGTGACACCTAAGTATTTAATCTTTCCATTTCGATATTTCTGATGCAGTAGGCGCTCGGGATAGAACTATTTCTATTTCCAAAATCCATCACTAAGCAATATTTTAAGTTTGATTCTAATTGTTAAAAGTGGCATACACGTTGTATAGCATAAAAGTCATCTGAGAAAGCAGCTGCGTCCTCAGGATCACGGATATCTCTGTAAACCACCGCACCCTCGGTAAATAAACGTATCTTACTAGTGACTACGGAGTGAATGTTGTTAACGTAAAGTAGGAATAAAAGATGTCCGATAACACTTACCTGGGGAACACCATCAGTGACTTCAACTGCATCTGCAGTAAATCCATCTATGGCTACTTTAGTAGAATGACTTGGGTGATTCAGCCAAGTAAATTGAACTAATCCTAAGATTATGAGAAAAAAGGATCCTAGGCATTATGAACAATTAGAAACAATCCTTGGTTTGAGGAACGCGGATAATGAAGGCGTTAGAGGATATATGTCCCACTGCGCGTAAGAAAACGCCACGTGCAACAGAATACCTGACCAGTTAGCGACCCCACGGATGCGGAATACTTCTTATAGCCCACATCAAATTAACCCTTCCTCGAGTTTAAACAATATGGGGAGGGAGATAATTTAACAACGCATAATGATGTAGAGAATATTTTGCGGGGATTCGAGGGTTGAAGGGAGGATTGTGGGGTTACGGGGTATGTCGGAAGGAGAGTGATATTATTAAGGGAGAGAAACGGTGGCGGGGGAGGTTCCCCGCTGTAAGAGGGGGTGGAGAGGGAGGATGGTCGGGGGAGGGGGGAAGCGGGAAGGGGGTTGTCTGGGGAAATTTGTGTTTCCTAAATCTTCTTCAACCTTTGTTCTCCTGGGGATCTCCCGTTAACACCAAACCCTCGCCATGCCCCCGCCTGCCATCCCCCGACGGCCTCTCATCTCAGGGGTGGAAACTTGAGGGAAGTTTATTCCGGGAGATGACCGCTCCACATACGGGAGATCCCGGGAGAACACCTCATTAGAAAAATAAAATGAACGATGGAACACAAGTGAACCCTGGGACTAGTATTCCAAATAAAACGCTGAGCCAAAGCTAACTTGTTTTTCCTTCTCACAAACAGCAAAATTAAACAGATACGCATAGGGCTTCAAATATTAGCCTCCCCAAGAGCGACTTGGCCGGTCAACAAATACAAAATATTGATAAAGAGCGAATAAAATCAACAGCTATATTTATTTCCAGGGCACAATTCATAATGGACCTAATTTACGAAGATGTTTCCGTTTCGAGATTCATGAGAAGTGCACTGTGAACAATTCTAATTAGCATTTGTATTAAAATGAATTGATTAACCAAATAATTAAATGTTTTGGTGAAAGGCAACTCCAAAAGAAGACAGTCTTGCGGATTTACCCCAAGGGGAAATGCTCTTAAAACGGAAGGTCGAGAGAATTGCGACATTATTCCCTAAATCCAAGTTTCTTCTGTCGAATGCAGGAGAGTTATCAACCCTGCCACATCTCCCGCTGCTACTGAGAGTAGTCCGACATGAACCTCAGACTACGCTCCTTCATCGTTAGGGAGTGGGCGACCGGTGTTGATTATTCAATGTTTCACAATCGACACGTGAGAGACAATCACGTGCCACCACGAACAGTGTTTTCTGCAGTTCTGAATTTCTAGTTCGGTTTCGCCACTCGAAACGCACCAATCCTTTCTGTCGAATCTGAAGCTATAAATAGACGAAGGGTGAACGTGAATCTATTGAGATTTGCACTGTAGCCCTAATGTACAAAAAACATCCTCTTGCTTTCGACCCTGCTGCTTTATTACCTGGACAAAAGAGTTTAACTTGGACTACTTCAAAAGGAGGGAAGTACAATGATGGAAAGCCGATCAGTATTTTCAGTTTCTAAAATACTTATTCAATTCCTCCCTCAGTGTATACAATGATCTTATTACAATACCTGCCAGTCTCTCTCTCTAAACTTGATTGACTTGGTGCCCTCATTATTCAGACCGCCAAGACTGCTCATGGTTCTTAACTGCTGTGTCTTCTAGGGTGTCGGGATGGTGAACTGGATAATGTACTGGCTCCCCACCCATGGGAACTAGGTCCGATATCCCGAGGTGACAATATTTCTCAGTGATATCCTGGACTCCACTTGGAGTGCCATATGGAGAGCACTTCGGGAGTACGCCGTCTGTCTCCGGATGGGACGTTAAACTGTGTGTGATCGTTAGGCGCTTTTCCATATTAAGTGTAGACTAATGCGGACGACGCCGGATTACTCTCCACTCTTCCTCCATTTCCTGGACGTCCAACCCCTACCAAATCAGTCTCACTTATTGGCACAAATGACCTTAGTTGTCAGTCGCTGAAGTAGATTGTCCTCTAAGCCTGAGGGTCTTACTTTCGCTTGGATAAATGTTTCCACACCTAAGGTTTGAGTGATCGTGATTATTCCTGGTTTTTCTTTCGCATGCTTCCGTCTCCTAACTCGTATATCACTATGTCTTCCGCTCAAAAATTCTCCCGACTTACGTTGACTCCTCCGTCGTGTACAAGACTTGGAGACGACTATACAAGACTTGGGACTACCAGACGATCAAGTTACCGCATTTCTGATCATCTTTTTTCCTCACCCCTCATTTAGACATTTTGACTTTTCTACTCCTCCCATTGCATTCCGATTAAAGAAATATTTCACGGCAGAAATACCGTACAAGACGCCATATCTGCGAAATAAACGCTACTCCGTCTAAAAGGAATCATGTCAGTTTTTCCCTGATTTTACTGTGGGTTGGCCAATTCCGTGAAATTTCTTCTGTATCTTTGCCCTCCAAATCCCTTTCCGGTCTACTTTGAACTTCCCCCGCCAAATTACTCAATTTACAGCACCGTAATTAACATTTCTTTGTTTGTCTTTCTGGATTTTTTTCTCATAATTCTCTAAATCTATATCTCAAAAGCTATCTGCTTTCTGAGCTCACCAAACTGTTATAAAAGATAAAGTTTTGGAATTGTAGAATTCTACGCATTAAAAAGTGTAGTCTAATATTTTTCCGGAAGTAATTCTGAATCCCATGTTATCCTCTCCGCGAGTTCTTGTTAACACTTACAATTCAACCACGCGAATAATTTCTCTCATGCTTTACAATCCTTTTAGAATGGCAAAATTTAGTATAAAAAGGGAATATCATTTCAGATTTAAAATAATAAAACTGCCACAACAACGACGACGATAAAAAGTACCAAACCAAAAGTAAAATTGACTAAATTATGATAATCACATGAAAATGAAAGCTGGAATGAATGAAAATCCCACAACAGAATGTATTTCTAGCTCATACTCGTAGATGTTTCCAAGTCGTGTCAATAACCTTTCTCCCACCTCCTTGAGTTACGACTTCAATATGAGGATGATTTTTTCAATGAGCACGTATGTGCAATCACTTCAATTAATTTTCATGAAGAACCTCTCTGAAAAATATTTCCCATGAATTGGAAATATTTTTGCTTAAAATTTTGCAATGCTGGAAGCTAAGCTTTTTGAACAGTAGCTTCCATATTTCCGGTGAGATTCTAATACTATGTATATTTTTTTCCATGACAAAGGTAGGCATTGCATCGAAATATTTTTTCCCAAGGGAACAAAGGATGTTAACATGGGAGAATTGCGGTACGTTATTCTCTGGGTGGTTTATTATTCGGATTTCAACAATATTTCATTACCGAGGAAGACCGGGAGAACATAAATTAGTTCCACAACTTGGGATGGGGAAAGATTAAATATCAAATCGATATTACGCGCGTAGAAATTTTATTACGGCGATATATTAGACTAGATAATATAAGTATAATTTAAATATACAAGGAACGTAGCTACAGTTGTGAATTAATGTAAACAAAAAATACCGGGACCGTAAACTTGAATGGCACAAAGTAATGAAAAAATATAATAAAAATAATAATAACAATGAAATTTTAAAAAACACCTAACACACACACACAAATCGAAATAAATAATTAATAATAATAATAATAATAAAATAAATAAAAAATAATAAAACAAACGCACAACCACTCGATCACTAGGGCGAGTTACGAAATAACTTTCACTCTCGTGAATCACATTCACACCTACACTCAAGGTTTGCAACGATCCTTCCTATGTCAGTGACCCGTCCATCACACAAATAAATGAAAATTGTAAAACGATGTAGAGAAACAAAACAACCTCTGTGAATACACAGTCACTCAATCACTCAGGTGTGCTCGAAAACAAGGACCTTTGTGATTCACACATACTTACACGTTCAGGATTTACCACGATTCCTCCTAGGCCAGGGACCCGCCAATCACACAGAAATAATTAACCGGAAAATAAGGGACTTCGGTAAAAACGCAATCACTCAGGTGTATCGGACCTTTGTGAAACGCACGCACTCACCCATTCAGGGTTTACCAGGATTCCTCCTATGGCAGGGACCCGTCAATCACACAAACAAAATTAAAGAACTAAAATTGTGGGTAGGTAAGTACCTGAGAAAACCTGACACCAGGTGTTTCGCCTGCAAAGCGGGCCTCTTCAGAGAAGAATGAGAATTCCGTTGGGGAGGTTTGAAAGAATGGCTCATTGGGAGGGAGAGGAGGTGTTGGGAAGACCTCGTGAATGGACAACAGAGAGGGAGAATAGATGGTCCAATGGGTATTGTGGGTTCAGTTGAGGTGGTGGAGGAAGAGTACAACGAAGTATAACAGTGGATAACGAAGACGGGAAGTTTTCGCGGTTGGTTTGCTAATAGGAAGGGGGGAAAAAGGGGGGTTTTCGAAAAAGACAAAGAAACTCTTAGTCATGCCACACACCCCACCAAACACGACCAAGGCATCGACCTACAAAGTCATCATCAGGTGATGACGACCCTGCCTGCCGAAATCCCGGCCGAGCCGGCCAATAAAATGTATATAGAACAGCTAAGTATTTCTTTTCCGATATGAATCGCTTTCACAAAGTGACGCCTCAAAACATTCTATTCAAGTTTGGAGGAATTGGAGAAGGGGAAGAAAAGGTGAGTTAACTGCGTTAGCACAGAGAAAATAGGCAAGATGCAATGGGCCCTTGGTCGCTATTCATGGTGTCTATACTGTTCTTTTTGATGTGGATGCATTCGTAATAGTCAAGCATGTAGTCTGGGGCATGTTTAAGTAGTTTTATGTCGTCAATTGTGATGTTATGTCCTTCAGAGAACATATGTTGGGCAACGGAGGATTTGTGAAAGTTCCCTAGTCTGAAAAAAGCAGCATGCTCTTTGAAACGGGTGATGAGGTTTCTTCTGGTCTGTCCTACGTATGAAGAATTACTTTGGAGACATGAGATTTTGTATGAGCCAGGTTTTAGAATGGGTCCTATGGGATCTTTAGGGTTTCCAAGTAATTGTCTTAGTTTGTCATTGGATGAGAAAGAGGGTTTGAAATTGTGTTTATTGAAAATGGTTTCTAACGCTCTAATGGACTGTGGGTGGAAGGGAAGTTTAATATAGTTCTTTTCGTTGGGCTAGGATAGCGTGCTGCTGGATTTGATTAGACTTTTCTGTTTATGCCTCTTGAGAATTCTGTCAATTAGTTGTTCGGTGTAGCCGTTGGATATGGCGGTCTGTTTTATGGAGTGGAGTTCTTTTTGAAAGTTTGTTTTATTCGACGGTACAGTAAGAAGGCGGTGTATGAGAGAATGGAATGGAATGCGGCGTGTTTGTGGGTGTGATGGTCAAAGGAGGACTGGTGGATGTAGTTATTAGTGTGTGTTGGTTTGCGGTAAATATTAAATGAAAGCTGATTATTTCTTCTATTGACAAGAAGATCCAAAAATGGGAGTGACTTGTGCTTCTCAACTTCGCATGTGAATTTAATGGAAGGGTATTAAGTTCGTTAGAATCCTTGTAAGTTCGTTAAAATCCTTGAGGAAGTTGTCAACGGAGTAGGTGTCTGTGTCCAAAACTGCGAAAATGTCGTCGACATACCTGTACCAAGTGTTGGGGAAATTTTAAAATTTGCTTCGGCACTGTTGCTCGAAGTAGGAAATAAATGAATTAGCTAGAAAGGGGGAGAGAGGATTACCCATGGTAGTGCCAAAGTTTTGTTTGTCGTAGTAGTTATTGACGGTGAAGAAATTTTGCTTCATGATTAGGTTTGTTAAATCAACGTATTCATTAAAAGTTACTTTCGAGATTGGTTTAGATGAGAGCCAATCTTCAAGGAACTTTAATGTTTCGGGTATAGGAACACTAGGGAAGAGAGATTGAACGTCGAAAGAAACCAGTATTTCGGTGTCTTTCAAGTTGGTGTATTGAATTTTATTGATGAAGTCGGTAGTGTTTCTGATACTGGAGTCGTTTTGGAATTCGAGATTCGAAAACTCTTGGGTTAACCATTTTGATAAATGGTAGGTGGGGGAGTTAATAGCTGAGACAATGGGTCGCATAGGGCAGTCGTTCATGTGGATTTTTGGAAGGCCATACAGTCGGGGAAGGGTAGGGTTGGAAAGTTTGAAGCGAAGAGATTTGTCGATCAGATGTGAGCAACTCCCCCACCTATCATTTATCAAAATGGTTACATGTGACAACATCAATGCATGAGAATAAATAAATATTATTGCCCGAAAAATTAAACTTCCCATAAATCTTTGAACACACCTCGTAAATGTATTCCTTATGCTGTAATACCTATATAATTGTTTGGACGCATAGATTCCCGATTTTTCTAGGCTTACGAAAAAAGGCGTTTTATCGCGCGGTAGTCAGAAGCATTGATGCTAATGTTCTTTTTTTAACAGGAAATACGCTTTCAACACTTTTTCATCCATACGGTCCCTGTCGAAAATCATCGCTATTGTTTTCATAAAAGTCAGGTTTCTTAGGAAACGTCGATAGAGAATACAAAGTATACTTGTGCCTCGCTCGTGGTCATGACATCCCAGCACGGAAGCGAGGCGGACGCGAAAACCTCGTCCTCGTCGGCCCCCCGTCAGCGTGCCACGGATTTTTTCGTCGACGGCGCAATATTACCGCGCGGAAGATTCAGAGCATCCGCGGGCGCGTTGACCTTTTACCCTATTAGACGTTGAGGAGTTTCCGCTTAACGCAAGCTCTTTTCCCTTAGAAGATAAGTAGGAAAGCTGGCCCCGTCTCGCGACAGAGCACAACGACTGAACTCAAATTTTCCGCATCATTTTCCCGCGGAGAACATAATCCGGGGAAAAAATGAAAACAAGAGGCTTTGGCCGTAAAACGAGAGAACGTGGTGGGTCTTACCCCACTCTTACGGGTAAAGCGCCTTCACCACTCGGGGTGGGGGGGTAGTGCTCGTCTGGCGCCAGTGCTGCCGCCAGACGGGCGTAGTCAGAGACTAAATAAGGACGCAGGCAACATATTCGCGCGTTCCCGAAGTGGATTTACCTATCAGAGCCTCGTTTGCCCTGTCGTGTTCGGTATTTTCGAAATAGTCCTATTTTAGGTAACCCTGATAAATATGTTAACAGGATTTGTTCAACAAATAAAGTACCTCCAGGTGAAATACTGAGATGAATCCCTAGCAGCACATGACCGAATGTTTGATCCTCCATCGCTACGAAAAGAAAGCATTTCTATTCGAAATCGTTCGTGAAATGGTTTTGATCGGCACAATGCCTTGATCTAAACGAGCATAATGATTGAGGCTTGGCTCCATTCAAGAAACCTTGACATTTCCCGCCATTCTTTTATTCTTTTCTATTTTTACTATAAGCAAGAGTCGAGTTAGTGAACTTTTTTGACGGACCACGGCATCTTGTGTGGTGGGAGGCATGTTTTGGGATGGGAAGACCCGCGGACGGGGAGGAGGGATTACATGAGGCGCGATAATTTTTGATCCTGAGGTTCAGGGGTGTGGAGCACTGGCCCATGTAAATGGCCGGGCAGAATTCGCATGTTAGAAGATAGACTACATTCTGAGATGTACATGAGGAGTGGGGGAAGGGTGGGAGAGAGTTAAAAGGTGGGTAGGAGAGCGGAGAAGTGGTGAAAATAGGGCAAGTTTTACATCTTGCTCGCAAGCACGGAGTAGGTGTGATTCTGGGGGTGGGAGGGGATTTGGAAAGAGGCTTGGTGGATTTGAGGAGATCTGATAGGTTGGCGGGCCGTTTGAAGGTAACAGAAGGGAATTTAGGAAGAAGGTTGGACGAAACGTTGTGATTTTTGAGGACGGGGTACAGATCTTTGAGGATGAATTTAAGGGAAGTGTGAATGGGAAGAATGGATTAAAGGGAAGTAGGTGGTGCATATTGAGAGAGGGTGGGAGTCTGTGGTTGAGGGAGGATTGGGGGTGTAGGATTGTTTTAGGATTTTTTTGTGAAGGAGAGAATCTGAGTATCCCCGTTGGAGGAGGGAATGGTGAAGGTTGTTGAGGTATTTGTTGAGGGATTCGGGATGGTTGCAAATGCGGTGCCCGCGGATAGAGAGGGAGTAAGGGAGGGAGCGTTTGGTGTGGTAGGGGTGGCAGCTGTAAAAATGAAGGTATTGTTGTTTGTTAGTAGCTTTGGTATGTACGGAGGTTAGAAATTTGTTGTTAGTTAGGGAAATATTTACATCAAGGAAAGTGATCTGTAATGATGAGATGTTGGAAGTGAAAGAAAGAGATGAGGAATCATTAAGTTGGGAGATGAAGGAATTGAGGGAGTCTATGTTATGTGGCCAGAGTAGAAAGATGTCATCAATGTACCGAAGACACAGAAGGGGTTTTAAAGGGTAAATGGAAAGGAACTTCTCTTCCAGGACACCGAGGTGGAGGTTAGCGTATGACGGGCTGAATCTACTTCCCATGGCATAGCCCTTGATTTGGAGGTAAAAATTGTCATTAAAAGAAAAAGAGAAAGATTCGGTAAAAGAAACTAACTCTTTTTCTTTTAATGACAATCCTCACCCGTAACTCTTTATATATATATATATATATATATATATATATATATATATATAAGTGCTCCGATAGTTGTTGCGCAAGAGATGGCGTTAGGGAGCTTTTTCACCCACCAAAGGAGAAATAGACGGCACACAAGAAGGGGAAAGGATAGTAGAAAAGCATTCATACAATATTATAAAGGATAGGAACGGTGCGTTTCATGGCACGCATAGCCAGAAGAAGAGTCGAGCCACATTGGCCAAACACATATTCAAACACGAAAATCCCGCCATACGGGGAACAAATATTATTCTCACACATAGAAATAGATATATAAGGAAAGGGGGTAGGAAAACACATAAAAGACAAACACAGGAAAGGTGGGGAAGGCGAATTTGAGCAGGTCACAAATGTAAAAATATTTCCATATCCGGGATTTGAACCACGGGCCTTCCACTTACCGGGCGGATGCTCTGCCTTTCTGCTATACTTTCCCCTTCTTGTGTGCCGTCTATTTCTCCTTTGGTGGGTGAAAAAGCTCCCTAACGCCATCTCTTGGGCAACAACTATCGGAGCACTTTATAAGATCGCAGATCTCAGTGTAAATCTGGTTTCCTTATTAGCTTAGTTGGTAGAGCATCCGCTCTACCAACTAAGTAATACGCTCTACAAACTCGGGTCTCAAGGTCGTTCACTAATTGTGGTGGAATGAAGTGAAATAGGCGTGAATTTGTTTCATGCGAGACAGTTGGACAATTTATTCATCCGCATATATTTTGTCACCCTTTGCCTGGGCTTTGACTTGTCGAGCCCTGATGATTGCCTTGTGAGTTGACACCTGGGTCGTGGGTGTTATGGTATATGTGGATGAATTATTAGTTTTCTGTGTCGCTTTGAACTATTTCCACATCCTCCCGCACATCCCTATTCCATCTCCGCTCCCCTCTGGCCGCCCTTTCCCTCTCCACAACCCCTTCTTCCACCCCTACCCCAACACCTGTTCTCCCCTCCCTCTTCCCCCCTCCACAACCCCCTTCTTCACCCCTCCCCCCACCCTGTTTCACTCCCTCCCTTGTCCCCTTCTCCTTCTGTCCAACATACCGATATACCTCAGTCCTAACTAATCTTCCGAAGTAGATGGAGTTCGAGTCTGTCGAAATTATTAAGATATTACGTGTGACTGTTCCTTCTATGTGTTCCCAAGTTGTGTTGCTCTCTAAGTTTTTTCTTGAACACTTCCGTGTTACTTCGAAGAAATTATTTATATATATATATACACACACACACACATATCTATATGACTTTTGTCACTTTTTTGAAAATCCCACGAACGTGCACAATAATTTAAATGTCGACACAAACACAGAAACCGAAACACATAAAAGACGGACTCACTGGGTCTCGAATTTTTGGTGGTGGTACCACCCTTCTCAAGAGGAGTTAGGAACAGAAGTGAGGCAGAGGAGAGCCCGGAAGCAGGCTGCACAGTCTGACTGCTTCCGGGCCGTCATCTGCCTCACTTCTGTTCCTAACTCTCCTTGAGAAAGGTGGTTCCATCAACGAAAATTCGAGACCCAGTGAGTCCCTCTTTTATGTGTTTCATTTTCTGTGTTTGTGTCGAATAGTACTTTTACATATATATATATATATATATATCCCTCCCATGGACTACAACCTTGTCGTGGTGGAAGGGCGTGTGTGTTCCGATGACCCCTAGAACTGTGCTGGCGGGAGTAATAATAATTACTCCTGGAAGGGTCACCCATGCCAGATAGGTCAAAGGTTAGGAGCCAGACGAAAGGTAGTCCACGCAGCGTCTGTTCCTCAGTGAGGCGGCTGCAATGGCGTCTGACCCCAGTGGGGCGGCCATTAAGTGATGGTGTCACGTTAAAAACACTATTGAGGAAGGCAACGGGAAACCATCTCAATTATGATTCCCAAGAATATTATGATAGGCACTATAGATAATATGAGTCCTGGCAACTACGGGACTCGGCCCCAGAGGCCGTGTGTCGTGCCCGGCAGCGGGAGAGGCAAGGCTTCCGCGGTCGTCATCCCACGAAACCCTTGCAGGGAAGAAATAACTTCAGCAGGACAGAAGACTCAGAAGAAGGCGAAAGTAGTAAGAATAGGAACCTGGAACGTCAGGAAAATGTTGAGGAGAGGCAAATTAGAAAATATTAAGCGAGAGATGGAAAGAGGTAACATAGATGTTCTAGGCCTCTGCGAGGTGAGATGGAAGGATAGCGGGGAGTACTGGAGTGACAATTATAGAGTAATATACAGCGGCGGGGACGAGAGCCAACGAGGGGTTGCCGTAAATTTAAAAAAAGGGGTAGGAAGAAGCGTAGTCAACATAGAGCAAGCGACAGATAGAATTTTACTCGTAGAGATTAAAGCAGAGCCGACGAACTTGGTCATTGTTCAGGTATACATGCCACCGAGCAACCACAAGGAGGAAGAAGTCGATAGGGTGTATTATGAGTTAGAGGATATCATCGCGAGTGATCCTGCAAGGAAACATTTGATAGTGATGGGGGATTGGAATGCG
The DNA here is from genome assembly GCA_037158775.1 of Hetaerina titia. Lineage (NCBI taxonomy): Eukaryota > Metazoa > Arthropoda > Insecta > Odonata > Calopterygidae > Hetaerina > Hetaerina titia. Next base: position 11,329,068 of record CM073777.1, on the reverse strand, counting down.
ACGGTAGCAAAGGAAGAGATGGTGGTGAGGTGGGGGACTATGGGTTAGGCACGAGGAATGAACGCGGGGTGACAGCAATTGAATTCTGCAGGAGACAGGGGTTAGTCATCACTAACACATGGTTTAGACACCACAAAAGGCGTAGGTATACATGGAAAATGCCAGGTGACTCAGAAAGGTATAAGTTAGATTATATTATGGTTAGGCACAGGTTTAGGAACAGTGTGATAAATTCGCACAGTTTCCCAGGAGCGGATGCGGACTCTGACCACAATTTAGTTGTTATGAAATGTAATGTTCGTTTCAAGAAGATAAGGCAAGGGCGGCGGGTTAAAAAATGGAATTTAGAAGCAGTAAATGATTTAACGAGGAAGGAGTATCAGGAGGCTGTAGAGAAAATGATGGATGACGGTAAAGAACTGAGTGCTATCGAAGACAAATGGGAATGTATCAAGAAAGGGATATTGGAAGCCGCTAAAGACACTATAGGAAGCGTTAACGGGAAAAGGATAAAGAAACCATGGGTAACGGATGAGATGATTGCAAATATGGATGAGAGAAGAAGATGGAAAAATGTAAACACAGAGTTAGGCAAAATGAAGTACAAAGGGTTAAACAATAAATTGAGAAGGGCCACAAATAAAGCAAAAGAAGAATGGTGGAAAACGCAATGCGAGGATATGGAAAGTTTACAGAAGAAGGGTGAAATTGGTGCTCTATACAGCAAGGTTAAGTTATTATCGGGAAGTAAGAAAGCAAGATCTGTGCTAACACTTAAAGATACGCGGGGTAAGATAATAGTTGAACCAGGAAAAATCCAAGAGAGATGGAAGGAATATATAGAAACACTGTATGGTAAAGAACTTAGGCCGACAAGGTTAGACATAGAAAAGGAACATGACGTAGAAGAAGATAGCTTAGGTCCAGGCATACTCGACGATGAAATAGAAAGGGCATTGAAGGAGATGAAAGCAAATAAGGCTGTGGGGGTGGACAATATTCCTGTAGAAATGTTGAAATGGTTAGGGAAAGGTGGGAAGAAGGCCATATATGTACTGATTCGTAGTATCTATGAGGAAGGAATCTGGCCGGAAGATTTTGTGAGATCGGTGTTAGTTCCTATTCCAAAAAAGGCAAAGGCTTCGTCATGTGAGGATTACAGAACAATAAGTTTGATATCCCACGCAGCTAAAGTTATTCTCAGGATCATCAACAAAAGGACAGAGAGTAAGGCAAATGATTACTTAGGGGATGATCAGTTTGGGTTCAGGAAAGGAAGAGGTACGCGTGATGCCATTGCAGTAATGAGATCACTAGTCGAGAGGAATATAGAATACAATCAGGACGTTTTTGCCTGTTTTGTAGATTTCGAAAAAGCGTTTGATAGAGTGAATTGGTAAAAATTAATGCGTGTATTGCAGAAAATAGGAATAGATTGGAGGGACAGGAGACTGATCCGCAACCTGTACATGTCTCAGACTGCTCAGGTGCGAGTGGGGAACGGAGAGTCCGGATGGGCAGTGTTAGGAAGAGGTGTAAGGCAGGGTTGCCCATTGTCACCGGTACTGTTCAACGTATATGTAGAGGAAATGATTAAAGAGGCATGGGAAGAACTGGAGGTAGGAATGAAAGTCGGAGGGGAATTCGTAAAATCAGTTAGGTTTGCTGATGACCAAGCATTAGTTGCTCAGTTAGCCAAGGGGTTGCAAACATTGTTGAGTGAATTGGAGGTTCAGTGCGATATATATGGGATGAGAATCAATATTAATAAAACAAAGGTTATGCGATTTTCCAGAAAGAAAAAGGCTAAGCTAAATATTAAAATAGGCGGGGAAAGAATAGAGCAGGTAGAGCAGTTTACATATCTCGGAAGTGTTTTGGACCAATACGGTCAAAGTGGTAGGGATGTAAGGAGAAGAATTGCGCTAGGCAAGGAGGCTTTCTCAAGGAGGAGGGAGTTGATGACGGGGACGTTGAGTAGGGATGTTAAGACAAGACTCGTTAAAACTCTGATATGGAGCGTAGCTATGTACGGCGCGGAAACGTGGTCGCTGAAGCAGGAGGATAGACGTAGATTGGAGGCTTTTGAAATGTGGGTGTGGAGAAGAATGGAGAAGGTGAAATGGACCGAAAGGAAAACAAATGAGGAAGTACTAGAAATGGTGGGGGAGGAGAGGGGTTTGTTGAGAGAAATCCTATGGAGGCAGGAAAAATGGATGAAAGGCGTATTGAGCGGTAGTGGAATGTTGAAGAGGGTAATAGAGGGGAGAATGTTGGGCAAGCGAGGTAAGGGTAGGAACAGGATAGGGATGTTGGACGGGATGAAGGGAGGAAAGAAGTACACCGAGATGAAGAGGGACCTGATATAGATTAGTTTGATAGGTGGGGAGTCACAAAATGTTTATTTGATAGTTGTGTCCATCCAAAAACCTACCTTAAACGGTAGATTACCTAATAATAATATATATATATATATATATATATATATATATATATATATATATATATGCATATATAGAACACAGAATAAAACAGATAACACGTAAAAGGTCTGGTTCTTCAGGTCAGAGTCCTGACCTGAAGAAGGCCTCGGAGTAAGCCGAAAGCTTAAATCATCTACAGTGTGAGTGTCCTTTTACGTGTTATCTATTTTGTTCAGTGTTCTATTCTGCCGTCCAAAAGTTATATTGCTCTCGTGAGTACTTCCGCATCATCGATATATTTATATATATATATATATATATATATATATATATATATATATATATATATATATATAAATTCACTGATAAGTCATAACAAACACAGAAACCAAAACACAAAAGAGGAAAAACTCACTGGTTCTGAATTTTCGGTGGTCCAACCACCTTTCTCAAGAGGAATTAGGAACAAACTGTTCTGAGTTCTGTTCCTAATTCCTCTTGAGAAAGGTGGTTGGACCACCGAAAATTCAGAACCAGTGAGTTTTTCCTCTTTTGTGTTTTGGTTTCTGTGTTTGTTATGACTTATCAGTGAATTTACATTACACGTTTGTGGGTTTTCCAAAAAAGTGTATATATATATATATATATATATATATATATATATATATATATATATATATATATATATATATTATAAAACAGAATTAGAACAGTTCTGTTCCTAATTCCTCTTAAGAAAGGTGGTGGGACCACCGAAAATTCGAGAACCAGTGAGTTTTTCCTCTTTTGTGTTTTGGTTTCTGTGTTTTTTATGACTTATCAGTGAATTTACATTACACGTTTGTGGGTTTTCCAAAAAAGTGTATATATATATATATGTATACATACATAAGTGTGTGTATATATATTAATAACCACACATCGGTTGACGATTAATGGCCCGACGGAACAATTTCCTCAACTCGGACGCACTATTGTCAACAATATTGTCACGGAAAACTTCGGATACTACAAATTGCGTACAAGGTGAGTACCGACAATACTCACCGACCACCACAAAAAGCAAAGAATGCCCAGTGGACGAGAGTTTGGGCAGTTACCAACGAGAAGGATATCATGAGACCTTGCACCTAACGACTACTTCCTCTTTTTGCACTTGAAACAGTGGCTCGGTGGACAACGTTTCGAAACCGAAGAGGAACTCAAGATCGGCGTTGTCAATTGGTTCAACTCTCAGGCGGCGAGCTTCTATGCAGAGCGGTTAACGAAGCTGGTTCAGTGGTGCCAAAAATGCTTAGAAGTGAATGGCGATTATGTATAGAAGCGAAGTAGGCTTGCAGCTGACTAAAACTGCCAATAAAATGTATTTTATATGAGTATATGTTTTCCTGTGACCAAACGGGCCTTACTTTATGAGCATGCCTCGTATGTAGATAAAACCTATGTGAAAGTTTCACAGAATTATGAAATAATGTATATGAAGATAGCATTAGGAAACAGACAAAAAACAGAAACACAGTAGAGAATGAGAAGGAAACTGAGTTTCTTCCTTCTCTTTCTTGAAAAATGTGGCTTGTAGCACCGAAAACCCGAAAACTAGGTTGTTTATTTTTTATATAAATGTATATTTTATTAGGTAATTTACTAGTTTAAGTACGTTTTGGCAGGATGCAATTAGAAAAAATAAATATTTCCTAACCAAAGGTCAGCTGACCTGAAGAAGGCCTCGGAGTACTGCTTAAACAATCTACAAGGTAAGTGTCCTTTACGTATTAGTATTATTATTACTAAGTAATCTACCGTTTAAGGTAGGTTTTTGGATGGACACAACTATCAAATAAACATTTTGTGACTCCCCACCTAGCAAACTAATCTATATCAGGTCCCTCTTCATCTCTGTGTACTTCTTTCCTCCCTTCATCCCGTCCAACATCCCTATCCTGTTCCTGCCCTAACCTCGCTTGCCCTACATTCTCCCCTCTATTACCCTCTTCAACATTCCACCACCTCTCAATACGCCTTTCATCCATTTTTCCTGCCTCCATAGGATTTCTCTCAACAAACCCCTTTCCTCACCCACCATCTGCAGCACTTCCTCATTTGTTTTCCTTTCGGCCCATTTCACCTTCTCCATTCTTCTCCACACCCACATTTCAAAAGCTTCCCATCTACGTCTATCCTCCTGCTTCAGTGACCACGTTGCCGCGCCGTACATAGCTACGCTCCATATCAGAGTTTTTACGAGTCTTGTCTTAACATCCCTACTCAACGTCCCCGTCATCAACTCCCTCCTCCTTGAGAAAGCCTCCTTGCCTAGCGCAATTCTTCTCCTTACGTCCCTTCCACTTTGACCGTATTGGTCCAATACACTTGGTCCAAGATATGTAAACTTCTCTACCTGCTCTATTTTCCCCCCGCCTATTTTAATATTTAGCTTAGCCTTTTTCTTTCCGGAAAATCGCATTACCTTTGTTTTATTAATATTGATTCTCATCCCATATTTATCGCACTGAACCTCTAATTCACTCAACAATGCTTGCAACACCTTGGCTGACTGAGCAACTAATGCTTGGTCATCAGAAAAGTTAACCGATTTAACGAATTCCCCTCCGACTTTCATTCCTACCTCCAGTTCTTCCTATGCCTCTTTAATCATTTCCTACAAATATACGTTGAAGAGCACCGGTGATAATGGGCAACCCTGCCTTAAACCTCTTTCTAACACTGCCCATCCGGACTCTCCGTTCCCCACTCGCACCTGAGCAGTCTGAGACATGTACAGGTTGCGGATCAGTCTCCTGTCACTCCAATCCATTCCTATTTTCTGCAATACACGCATTAATTTTTCCCAATTCACTCCATCGAACGCTTTTTCGAAATCTACAAAACAAGCAAAAACGTACTGATTGTATTCTATTTTCCTCTCAATTAGTGATCCCATTACTGCAATGGCATCACGCGTACCTCTTCCCTCCCTAAACCTAAACTGATCATTCCCTAAGTAATCATTTGCCTTACTCTCTATCCTTTTGTTCATGATCCTGAGAATAACTTTAGCTGCGTGGGATATCAAACTTATTGTTCTGTAATTATGTAGCTTTTGCCTTTTTTGGAATAGGAACTAACTCCGATCTCAGAAAATCTTATATATGTATATATATATATATATATATTCTAATTCTATATTTTATATAGCTGGGTGGGATATCAAACTTATTGTTCTGTAATCCTCATATGATGTAGCCTTTGCCTTTTTTGTAATAGGAACTAACACCGATCTCACAAAACCTTATGTTAGTATATATATATATGTATATATATATATATATATATATATGATCAGTTTGGGTTCAGGAAAGGAAGAGGTACGTAGCTATGTACGGCGCGGAAACGTGGTCGCTGAAGCAGGAGGATAGACGTAGATTGGAGGCTTTTGAAATGTGTGTGGAGAAGATTGGAGAAGGTGAAATGGACCGAAAGGAAAACAAATGAGGAAGTACTGGAGATGGTGGGTGAGGAGAGGGGTTTGTTGAGAGAAATCCTATGGAGGCAGGAAAATTGGATGAAAGGCGTATTCAGCGGTAGTGGAATATTGAAGAGGGTAATAGAGGGGAGAATGTTGGGCAAGCGAGGTAAGGGTAGGAACAGGATAGGGAGGTTGGACGGGATGAAGGGAGGAAAGAAGTACACCGAGATGAAGAGGGATCTGATAGTGATTAGGTTGCTAGATGGGGAGTCACAAAATGTTTATTTGATAGTTGTGTCCATTCAAAAACCTACCTTGACCGGTAGATTACCTAATAAAATATATATATATATATATATATATATATATATATATATATTTATTCCATTTCTTTATTTCATCATTCAGAAAAACATTCCCGCGAACATTAAATTAATCGTCAATACTTACAAATTCATTATCGATAGGTGATGGGTAAATCTGAAGCACTGACCTGAGAAGAGAAAGAAAAGTAATTATATTTATCGTTTAATTTCATTAAAAAAATTGGGTATGGCTTATGTAATTCCATATGCACACGCCATACGTCTCTTACGAAACTTTTATTGTTAACCTATCTCTATGAAAAGATTCAATTTTAACCGCCAAGATAATATACGAGTATTGGTCGATTATCCGCTTACTGAGAAAGTATATACCCCTAATAATTTACAATTCATCAGCAACTTTTGTTTTAGGTAAGGTAGGTTTGTTAGGTTTTGTCTTAGGTTAGGTTAGGTCACCTAGCTAATAATGGTTTTTTCATATTAGTTCCTTTAAAAAATTGCCTGCTTACCACAGGCTACTGTGGTCAATTCTTTAGTAAATACAGATATCGTTGGGATTTCCGAATAATACCAGAGAGAAAAAAATTATGCATAAAATATAAACAATGTAAAAAGTGATTAACGGAGCACTTTTATGCTTTATTACGTGAGCTCGAGCGAAGGAATAGCCAATTAGTAACGCTATATGGAAAATTATTCTTTTGGAACGAAGGAAAAGTGGAACTATGGGCTTAAATATAATCCTTTGGTTGCTTAATTTTGTTTTAAAAACACAATTTTTAGAGAGTGTTGACCAAGGGTGCCACACATTTACAACTACTCGGAGATAATTTAAGGAGTGTAGAGAGGGTCTTAATGTCCACGCTGCCTTTCAGATGCGTTTTCGACATGTATCGAATATGTAAAGGGATTAATTTTCATTTTCATCTGAATGGAATGGTTCCGATCGATATTCCCGCACTCTCGAGTAGCTCCGTTCTCGCCGTTTCGCATTCAAATCGACATTTGTTTTTTTTTCCTAAACTGAAATAATGACGAAGTCGCATTGTGAATTACGTCGATCGCAAGGACATTAATGAAATCTTCCTTTAAAAACCATCAAAATCTGTGAACATGATAAGTACCTCTCGAGTCAATTTTTTCCAGTGAACCCACGGCAATCAAACGTCCAAGTCCATAAGCGAAATTAATCTCATCCGCCAATTATCGAGATGAAGGCCTGGGGCTCTGTGTTGTCCTTTCCCACCGCGCCATTTGAATTAACTCCGGATACGGCCTCGCCCTTTTTTTTGTCAATCACATGGGAAAATATGTCCTTATTCTGTTCACAATCCCATGATTCACCGCGAAATGCAGTGAATGATGGAATGCAAGTGCATTGTGGTGAACGAGGTCGGCGAGAGGGGTTTCTAATCAAATTGAATGCACATAAATGCATTACACTTAATGAAATCGTACTTTCAAATAATGTGTGCATTTAGATAGTACAAGCGGCTAGCGCTGTTTACGCAGCAATATTTTTAAAATTCCAATCATTCTGATTGGACATCATAAAGGGGATTGAAAAAAAAGAAAGGAGTTTATGCATGAAAAAATGAAAATTTCCGTTTGTTAATAAAACTGACGCTCAAGCAATTCATTCGTCAAACAATATTTGGAGTGTTTGAGGATCTATTAAAAATATTGCAGTAAACTGGAGACGTCCTCAAATAACATCTGAATATTTTCTCTTTTACTCATCTCTGTGGGGAAACGTAAAATATGAAACTTTCCGTTTCTCACTGAATCATTGTTATATCGTTCAGGAACTTTTTCAGAGATGAATGAAAAAATATTTAGATAGTTTTTTCGAAAGCGTTTCTCTTTTTAAGTACATCATATAGTTATCACTTGACTTGCAATTCGCTACTGTGGCATGATGCACTACCATATTGCAGTAGGAACTTGCAAGTTAAGTGATAGTTTGAACCAATTGCATGCGTGTACGCTAAAAGGGCCTTTGAATGAATGCATACGCCGCTGTGGGCATAGGTTTGCGTGGATGTGTTGATTTTGCATGTGGTTTTGTTCTCTTTTACGGGTGGTGACTAAACACCCCCCGCCACACTCCCTTGCGGCGGCTTGCGAGGATCATGTACATGTACCAAAAAGACTAGTTTTTGATTAGTACCAGAATGCATACCGAGAAATGAAATAAAAATTTTCAAATTCGTTCAGCAGATTGAAAAATCCATAAAATAATTCGAATTTTTTATTGATGAGGACAATATGGTCTCTGGCGATGAAGGATAATTACATTTCGTTCTAAATAAACAATGGCACAAATGATTATGCACTAATGACCTACCCGTTCTTCGTTAAAGGGGCGCAATAGAATGGCGCGTCATTATATTTTTGCTGTTTATAAGTATTGCCTCATTAACTAATGCTCTCCATCTCCCACGTGTATTGGATTAACAAATTTATATGTAGTATGTGTGTCTTTTATGTCTCAGTCGCAATGAGAAACGGCCCAAATATTAAAAGCCCTTTTTCATCCTTTAAAATTCAAAAGGGTTGTGTGGTCGGCTTTCCAACCAAATGCATTTCATGTTTTACATTAACATAGAAACTTATTTCAATATGGTACGGAAGGAAACAATGAGCTGTTTACTTTTTCCATGGATATATATGGCTTCCGACCGTAATGTAACGCACAAACTCGCGATAAAGTCGTATTAATTCGCTTTCCCAGGGCCGCATTAAAATGGTCCCGGGCAAATGGAATCCCTCACCCCCCAATCCCCCTAAAAAGGATCCCTTCGAGGGAAAAAAACGGGAATTCCCTTTCACCTTTCCTCCACCCGACAAGGCAGTGCTGGGGGACGGGAAAGGGCGGCTTTGAGAAAGGGGACAAATTTGAAGGGGGCAGTGGATGTGCCCTAGGGGAAGTTAGAGGGGGAGTGGGAGAGAGTGTGCTTTTGGAAGATAATGAAGAAGAAAAGAACGGAGGAAAGATAAGGAGGAAACTCGGGAGAGGGACGAGATTTTTATTTTTTTCCTCTCCCAAGGACCTGGAATTGGCGAAATAAGGGGATAATGGCCAGGGAGAAATTGAACCGGAAGTCGGATCGGGGCTTTGTTGTAAGAGGAAGGGGGCAGAGAGTTTGGGATGGAGGGGGAAGGGCGAGAACGAAAGACAAATAGGAAGCCAAGGGTATGGAAGGGGTCAAAGATAGGGTTCGAGGGCTGGCCGGAGATAGGAGGCGGTGGAGTGGGATGATGTGGTGTGCCGGTGAGGACCGGGCCCCTGGTGCGATCCGGCCGACCCCTCTATCCGCGCGTTGAGGACGGCTGGCGTCCCGCGGCGCAAAGGACGCGCCGACTCGGCCGGCAGATCCCGGAGGAAATGAATCGGACCATACCCAGAGGGATCCTTCGAGGTAAGCTTCAAAGATGGCCCGTCGTTTGAAAGGGGATTTATACTCGGGGGGAAAAAATAAAATTTCGTGTCCACGCAAACGTTCTCGCCCATAATATTACGACGGTTTTTGCCGAGGGACCCCTCAGTCAACCGATAACACTACTCGGAGCGCAAAGCGGGGAATACAAGGGGTTTCGGGGGGAGGAGGGGGATCTCCTCGTTATAATTCACCGCAATCGGTATAACCAAAACACAGTAATCAACTCCGGGATTCATTTGGTATGCGTGGGTTAGGGGTCACTCTTTAATCGCTAAGCTTGACAGTGTGCAGGATTCAAACAAGGTAGCGGGGACGAATTCCTTTTCTCTGTGCCATCTGCTGTTGCCGCAGAAAGTTTGGGAACCACTGAATCCAAATGCTGGAGTTTCGTTAAGTTCAATTTAAATGCAGTTCGGCAATTTCGGAATATCAGTCGGATACTTCCAGCCAAACGTCGTTCTAACCACTGGGCCATCGACGAATATCAACGGAATGAACATCGAACAGGGTTAAACTTATAGAGCGGCATTGGGGAGAGCGGATGACGGTAGACCATTAATCAAAATCGCCCGTAAGAAAAAGTCAATGCGCATTTAAACAACCTCCCAAGTTAATTTGAGTGGGAAGAAATAAGCACTTTGTGACTTGCACACTTTTAATATAAAACGACCGGTTTCGGCTGTTATGCCATCATAACGTGTGGAAGTCACAAAGTGCTTATTTCTTTCTAAATATGACGTCCTTCCACAAAATAAAAGCTTCTACCTTCGATTTAAATAATTTGAGTGATTGAGGCTTTATGATCTAAATAATAAGGGGGTGAATTATTCTAAAGTTTTAATATTATTGGCCAATCGATCAGAGGTTGGTTTTTTAATGGACCCGGCAAAATCACAGTTATGCGGTTCTTTTGCAAACTGAGCACACTACAACAGTTTCAAGCCATGCTTAAAGTCTGCTTTACAATGAACTATTTTCCAACCTCACATCCTCCCTTCATTACGCCTCAAATGCGTGTTATCGTCCTCCTCCAATCTCTCTTACCCAATATTATCATCTTCATGTCTTTAGTATCATCCGCGTACGACTTTTTCTCCGGCATCATTGAATTCCTCCCAATAGCCCCAACAACCTTCATCCATCGCAATTAGTAACTCTTTCATATTTTCACTCAGTCTTCCGTTCCATCCGTTCAATTCTCTACAATTAATCTCATTTCCCTTAAAATCCTCCGAATCTAAATAAGCTTACCCACTCTTCTCATAGTCTATGACCATACCCTCATATCCTTCATTACACGAGGTGGCCGCCATCCAAAGCCTCTCCGGGCAACAGGGCAATGCGCCCGATGTCGGGGATGTCGCCAAATACGAGGTCAGACGGGAATGGGTGTTTTGCATAACTTAGGGGTGAACAATGAATGGAGGGGCGTCGCGGGATGTGCATGGTGAACGTTTCGACTCTCACGGCTTCGCAGTGCAGGGGGAACAAATGGAGCAAGACGCATTTATCAGTATTCACGCACGAACTTCGTTTCATCGTCATTTGTCTCGCATTTATCTTTCCAAACAATGACGAGGCTTGCGCGCGGAGGGAACGAAAATTGGGGCTTGCAAATCAGGGTGAGGCCCTAGGGCTCTCCAAAAGACATCGCTCCGTACATTTAACCCCATCCAAAATCGCCTCCAATTTGGAGAAAGTTTTTATATTTGCGCGGCCCGATTGTGGAGGGGAGTGGAAGAGGCCTTTTGTGTTAAGAAGCACAATCGAGAGAAAAATTCCGATGGAATCAAATGAATCCGTTTCATGTCGCATAAAAGGAGCTCGCTTCTATTAACTTTACCCAAAGAGAAATTGAGTAAATGGAACAGTTTACAGAGCTGCCTCGGCCCCCTCCACCCGTGCACTGGATCAATCCCATTATGCCTTAATCTCCGTACCGACTCACGAGGCTTTGAATTAAAAGTTTCCGATGCGGAAGCTCCAGCCGCAGGGGAAGGAATTTGGGAAAACTTTAACAAGATGACTAGGCATCTTTGCTCTCAAGGCCGCTACACGGAGAGATTCGCATCGTAAGCGGCCACGTAGGGACGGCTCTGAATCCGATATCGTAAGGGGTGGTGCTGGACAGTCACGAGAATAATACTTAACAACCGCGCTCATCTGCCCGAGCATTATGACATCTCCTCAACCGACGGGGTTATCACTCCAGAGGATAGGTTTTATACATGGTCCATTATGAAAGTAATGCGCATGATTTTACTGTGATACGTTTATCTCTCTTCGTAGGGGAACCCTCCTTCTACCTGCAGCGTTGGGTCAATTTTTTTTACCAGCGTCCTTGGGGAGGAGACCGTTATATCTTGCATTTTCTTGTGGTAGTGGAATTTTGCCTTGCTACTTACCGAATTCCAACTTGCACAATATTGGATAAATTTCTTACTGCATCCTAAGGTGTAATTATTTGTTAGATTATAGAATATGTTATAGCATTGCATGCGTGTAGAATGAAATGAGGTAGATATGTATTTGCATGTGAGTAAATTATAGGATTTTGGCATGAATATGTATACCTCTGTGGGTGTGGGTTTGCATGTATGTATGTGGTGGTGAACTAACACCGCCCACCACACACCCTTGCGGTGGCTTGCCGGGTATTATGTAGATGTATCCATGGCTGTGCGGTAAAATCGGTCGGTAAATGTTGTGTGGAGTGGACCAACGAAACCGGACGCCAGTTTACTCAGAGCAGTCTGAACGGAAAGATGTGTCTCCGCGTAAAGTGTGTTTTCCCACTTTGTAACACGGCGCGACATGTGGTTGGGGGCACCATGACAATGCCTTCAACCACATGTCCTTCATCGTTACCAACTACCTAGCCCGTAGTACCACCGGTAGTCCACCCTTATAGTTTCGACTTGGCACAATGCGACTTCTTATTTTTTCTTCGACTGAAGAGAGAGAGCTACAAGTAAAGCATTGGGAGACCGTGGAAAACATCCAAAAACATGTTAAAACAACGTTCCTGAGAGATATTCCCGTAGAGAGGAGTTTGAGGGTGCCTTCCAAGCGTGTCAGATTTGTCTCCGCAAGTGTATTATTGAAGCAGGGGGAGAGTACTTTGAAGAGTTTTAAGCACTTGTACAATTACGTAAACTAATAAATCTATTTTGCCCAAAGAATGCGCATTAATTTTATAGTGAACCTTGTATAAATGGAATCGAGGCGGGACGGTTACGAAGGCCTAGGTCGATCGATGGGGTTGCAGGGGTGATAGAGGATCGCAACGGTCAGGATAAGTCGACCGCTTGGATGAAGGCCCCCGGACAGTACGGTCAACGCTTACGGGAACGCCGATGTCGGTACAATCACTATTATCGTCAGGTTATATCGTTAAATCTATGCGTGTCTTAAAACTGGGTGATAATATAAAGATTTCAATTACGCTTTCAAGAATATTGAATTCTTTCAATGAAAAACAGGTACAATTTGAACAATATCAATGAGCCGTCAGATGAAATATGCCGTCGCGCGCTGAGTCACGACATGGAATGTAGGCAGGCCTCTTCAGAATGCGACGCTCGGAACATGGGTTGAAAGGACTTTGTTAAGAATCGTTTGTAAGTCAAATTTTCGCGAAGTAAAAGGACGGAGTGGTAAAAAAAAACACAGAACTCCAGAACGGAAGGGAGCGAAAACTTACGGAAAAACATGTGAAACTATTTGTGAGTTCTAAAATATGAAGCGAAACGCTTCTTCTGTGAAATTTACAATATATCTTACATGAAAACAATGAAATTCCGTCCGAGGACTGAAGCTACGGTAGGTAAGTAACAATAAAGAAGGAAAACATTCTGCACGTCCCACTAAAAGGCAATGCCCTGAAGTACGTCCGATTCAAATTACACGTACGTACTTCACTTCTTCACGATAGATGGAACTACTTCTCGACGGTCTAGAGATATGGAATGAAAAACCCTAGGACAAAACGGCAATAGAAGTCTCATATTTCAACGAGTAAACAACACGTTATACATGAGCCGAACTGAAATATGAATATTCCGGCCTGGTTTAAATTACAATTCCGGCTATTATAAATCCTAAACAGCCAATTGAAAAGTCTTTGTGCCAATTTTGTCTGCTTTGTTAAAAAAATACGCCTGTAAAACAAATATAAAATGTAATTCCTATTGTTTTAATACGCATTATAAACACTCAAATAGTTTAACTAAATACGTACGAAACAGTTTCAAAAAAGGAAAAGAGACACAAGCAAATAATTTGCACATAAATTAAGTTGCTTATTTAAAGTATTTTCTTAAAAGGAAAATTAACAGAGGCATACACTTGTGATGTTGAACGGATTAAAAGGATGAAGAAAGTATACTGAGATGAAAAGGGGCTTGTTGTAGAGTAGGATGATTTTTAGTGTTTTGTTAGGAGAGACAAGAGAATGTTTTCGAAGTTTAATATTCCAAACCTACCACCATCCCTATGCACTTGTTTCTATTCTTCCCCTTCCTCGTTGGACCGACATTATCCACTCTATCACAGTCTTCAATAATCCACTGCCGATTAATATGCGTTGCACCCATTCTCTCTATCAAATAAGGATTTCTCCAAACAATCCACTCTCCTCCCCCACTACGCCCTGTCCTTCTTTGCTTGCTCTCCGTTCTACACGTTTACTAAATACACAAAATTTAAAGCAGTTTCAGAGATAGACTATTTAGAATAAAACTAAAATAATTACTAAACATGCTAGAATACTCGACAAATAAAGTATCCTGAATGACGATGCAGAAGGTGATTCCATTCTCTTATCCAACTTTAAAGAATGTAGACATAGAGATGTTGCGGCCTATTAAGACCCCGGTAGGGACGATAGAAAACGGTACGAAAGGTTTTTACAAAGCAAAGAAAAAAGTTTGATTTTTTTACGCAGGTCTACATTCTAAGGAACGATATCTTAATAAAGGGAAAAATATTTTGGCGGAAGATACTTGTTTTCATGCAGGAAAATACCTGCAGTTAGAGTGAAAACTTAAGAGATATTCAAGGAAAAAGAATAGCATGCATAATGCACTTATTCTTTTAGGTAATCAAACGACTCAATCAGTTTTGGATGGACTTAACTTCTAAACAACTCTCCTGCCTATCCAAACAAACACAACTCAACACTCTACAAAAAGCCCCTCCTCATCTCCTCACACTTGTCACAAGGAAAGAAGAAAATCCTATAGCCAATAAATAATGCAGAAGAACTCCAATACCGGTATTTCGGTCACCAGGTGACCATCTACGGGGAGAGAAATCGAAAGGGAACTTGACAATTAAAAGAAGACTATGCACCTCCTCACACTTCATCCGGTCCAATATCTCAATCCTATTCCTTTCCTTTCCTCGTTTTCACAATATTCTCCCCTCCATTATAGTCTTCAGCATCCCACCGCCGATCAATATTCTCTTTGCGTCCATTTCTTCCTTCTATCTCTCGCTTTATATTATCTAATTTTCCTGTCCTCAACTTTACCCTAACATTCCAAGTTCATATTCTATATAATTTGGTCTTCTTCTTCAGCACCTTCTGTCCTGCTGCTGTTGTTTTTCCTTTGTAACGGTTTCGTGAGATTACCTACGCGGAAGTCTTGCCAACCCTGCTGCCGGGCACGACACACGGCCCCTTGGGCCGAGTCCCTTAGTTACTATGACTCATATTCTCTACATTGTCCATCATTACATTCTTGGGAATGATAAATGAGGTGGTTTCCCGTTGCCTTCCTCAATAGTGTTTTTAACGTGACACCATCACTCAATGGCCACCCCCCTGGGGTCAGACGCCTTTGCAGCCGCCTCACTGAGGAACAGACGCTGCGTGGACTACCTTTCGCCTGGGTCCTAACCTTCGACCTATCTGGTGTGGGTGACCCTACCAGGAGCAATTATCATTCCTCCCGGCAGCACAGTTCTAGAGGTCATCGAAACGAACAAGACTTTTTACCACTCCAAGGTTGTAGTCGATGGGAAGGTATATAGGAAGGCATAATCGACTAAATAAGTTTTAAATTCCCATAATAACCGTAAAAGGTTATTTCAGTGTACCAACACCCCTGATTAATGAGTGACGTAAGGAAAAAGGAATGTAGGATTAAAAAAAGGATACGTTAGCATTTACAGCAGATGTAATCATAAATTTCATTGAGATGAAAGTCAGTCTCACTTCGCGGTCAGCGGAAGGACTGACGTGCGTTGTGTCGATTTCAAATAATCACGTCGGACACCATTGCCAAGAATCCCCAAATGGCCCTATTGAAAGGAGAGATATTGAGAATGGCAATCCGATCTACCATAATATCGAACTTAAGGATAGTCGCCTCTTCGGAGACGAATCCATTGAATAATGGGGGTTTTAGATTCGCATTTGAATATTTATTATCTACTGGATCGTAACAACAACAGCAAATGTGCATACTAAGAAAAGTCTAAGGCACTATTATTATTCAGCGAAAGACTTTTAGTCAGAAAAATATCTTAGTCATTCATTCATAAAAAATGGTTTCACTCCGATATTTTAATTACTATCTGATTTAATTTCAATTTAGTGAGAATGTTCTGTTTGATGAGCACGAGGGTAGATTAATTGGAGAGAGCAATGCCTTAGACGGTCGCCTGAGGCTAAAAATTCATGTGATATGGAAAGAATTCTCTTTAAATTCTTTCATTTTAGCGGACAAATCCAAGTTTTTATGCAGCAATAAATAAATGCGACGTCCTACGCGTGTGAATTAGTAAAGGCTTCAAAGACAATTGAAATCGTAAATTAAAAAATTAATTTAATAATGAAGTTGGCTGGTGCTTTTTTCAAGAGAAAAGCAAAGACCAAAGGATTGGTTTTAGATAAAGAGATGGTTTGGGAGGATGACAGAAGGGAGGAGAAATGGATTTCACACTTTCGTCTTCTGGATGAACAATAATTGAAGCTTCTTCGGTGGGAGGTGTTAAACAGTATTTGAAAAGGAATGCAGTTGTTATATCATTAAATTCATAACCGACATACGGGAAGTCGGAACAGGACGGCCTAATGTACGAATATAAAACATCAGTTTCCTCCTCCTTCAAAGATAAAAACATGCCATATAATATACTAATTAGACAAAATGAGAGCACTTATGATAAATAACTACGTTTCTGATAAAAAAGGTATGTCAGGCACAGTTGATAATATTAGCGTGTTAGGTAATACATCAATCTCGTCCGTACCTGTAGTTTCAACAATGAAAGTAAGCAAGAAGCAAAGATTTAAATATCAATTTAAACTTATTAAACTTGAGCAAATACGTCCAATAGTCTGGCTATGCGTGCCATGAAACGCACCGTTCCTATCCTTTATAAGATCGTATGAATGCTTTTCTACTATCCTTTACCCTTCTTGTGCCCCATCTATTTCTCCTTTGGTGGGTGAAACAGCTCCATAACGCCATCTCTCGGGCAATATGTATCGGAGCACTTTGGCGCTTTATAAAATCGCAGATCTTTCCTTTCAGAAGGTTTCCTTATTAGCTTAGGTGGTAGAGCATCCGCCCGGCAAGTGGAAGGCCCGTGGTTCTAATCCCGGATAAGGAAATATTTTTACTTTCGTGATCTGCTCAAAAACCGCCTTCCCCACATGTCCTGTGTTCCCCTTTTATGTGTTTTCCTATCCCCTTTCCTTATACCTATTTCTATGTTTGAATGAATATGTATATATATATACAACTTAGACAGTAACACACAGCACGAGAACACATAAAAAGAACACTCACAATAATATCTTGATAATTTCGACAGACTCGAACTCCGTCTTCTTCGGAAGATAAGGGCACAGGGAAAGGAACTGGCCCCCCTACCCTGATGTGTGAATATTCACACGCCGTCGGGCTTGGTACATGGGTGAGCTCTACCATCACCTACTAAACCGACCTTCGAGTTGATTACTGTGTTTATGATATGACCGATATATATATATATATATCTATATATATATATATATAGATATATATATATATATATATATATATATATATATATATATCGATGATGCGGAAGTACTCACGAGAGCAATATAACTTTTGGACGGCACAATAGAACGCAGAATAAAACAGATAACACGTAAAAGGACACTCACACTGTAGATGATTTAAGCTCTCGGCCTTCTTCAGGTCAGACTCTGACCTGAAGAATGCCTCGGAGTAGACCGAAAGCTTAAATCATCTACAGTGTGAGTGTCCTTTTACGTGTTATCTGTTTTATTCTGTGTTCTATTGTGCCGTCCAAAAGTCATATATATATATATATATATATATATATATATATATATATGGTGGGTAGCGGTGGTCCAGTGGGTAGAGCGTTGGACTACTGACAGGAGGGTCCCGGGTTCGATTCCCGGGCGAGGCACTCTGGGCACCTGCAGTTCCACCCAAGCTAGTTGATTTTTCGGGTACCGGATCTTCTTGGGAGACCATAGCACAGGGAAAGGAACTGGCCCCCCTACTCTGATGTGTGAATATTCACACGCCGTATAGTGCTTAGGACTGGGTGAGCTCTATCATCACCTACCAAACCGACCTTCGGGTTGATTACTATGTTTATGGTTTTATGTATATATATATATATATATATATATATATATATATATATATATATATATATATATATATATATATATAGTCACTTTCTTGGAAAACCCACGAACGTGTACAGTAATGTAAACATAAAACACACATAAACATATATAACAAACGTCATAACAAACACAGAAACCAAAACATACAAAAGAGAGGCTCACTGGTTCTCGAATTTTCGGTGGTCCAACCACCTTTCTCAAGAGGAATTAGGAACAGAACTGAGGCAGAGGAGGGCCCGAAAGCAGCGGTAGGAAGGAGAAGGGGAAAATGGGGGAAAAGAGGGGAAAAGAGGAGAAAAGGGGGGAAAAAAGGGGGGAAGGCATTCGAGGTGAGGAGTTTGGAGGGGTAGTGTATGGCGCGGGAATTTTAAAAAAGGTGGGGATGATATGGAAGTTGTTGGGGGCGGAGGGGGATGAAATTATATGCATAAAGGGGGCAATTAATGTCTAATATTAATACCTGGGCGATTCCAGGAATCCAAGAGCCAGATGAAAGCTAGCTCTAATGTTTTGAGTTTCAGTGGAGGGTCTGAGTGTGGGAGGGATGCTAAGACGGATACTTTAAAACATTGGTCAAAGGCAGTGTTGTGTTCGGAGGCATGTTTGGGGATTGGGAGCATACCAATAAGGGAGGAATTGTTGCATGAGGCTCGATGATTATTGATTCTAATATTGAGGGGTGTGGTACACTGTCCAATGTAAAAGGCAGGGCAAAGTTGGCACTTGAGTAGGTAGACAACATTGCTGGAGGTACACGAGGAGTAGGGAATTGGTGGGAGAGAGTTAAAGAGCGGGTGGGAGAGGGACGGGATTCTGGTTAGGAAAATAGGACATGTTTTGCATCTAGGTTTATTGCAGGGTCTGGGAGTGATTTTGGAACGAGGCGAGGATTTAAGAAGTGGATTGGTAGATTTTAGAAGGTCTGATAGATTGGCAGGGCGTTTGAAAGTGACAGAGGGGCATTTGGGGAAAAGGTTGGTGGTGGATTTGTGGTTTTTGAGGATAGGATAGAGGTCCTTTAGGATAGAACGCAGAGATTATATGCCAGGGAGAAACGTGGTACAAATTGAAAGAGGGTGGTTTTTCGCGGTGGTGGAAGGTCTGGGAGTGTAAGTATGTCTACGGATCCTCTTATTCAGGAGGGATTCAGGATAACCTTGTTTGAGGAGGGAATGGTGTAAATTTATGAGGAAATTGTCTAGGGAGTCAGGGTAATTGCAAATTCTGTGTCCCCTTATGGAAAGGGAATAAGGATTGGAACGCTTGGTGTGGTATAGGTGACAGCTGTTGAAATGTAAGTACTGTTGTTTATTTGTGGGTTTTATATGTACGGATGTGTGAAATTTAGGTCTATAAATGATATGTTTAAATCTAGGAAGGTGATTTTGGAGGAGGAAACTGTAGACGTGAAGGAGATAGAGGACGAAGCATTAAGGTTGGAAATGAAAGTTTTCAGGGAGTCAGGACCATGTGGCTAGAGAAGGAAAATATCGTCAATATATCTGAGCCACAATAGCGGTTTCAGGGGTTGTTGTGACAGGAATTTATTCTCCGCGAGACCAAGAAAGAGGTTTGCATGGGACGGGCTGAACCTGCTACCCATGGCACAACCCTTGATTTGTAGGTAGAATTTATCATTAAAGGAAAAGGAATTACGGGCAAGAATGAACTTGGAAAGGCTGAGGAGAAAATCTGTGCTGGGGATGTGTGGCTCAGGGCGTTGGGAGAGGTAGTGTTGGAGGGCGGAGAGACCTTCTGAGTGGGGAATGGATGTGTACAGGGACGTGGCATCTATAGTGGCCATAATGATCTCGGCATCTGGAGGGAGGGAGATAGAATTTAACCTATCCAGGAAATGATAGGAATCTTTAGTGAATGATGGTAGGGCCCGGACAATCGGCTGGAGATAGTGGTCTACAAATGCCGAGATTCTTTCTCTTGGGGAGTGACGGGAGGATAAAATCGGTCGACCAGGATTACCCGGATTGTGAATCTTCGGAAGGATATAGAAATGAGGAGTGCGTGGGTGGGGAGGAGAGAGGAGGGCTAAGTCTGAAGGAGATAGACCCTCATTCGGCCCATTGGCACTAATAAATTCAGTATCACCCTGATGTGTGAATATTCACACGCCGTTGGGCTTGGTACACGGGTGAGCTCTACCATCACCTACTAAACCGACCTTCGGGTTGATTACTGTGTTTATCCGTCACTCAGACCCTCCACTGAAACTCAAAACATTAGAGCTAGCTTTCATCTGGCTCTTGGATTCCTGGAATCTGGATCTGGAATGTGTTTTGGTTTCTGTGTTTGTTATGACTATTAGTGAATTTACATTATATATATATATATATATATATATATATATATATATATATATATATATATATATATTCCGGAAGACGGAGTTCGAGTCCATGGAAATTATCAAGGTATTATTGTGAGTGTTCTTTTTATGTGTTCTCGTGCTGTGTGTTGCTGTCTAAGTTTTTTATTCCAACTGCTAATTTTCTCCCTTCAAACTCAACTTAATGGAGAAAATTACCAACGTTTTATCAGATGAAATTATTAAATTTTTTAATGGGCTGAAATTTAAACATAAAAACTGGAGTTCATTGAGCAGCGGATGGAACAGTTCACCCATCTCGACAGCGTTTCAGACCAAACTGGTCGAAGTAGCAGGAGCGCAAGGGGATGAATTGGGTTAGGCAGAGAGGTATTCAGGAGAGGAGAACTGATGACAAGGGCGTTGAGTTAGCATGAAAAGAAAAGAATCGCTAAAACATTAGTAAGGTGCGTGTTTGTACGGAGCAGAAAGATAGTCGTTGAAGCAAAAGTAAAGTGTTAGGGACAGTGGCAACCTGACATCCGGCAATACAATAAAACTTTCTTCAACTTCCTATATTTGCTTCTTCCCCATTCCATTCTACGTCCCTACACTTACTTTCTTACTTGCCTAAGATTCACACTCTCCTATATCACAATATCCAACATCCCATCGCCAAACAAACCGATTTACATCAATCTTTCCGTCCTCCTTTATGTTTCTCCCAAAAATCCTCTCTCTTTCACATTTCAAAAGCCTTCGGTCTACGCCTATCGTCCTGCCTCAATAGCCATGTTGCCTCGTAGTATAAAAGATGTCATATACATGTCTTAAAGTTTTCCTTACTATCCTTTTCCATTCCCTATTCCTTCTGGTGAAATATACTCGATAGACAAGGAAATATAAAAACAATTCTAATATGCTAATGAGATTTTAGCGGTAAAAATATCACTCAGTGAGCGCATTAATCATGCTCTCAGTTGCCATTATTTTTGATTGGACTCAAGGTCTATCAAAGAAAGCGTACTAGAACAGATTATCATACATTGTCCCTTATAAAAGTACTTCGCATAATTTAATTTAGTTCTCTAGGAAAAATAGATTAATTGATTTACGTACTTGTATAAATGCTAAAAAATCTTCAAATACTCTCCCCATGCTTCAATAATACACTTGCGGAGACGTGCCTGCCACCCCTAGAAATAGCTATAAAACTCCTCTCTATGGGAATATCTCTTAAGAACGTTGTAACATGCTTTTGGATGTTTTCCACGGTCTTCCAATGCTTTCGTTTTCACTCTCTCTTCAGTCGAAAAAAATAAGAACTTGCATTGTGCCTAGTCGAAACTGTAAGGAGGCCGGGGGACCACCGGTGGTACTACGAGCCAGGAAGTTGGTAATGATGAAGGACGTGTGGCTGGAGGCATTGACATGTTGCCCCCAAACACACGTCGCGCCGCATTATAAAGTCGAAAAACACACTTAACGCGGAGGTATGTCTTACCGCTCAGACTGCTCGAAGAAAATTGACGACCGGCTGTGTTGAAAGGTCAGACCCCCAACCATATTTCCCGACCGGTTTTACCACGCTGGAATGGATAGTCGCGTCACAATAAAATCATGCGCATTACCTTCATGATGGACCAGGTATAAGGAAAAATATCAAAATAGGGGAGAAATATCGCAAGGGCTATGGTCACATTCCAAATCCAGTGATGTCGTTTACCTAAATTTGCCTCCAACTCATCACTTGTGGATAGGCATTTTACTCGGTCACATCACAGGGAAAAAGCCGCCGCAGACCCTGTTCGTTGGGCTTTCTCGTGCAGTACGTCTGTCCACCGGTCTCTAGTTCCGAGGATTGGACGGATCCACGCTGCTAGCCGGCATTCACCGAAACAGAATTTAAAAAATGCTCCCGGGGAAGGGGGAGAGGAGGGGCGAAAATGGGAGCGGCGTGGAGGGAGGGAGGAAGGGAAAGCACTCCGGGCGACCGAATTCAAACTGCAAACAGTTGACGGAGTTGAGACGGAGTTGACGGAGAAAGAGATGGAGAAAAAAAATAAACCGTAGAGTCAATGAGGCAAGGCGTGCCCACGACAAGCGCCACGACTCGGTGGTTCTTGTAAGTTCGGCGACGATGGGCATTCATTCATTGGGCCCCCGCACGTCTTCCTCTCTCCAACCCCGAATCCATTTTTCTGCGGTAGGTGGTAGTGGAGGAGTGTGAGGGGATGGGGGTCTATGGGCGAGCCCTCTCACGTGCACGGCTGGAATCCGGGGGGAAGGGGCAAAGACTAATGGCCGCCGACTGGAGAAGACGTATTGGCCGTCGGTCGGATTTACTCGTCCCCCGCCCCGCAACACCGCGTCGTACCCCCGGGGGTCGCAGGCGGACGAGGCGCGGTACCTTATTTGCATGGCGCACGAAGCCAGAGGCTTGCGTGCGTACGGAAGGAAGCGAGGCGCCATCCCCCCTGCACCCCTCCTCCCTGTGAGCGGGGCCGGCGGTTGCCCATTAAATAATCCCTCTGTTTCCTTTTGAGAGGCGAGCACACGGGGGTTGGTGGGTAAGCGTTTTCTCGACAGAAAGTGGGATTCCGGGTGGCGGGGGTGGGGTTCCCCGTGTCTGAATTCCTTTGGGGGGGGCAATACTATGCTCTTTTTTCCTCGGCCGACGCCTTGTGGAGGATTAACGACGTCGGAGGCCCCGTGCGTGTTTGCGGAAACTCCTGTCCCCGCCCCCTGTCACCTCAGGAGGCGGAACGAGTGAATGAGTATTTGTGCCCCCCTAGCCACAAACGCGGAAGGAGGTGATGGAATGAATTGGACGCCGCTTGGAAACGGCCGTCTGGCCAGAGGGCGCGGGTTCCATACCCCGGCCGCTCCCAATCTGTTTGGATTTTTGGGCGGATAATTTGCGAAACACTCCAAAGCAAACACTCGAGAACTGAGTATGTTAGTTAGGACCGCCAGGGAATCAAGGGGACTGACTCCTCCTGGAGTCACGAGAGAAGTGCAGACGGAACTAAAACCACCCCTGGAGTTTGATATGGCATCTCGACGGCAGTGAGTGAGACATTAAATAGAGGAATGGGAGGGATGAAATCTCAAATGTACCGTTTCAAAATATGAAATGCCCAACACAAATACTTACCTAGAAAATAAGTGGTGAAATTAAAAAGAGAAAGTGAGTCCATGGAGGATACTTATGTGGGGAAATGAGCGAAAGAAATATATGGAAAATCGGAGCATTGGAAAGGGATAACGGGTGGAGGGAGTTCGGTAGACGCGAATATTGACAGTTTCGACGTATTTTAAATAATAAAGAACAAATGAGTATCAACATCAAGGGATGCAGCAGAAGGGAAGGGGTTAAACTGATATGGATGAGGGAGGAGATGAGTCGGCGGACCAGGAACATATGATCCTGATTATATCCACGAGGAAGAATAGTAGAAATCCAAGAGTGATTTGGATGGGGGTGTACTACCCTTGCAAATGGCCATCTACCTGAGAGTGATTGGTTCGAATGATTGACAAGGTAGACATTTTTTGGGGAATTAGGCTGGGAGCCACTTGAGTTGCGAAAAGAACAAGCGAGACTCAGACTTATAGAAAGGTTCAGAATCAACGAATTTAACATTGAAATTAGATTGGCATTAATTTGTGGGTTTTGCATGCAGTCTTATTCCTAATTACGGGTGGTGACTCCTCACCACATGCCCTTGCAGTGGCCGGGAAACTGTAGATGCAGATGAGTGTAAGGCAAGCTATACTCACTCCGTATCCATCTACGACTCTGCTCCTTCAGTTTGGTCACTCAGTTTTAAAATGTTATTAGTTCATATTTCACCTCATGAATTTAATTAGTGTCCCTGAAATTCTGATGAGCCTAACTTGTCTTCAAGCTTATTATGGGTCGAATCACCATAATTAGCCCAACATACATGCCCGAGCTGGGATTCGATCCCTCTGCACTTCTCGGTTTAGCAGTAGAGTGCATGTGAGAGCGGGTGGGAGAGGTACGGGAATTGAGTTTTGGAAAAAGGCACGTGTGGATAGATTGATTAGAAGAAACCTGATTGATCTCGCAGAGAAAGTCAGATCCACTCCTTGATTCCCCGCATCGTTCCAAAGCCACTCCCAATCCATGCAATAAACCTAGATGCAAAATATGTCCTATTTTCAAAACCCGAATCCCATCCCTCTCTCACCCGCTTTTTAACTCTCTCCCACCAATTCCCTACTCCTCATGTACTTACAGCAATGTAGTTTACTTTCTTCAGCGCCAACTATGCCCTGCCTTTTAGGATGTACAGTGTACCACACCCCTCAATATTTAAATCAATAACCAACGGGCCTCATGCAAGAATACTTCCCAGATTGGGATGCTCCCAATTCCAAGGCACGCCTTCCAAAATAACACTCCCTTTCACTTATACTATAGTGTCTCTACCACCATCCGCTCAAACTCAAAACAATAAAAAAGGCATAAATCTGGCTCCTCGATGCCTGGAATGAGCCAGAGATGAATATCATGCACCAAAATATCCCACTCTCCAGATATTTTCATTCCGCTTCCGCTCCCAAAACCTTCCATATCAATCCCACACTTCCAACCCTTCCCCCGTCTTCCTCTCATGATATGAATATGAGGTTAATATGGAAGAATGGAGAAGGTGAAATGGACCGAAAGGAAAACCAAATGAGGAAGTACTAGAAATGGTGGGTGAGGAGAGGGGTTTGTTGAGAGAAATCCTATGGAGGCAGGAAAAATGGTTGAAAGGCGTATTGAGCGGTAGTGGGATGTTGAAGAGGGTAATAGAGGGGAGAATGTTGGGCAAGCGAGGTAAGGGCAGGAACAGGATAGGGATGTTGGACGGGATGAAGGGAGGAAAGAAGCACACCGAGATGAAGAGGGACCTGATATAGATTAGTTTGCTCGGTGGGGAGTCACAAAATGTTTATTTGATAGTTGTGTCCATCCAAAAACCTACCTTAACCGGTAGATTACCTAATAATAATAATGAGTATACTAACCTTTCGCCAAGTGAAACCTAAAGCAATAAGAGTTTATCCACCCTCCAATGCTAGCCAGTTTCCCCGTGAGTACCGTTGCTCCAAAAAAATTGATACTTCCGCAACTGGAAGTTAATTTCTTATTATGGAGAGGAAAAGAGTATTTATAAGATTTCTAAATTCAAACGACTTGTTCGTAAAACCGTCATTGTCTCGGAATCGGTGATTTTATGTACCCACCCTTTCTTTTATGTTGACATCCTTTGCCTTGCTAGTAAGTGGAGACTTGAATATGGGAGCCGTGCGGAGCGGCACATGAAAACTCAAAGCCCGGATCGATCGAAAGAATAAATGAGGCATCCACTGGGAAGTAGAATTCGAGATGAATGAGAAAAAATGATCGGTGGAGAAGGGCGTGAAAAACCAAATGACCGTAGTGGTGATCGATCCTATAACTGGAACCTGGTAAAATTTAGGGCTCGAGAGGTCTCACGACTGATTTGCATTGTCCCCTTGGACAGGGCATATAATGAAGAGCGGGACTCAAACCCCAGAATGGAAACAGGATGCTATGTCCGGGATCAGGGACAGGGGAGAGGAGAAAGGGGGGGAGGAAACTTGGGGTGACGCCGTCTCCCTCGTTAAAGAGCCAATTTTGCAACGCGATCTTCGTTTTGTGGGACAGCATACAAAAGAAGGCACGAATGATTCTCATTTCATGGGCTATAACGTAAACTGCGCAGCTCGCAGCAAAGCAGTTTACTCGGCCGACTGCAATTTTGTCCGTCAAAAAGTCAGATTGGCTTAAATAATTGGCGCGGTAAAGTTTTTATTAGGATTCGGAGCACTTGGTGGATCTCTGGCCAGGCAAGGGACGACGGCTGACCAGGGGCTAACACAGCGCCGGAGAAGGCACAAAAGATAAAAAGGCAAAAAAATAGGAGTTCACTCCAAATGAACTCTATTCCTGGAATAAAATTTTTATTAAACTCCTGCAAAATAGAGCTGTGGATCGCATTGGCATTGCTCCTTAATTTTCCACGAAAAGCAGTTACTGGGACAGTGTAATGTCTTTAAGAACTTGGCTGACAATAAGGCCAACAAAAAATGTTTCTCTTTGTTCACAAATACTGCTAACAGAGGAACCTTAATGACGTAATTTGAGGGAAAATGACCTCAGTCATCCATCCATAAAATATCTTTCATTATTTGACCGAAAAATGAATACAACCAGTCAGTTGAAAACAAAAAGTCATTCGATGAGTAAAAAACCCGAACAATTACAATAGGGAAGAAGAATACGCGTTGCTCTATTAATGGAAAAAGATAGTTGAAAATTCAAAAATTTAAAAGATATTTAAAAATTGAGACCGCTTGTCCCGCAAATACATTTAAGTAAGATGCACGAGAAATTGATAACCAATTCCGGCCCGAATACCCGAATACGGAAAGTTCCCGGAATTTATTCAGAAAATTAAAAATACAAGTTTATTCATCTAAATCTATATTGTACCCTTCAAAGTAATCCCCATCGACTGCAACACACTTATGCCAGCGCTTGATCCAATCCTCGAAACATTTTTTATATTCGGTTTTCGGTATGTCCATCAGTGCTTCCTGCGATTTTTCCATTACTTCCTCTCGGCTGCTAAAACGCGTTCCCCGTAATGGTTTTTTAACTCGATTGAACAGAAAGAAGTCACAGGGAGCCAAATCAGGTGAATTCGGTGGCTGTTGGATGGTATTTGTTGCATTTTTCGTCAAAAAATTACGAATAATGATAGCACTGTGCGACGATTTCTGGTCTCTTTCGGCGAATTGCTTCACGCAAACGTCTCATAACGCCCAAATAATACTCTTTGTTTACTGTCTGGCCTTCTGGCAAAAATTCATGATGCACTACACCGTTGTAATCCATGAAAACCGTCAGCATTGCCTTCTTTTTTGACTGACAACGAGGTGGTTTTTTTGGTCTCGGCTCATTTGGTGAACGCCATTCACTTGCCTGATGTCTGGATTGCATGTCGTACTCATAAACCCACGTCTCGTCTCCAGTAATGATCCTTTTGATGAATGTGGGATCGGATTTAGCCTCGCAAATCATGTCTTTTGCGACGTCAACACGGTCTCTTTTTTGCATGAAATTGAGGTCTTTTGGCACCAACTTTGCTGCTACACGACGGAAACCCAAATCATTAACCACAATGTCTTGGGCGGATCCATAGGCAATGTTCAAGTCCTCCGCTATTTCTCTGATGGTTAATTTGCGGTTATTGACCAACATTTCTTTTACTATATCAATTTTTTCACCGACTTTCGATGTCGATGGTCTGCCACTGCGTTCATCATCTTCGATTGACTCACGACCACTTCTGAACCGCTCGTGCCACTGGTAAACGACCGTTTTTTTAAAGAATCGTTGCCGAAACACTTTTCCAACATTTCCAACGTCCGTGCGCCACTAAATCCGTTTTTTACGCAAAATTTAATACAAGTTCGTTGTTGCAAATTTAAATCCATTTCTGCAATTGTAAAAAATCGCCAACACACACAGAGATAGATGTACTCTTGGCTACGTAACTTTTGCAAATGTCAAGTTATGACACTAAGATTTAAAGGGAATATCAACAACAGATGTACCAATTTAACAAAAAAACAGAACTCAAATCGGAACGATGGGAGCGCCACACGGTGGTTATTCCGGGAACTTTTGGTTCAAGGTAGTATTTTACGCGTTTTTACCCAAAAGACTATTTTCACCAGCCTATAAACTCTATACAGGCATATAAAAATAAGGCATTTAAAAAGAAAAAATATTTTAGCAGGATGTAATAAACAGGAGTATTATTTTATCAGAGAAACCACATGTTTTTTACAAAAATATTGTAAACATTCTTTGGAAAACCATTTCTTAATAACGCCGTTTTAGGTGATTACTTTAGTCAAAACTATCCATCTGACATTCAAATTAAGCCAAAGAAAGTAAATAATGTATAAGTTTTTTAAACACAAGACATTATACTGATATATTAGCGAAAATTAATATAATTTTACAATGCTTGGCTCCAATATTTCCTTAAAATAATTTAGAGAGACTTAATGAAAAAAAGGTTTTGCAAGCATAAGGCAGCATAAATATCCACATAGCATACACTAGCCAAACTGATGTTTTGATAAAATATAATATTATTAATTTAAAGCGTAAGATCATACGAGACAAAAAAGGACTTTTATAATCACGTGCTGAAAAGAGTTAAAAACATTTCAGATATATTCATACAGAAGTGGAATCACGCTGCGTTTGGAAATGCTCGACTTAAGGAGACGTCATAAACGAGTACTCGAAATAATGATCATACATTGTCCATTAGCGGCCGAAGGCATACAGAAATAACAACGGAATTCAACGCAGTTACAAAATAAACCCGCGTAAATTCCAACCCATCCCCTGCTGCAGAAAAGAAAATTACATCAGCTGCGAGATTTCTAACCCATACGTTGGGAAACCCGGTGAAATTGGAACTCCTCCCACTACAAACATCGGTACCTGAAGAAATCATTGCTTTGAGTTGAGTGAAGTTTATGTTCACCGCAAAATTACCTCCTCATTATTACGTCTACAAAAGCGATGACAATCGAGTCACTTAATAATCGTGGGCGAGTGGCCGCATCAAGCAAGCGGACACTGGGTCACCCTTTTCAATAGACACCCCTAAAGTGACAGTTTTGGACGCACATTCGACAGCCGTAAAAGAGGGAGCTGGACTTCTAGAAATAGTACACGTCCGTGGGAACGTCCGTCTGGAAGTGACGGGGCTAACAGCCACCTAAATTTTTTGACATACGCTTTTTGATACACTTCCCGAAGTATGAGAAGAGGGTAACGGAACCCGCCCCCTCGCTCAACAAGCAATAAAGGGAAGAGAGGCAGGGGGCTGCCGGAGGGCTCTTTGCGGGGGAGGGTTAAGGGTAGTAAAATCACCCCTGCCTCCCCATAACTGTCGCCTACTCCTTGCGGTTGGAGGGCTCGCTGTTATCGTAGCCGGGGAAGAGGTGTGATGGGGCCAAATGGCCTCTCTCCGCACGGGTAAGAAATTCGAGCTTTCGAAATTCTCGTGCTGTGTGTTACCGTCTAAGTTTTTTATTCAACACTTCCGTGTTACTTCGAAGAAATCATCTGTATATAAATATATATGGGTGTACATATATATATATATATATATACACACATATATACACATATATATTTACATACATACGTATTCAGAGGCTTTAAAGGTGAGCCATGTGCATCCATTAGTCGTTTGCTTGTGAAATTAAATAAATGGGGAAACTCAGAGGAAAAACATTTTACAAGCGAGGGTGTGAAAATCTGGATGCTTTCTGTGGTCTATTACCACCAAATACATTCTTCTTTAAAGCATACTTCAGCTATATCTTCGCAATTATTTTTCCAAAATTTCTCTCTGCTTCGACGACTAAGGGTGCATCTTGGAATGGTGCATCATATGACGGAACATCTTGCAATGTTGAAATTCCATTTTTGCGATTATTGGCAGACCTTTCACTCATATTCTCTTCCAGCTGATTCGCACCTGTCAGCATTCAAATTTAAGTTACATCCCAAATATTTTCATTTAATTTAGAACCGATATTCCAACGGCCTATTGGCTTCGAAGAGGTGCCTTCTTCGGGGACGTAGGAGAGGGGGATGAGTCATGGGTTGACATACAGATGGCGCGGCGGAGGGATGCGAGGAATGCTCCTTGCGATAGAGGCTCCCCGGAGCATTTAGCGGAGATGGACTGAATCAACGTCCTCCCGCTTTGCCGCGTTCTTCGTCGATGGGAAACCAACCCCCTTCCTCCTAGAGTATGGCGCACATAAATAACCAAGAGTGCCCCCCCGCCCCCTGCACCTTCTGAGGCCGCTCGAGAGGAGTTATTAGGAATATTAGCCACCCGCAGCTGTATTACTGCCGGCGAATGGACCGCAGCAGGAGTTCGATAATCGAAGGCGTACGATACTCCCACGTCTTGATTAGCTTTACATACATTGAGTCGTACAGATTTAAAAAAACATCCGCATTACGTTAATAACGGGCCGAATGAATCCGTCAAGGCGGTGATTCAATGGATTACGAGGCACAGATTAGCTGAAGTGACTCGCGCCTTTTGAGTAAACGGTTGGAGTGAAGATAGTTTCAGGCATGCGCACTGGTGTATTGTTCGTGAAAAGTTGCTAGCAAGTATAGGCTCATGTCCTCCAGTACGGCTGAGAGCATAGCTCAGAACACGCAAAGAAACATCTACATCTAAATAATACCCCACAAGGCGCCACAAGTGCGTGTGGCGGAGGGTGTTAGGTCACCAACCGTAAACTAGAATAATATGCTTAACTAAATCATGCTACCTTTTCGCAAATATTAGTTTGTTCATTCACTCGACAAACCTTCATCAAATAAGAAAGAAAGCACTTGTAACATTATTTAAAAACAGGATTTGTACATTGAAATCATGTTGTAGAACTATTAAAAAGACGAGTCTATTAAAAAAAGGATAACATTGAAGTAGAAACATGCCAGATATCGACAAATACATTCACTACTTATTCTAATTATCTTCTACGCGATTGCTTTCATGTCTATTATGATCTCTAATGGTTCGATGAAAAGAGGACATTTTAAATCTATCCGTTCTACAATAAATCACCCTGATTTTACGTTCGCGAGTTGATCTATCATAGTAAGTGGAGTCCTGTAATGCTGGTATGTCGTTATCATCCTCAGATAAGTTACCTGCCTCAAATAGTACGAAGTGAATTTAACCTGTATTTTGGCCTAGTGGTGAACTAGTGGCTCCCATTCTATTCCTTCCATTATTATCGTGACACTGCTCTACTTCGTTCATAGCAACTTTTCACAATCCTTGCTGCTCTTCGTTGCACTCGATCTAGCTCCAAAATTAAACCTAACTCATGAAGATCCCATACACTTGCAGTATACTTAAATTGGGGACTAACCAACGTGATAAATAGAAGCCACGCACGATACCGTATTGCCTCATCCAAAACTTTTCATAAAACGAAAATGAATATAAGTTTAACAGATGCAGGAAAAATGTGAACAGAATCTGGCTTTCAACAAAAGCACGCTTTAGTGAAAGAAAAAAAGTCACAGACTCGATAGTAATAACACTAATAGCAGCGAAATATTATAGATAATTTTGAAATCAAAAGGGTAAATTCCAAGTTATTACTGTTCGGAAGAGGAATAATCTGATTCATGTCTATTAAACATTAATGGGCTAGTAAACGCTGTTCGGATATTTTAAGAATGTTAACATCCTAAATTGATGACTATTGGTTTCCCTGGTGATTGACTAGTGTCCGAAATGAAGCCGGAGACCTTTCCGTCGGTATTCGCGTTTGCGGGAGGGGGCTACTCCGCTTGGAGAATACACTGCAAGTTTATCTGCTATCTGCTGCTAATCAACTGCGTTTATCAAGTACAAATGGAGGGGGAAATAAAGAAGGGAGAAAAAATGAAAAGAAAATAAGTTTTTTAAAGGAAGGTGTGTGCCTGCAATAAAGAGAAGTCTTGAAAAAGCAATTAAGGGACACCTGCCGCGGAGATGGGGTGCGGGGCATGTCCGGGAGGTGGCTTGGGAAGCATGAGGGAGGGAGGGAGAGTCGAGGAGGGTGAAATGGCATACAGTGGAGGTCATAAGCACATTCGTTGCGAGGGGGCGGGGCTCAGAGGAGAGGGGAGGAATGGGGGGGGCGATAGGAAACGAGACCGCTTGAATTTATATCCCCAGAATAATTGCAATCTTAATTAGGTGCTTTTTCCCGACGACTTCTGCGACCTCTTTACCGGAATAATGGCGCACGAAATTACATTTTCATTCGAGATAATTATCCTTAATTGGTTGGTTCATGCTTTCAGATGATTATTATTAAATTTACATTTTTGTTCAAACTCTAAGGCATTTTTTATCAAAAAAATAGTACTCATAAATGCCCCACTTAGATTCGGCGCTTTCTCGTAGAGGGTCTCCTGGTGCAACGGAATAAAATAGGGGGCGGCGCAATCTTTATTTTTCCTTCGCGTTTTTTTTTTAAATGAAAAAAAAACGGAAAGACGAAAGACGCCGCCACGTCAATGTATGTCCCCATTAGTAGTGATAATTTAAACGCTTACAATTCCATTTTTTAGTATTATGCATTATTCTGAATACGCAAAGAAATATTTCGAATTTAATTCTTACACAGTTTCCTATTTCTCGGCAATGACGGCCGAAAAACAATCTGTAATTTACAATTTTTATGGAAACCATAAGTGCGGACTTTCCTCAAAGAAAACGAAAGAAGAAAGCATATGGGATTTATTTTATATTGCAGTCACGACGGAGAATGGCCCGAGACATTATTTTCTCCTATTTTTTCTTATTAGCGGAGACACTCGGGAATAATCATGAGGAAAAAACTACTTCAAATTGAAGAAATGACGCTACAAATAAAAGGAAGCGGACTTAGCATTCCACTCCTGAGGCACACCGTGTAATCCAGCGATGGCTTTACGCGTCACACAAATTACCTCGTGTTCAAAGTCGGAGCACAAATTTATATTCTAAATATTTCTAGGGCAAATAATTCCGAGGGTTAAGTGCGCAATTCAACGATTGTAATTTGTATATGAGATTTCCCAATGATTAGATGAACTGTGGATAACAGTATCGGAACAAAGGTTTCTATTCCGGTTTACCTCCATTCCGCAAAACTTTCAAGGAATTAATATTTGTTCCCGCTGCCTTAAAATAAAATGAATTCAAAGTTATTGTGCCCTTTTCGGGGAAGGAGAGAGTGGGTCTGTATCAAAGGAAATTTCGCTCTGCAAAGATTTACTGCCTGCCGTGAACTTCTAAGCTTAGTCCATTTCCCCAAACGCAGTAAATGCTCTGATTAATAGCTCATTCTAGGCGCATGCATATACTATATATCTTCTCTGACAAATGTATTTGGCATAACAATAGTATCATTATACTGACTTCCTCACCGTTTTTCCTGATAAATCAACAAAACAAGCCAATAAATTTGAGCGCTGAAACAATTGATCTGCCATAACTAGGCTACCGTAAATAGCAAAATAGTGGAATGAATTGCAGAAAACAAGAACAAATAAATCAATTGCAATTATATATTGAGGTATAAACGGGATTTTGTGGAATGTGCTTCGTCGGAATGTGAGGATATGCGGGGCACAAACAATTTCTTTTCAATTATCATAATATTGCGTCCGGTTCTGTTTTGTAATATTAGAACCGTTATTTAAATTATCCCTTGAAGAACACCAGCTACTCGATCTGAAAGGTTTTCGAGAACTTAAATGGTGCTCAAATTCTATATCACTCACTGAACACTAGGTGAAATTCCCATTTCCTCAGTGTGCACAACTGCATAATTTTTAAGTTTATCGTTACTTAGCCCTTAATTGCTTCAAATTTTTTCCCTCAAATTTATTGTTTATGTGGCTCATGTAATTAATTTTTCCACTAAAAAGGTTGCTAGTATCATGCAGAGTATTCTTGTTTAAGCCCAAAAAAATGGCAGTACGAGTACTGGTTATTTGCGAGTACTCATATATAAAACATTAAAAAATCCTCCTGACATTTGTTTACGGGAGCGAAATATGGTTATTCTTGGATAGACACAGAAATGCCGACTTGACATGGGATGCATTTATCATGGGAAGAAAGGGAAGTGAAGGCCGAGACAGCCATGCGCCAACGTGGCCGATGGGATACGGGAGCCAAATAATACTTGTCCCATTAACGGAAGATCCCGAGTTCAGTAATGCAAGAGAGGCTAAAGAAATATATGGGGACAGGGCTGAATGGAGGACATTCTTGGAGACATGATACGAGGTATGTTCAAAAACGAACGAGAATTTTAATTTTTCGGACAAAACACTTATTTATTCTCATGCATTGATGTTGTCACCTTCAAAGTAGTCCCCATTGGAGATTATTCACTTGTGCCAAGTGGCTTGTTCCAAGCCACGAAACACTACTCAAACTCGATATTTGAGATAGCCTTTAGTTCTTTCACCGATGCGCTTTTAATGTCATCTACGGCTGTAAAACGACGGACTTTCAAGGTTCTCTTAATTTTTGGAAATAGGAAAAAGTCACACGGAGCCATATCTGGCGAATATGGAGGCTGGGCATCGTTAGAGTATTTTTTTTGCCATAACTTCACGAACAAGCAATGAAGTGTGAGCTGGTGCATTATCGTGGTGCAAAAGCCATTTTGGAACGAATTGTGCTGCCACGAGTTTCATACCCAAAAAATTAGAAAAAATGTCATGACATGATCCAATCGATATGCCAACATCATCAGCGACATCTCAAATTGTGATTCCGTGATCGTCCATAATCATTTCTGTCACTTTTTCCACGTTTTCAACGTTGTTGATGTGCTGGGGCGTCCAGGGCGTTCGTCATCTTTAGGGTCTTCACGGCATTCTTGGAAACGCTTATCTACATCTACATAATACCCCGCAAGCCGCCGCAAGGGCGTGTGGCGGGGGGTAGTCGGGAGGCGGGGGGCGTGTGAGGGAGTATACCACTCGTAAACTCTTGATTTACTCATAGTAGACTCACCATAGGCCCTTGTTAACATTTCACACACTTTGTTACACTTTATTTCATTTTTACGAAAAATTTGATACAAATTCTTTGACCATTTCTTTTAACAAACGAAAATCGCCGAGCTCATAAAACACTTCTAACCTTAGTGGCTGTCACAGACAAAGTGCACCATGAAAACAGCTGAAAGTTTTATCATACTTAAGGGGCGTGTATACCAACATAATAAAAAAGTTTTGAAAATCAGACTCTCCAAGCTCGCGAAATGAAAAACTTCCCGTTAATTTTTTAACACACCTCGTACATTCTCTTTCTTCGGTCAGCATTTCCTGGTATGACCTACTCCAAAAGTTAAGCATTACATACACGATTGTACCTCTCCTTCGATTGACTCAATTTTGAATAACTTATATCAGGAGAAAATGTAGCTTCATTATTTCACATTTAAAAAATAATTATCACTCCTTTCTCGGTGCATATGCCATCATAGGAGATGTAGCGATTCATTCAGCCTCTCTCCATCACTTAGCCCCGACTGTAGCTTAGATGTGTGCATAGCGCGGCAGCTGAGCACCACCGCAATCCACCCACAAGTATTCCTTGTACATACTATTTTACTCCCTCTATTTGTTATGAAATGCGTTTACCCCGCATGAACTATCTAGCAAGACTGACCAAAAGTCTGCACTGTTGTAAGCTGCAAGAAAGCTGTTCGCACACGAATACACAAACACCCGCTTCAATCTCCTAGTTACGGGATAATGGCAAATGGGAGCTTCCAATGTGAAAATGGCAGCGAGTTAAAAGAAATGAGTACTTTTTTGAATGCCTTCTTCATCTGACTAATTTTTTTTACGAGGCTTAGGTGAAAATGTCTCGGCCAGGCATTGAAATACTGTGATTTTCAGTAAACAAATTATTGTATTGTTTCCATAATCTTCCTCAACGCTGAATGAGAAACGCTGATCAGGCGTATACTTGGTCCGGTGTTTCTGCAACATCGGTAATCCTTCCCGGAAGCGAGAGTCTGGAATTCTGTAAAAATATCTATCTACGGCCCACTTAACTTCTTCATTGGACTCAAAGCGCTTCCCAGAAGGAAATTTCTTCAAGTTTGGGAATAGATGAAAGTGTGAGAGTGCTAAACCAGGAGAGTAGGAGGGGTGACCGAGCAAATCTCACCACATATCCCGTAGTTTTCCCATTCCCAACGCACCTTTGCCAGAATAGGTGCGTTGTCCGGGTAAAAGATGATATTTTCTTCTTCAAGCCTGGCCTCTTCTCGCCAATTATGGCATCTACCTGGCCAACTTCTACTGCAACACTACGTGTAACAAACCTACAAGAGAGAACAAATTGAAACTTGTCTTTCGAACTAATGAAAAATACACCCAAAGAGGAATCATAAATTTTCGCTGATTGGAACGCCATCTCTGTGTCAGGCTGAGAACATTTACCCTTACACCTTACTTTACTTCACTTTACACCTTACCCTCGTAACTGTGATGGTAACTTGCATGCCAGTCAGAATCATCGAACGGAAGTACTTTTGAGCTGAGAGTAAGGTAGATAGGGCAGGGAAAGTGGAACTCGCCTCGTCGTACCACACCCCCGAGTGGCGGGAAATCCACACACTAGGGTACGGGGGGCAGTTGCTTTCACTGCGACCCTTGCGGTCATTCACAAAGTTCTTGCACCCGAGAAATCGCAAAGCTTCGGGAAATCTTAAGGTTACCAGTGAAGTCATTCGATTTAAACCTTTGGTCTGTACAAGCTCTTCGCCTAGGAAATGATCTCCGTTTGATATTATTTTATTTCTCTTGAAATGAATATGATGTTTTAAATGTTTTCCGTTAAAAATAAATTTCCACCAAATAATATATAATTCTCTCCGTTTTTCTCAAAAAAACACTTTGTCACACGCCAGACTCTTCATTTAATGAATTCAAATATAGCCACGTAATTTTATTAACATACATATTATTTGTAAGTGATATTATCTTTAAATGTTTTGGAAAATCCTGTTATGTTTGGATGTTATTTCATCATATAAATTATATTTTTATAAAAAATGACCAAAATGAGGCTGTTACAATTAATTATATCCCTATATTTATAATTTTATAAATGTTAATACGACATCTCAACATTTATGTAGATCTCTGAAATACCCTATCCCTGAAAGACGTAGCCAGAAATGGCTCCAGCCTCCGCCTTCTTGGCCAGGCTCCGCCTTTTCATCGGCGAAAAGACGGAGCTTGCTATTAACTACGGTACTGAGGTCATTTATGTAAATAAGGAAAAGGAGGGGACCTATGACGACACTTCCTTGTGGTACACCCGACGTGACCTTGACAGTATCGGATGATACACCGTCCAGGACGACTGTTTGGACACGATCACTTAAGAATTGTTTTATCCAGTTAATAATAATTTCGTGTATTCCATAGGATTCCAATTTCGCCAGTAATTTGCAATGAGGGACATTATCGAAAGCATTCGTAAAATCTAGGAATATCGCATCAACTGGAATATTACTTTCACCGGAGTTCAATATATCATGTACAAAAAGTGCGAGTTGAGATTCGCAGGATCTACCCTTACGGAAGCCGTGTTGGTTATTAATTAATAAATCTTGGCTATCGAGGTGCCTCATCATGGAACGAACAATGATGTGTTCAAGAATTTTACAGGAAATGGAAGTCAGCGATATTGGCCTATAATTACTGGGGTCCTCCCTGTCTCCGTTTTCAAATATGGGTGTTGCCGAAGCTACATTCCAGCCGTTTGGCACGCTTTCTTCTGCTAATGATTTCTTAAGTATTATATCTAGATATGGGGCAATTTCAGCCGACAGTTCTTTATACACGCGCGCCGGTATCTCCACAAGTCCCGGAGATTTGTTGGGGTCTATGTTTTTAAGGAGTAATTCTATTCCGCGGGTTGGAATATTGATTGCTTCCTTTGATTGCTGAAATGTTTTCGGAAGGTTCTGGGGTATATTTTGTGAGGATATGTTGAAAACACTCTGGAAGAATGAGTTTAATATGTTGGCTTTATCTGAACTACGCGTTACTTTATCCCCCTTTTCGGTATTCAATGAGTTTACGGTGGACTTTTTTCCCTGGACTTCCCTGACGTAGGGCCAAAACATCTTTGGGTTATCGTTCAAATGTTCGCCTAATTTTTTCCTTTTGAATTCTGCTAGCGCCTTCCGGAAGGCCTTCTTGGCAGTGGACCTAGATGATTTGTAGTTCTGTATGGTTTCGTTGATTTTATCAGGGGAGGAATCTTTTAACTACGTTTTTCATTCTGGCATGGCACACCCTTTGCCGCCTAAGAGATTTCGGACTTCTGAGTTGTACCATCGGGGTTCCTTATTCTCTTTTATATATTTACTAGGTAGGAACTTCTGTATTGCTGAACGTGTTATCCTAAGAAAATTATTCCAAGTATCCTCGTCACTACTAGTTTTGCTTAATTCGTCAAATATAAAAAAAGAACTTTTTAATTCACATTTTAAGCCACCATAGTCCGCTTTATTGAACAAATACACCTTTCTCTTAGGTTTGTTAACTTTATCTACGCTTAGAGAAAATTTAGCGTTTACAGCCCTGTGATCACTGATTCCGTCAACAACTTCTATATTTAAGACCTTTTCGGGTATATTTGTGGCTAACAGATCAAGAATGTTCTTTCCCCTTGTTGGTGAAGTGACTAATTGATGTAGGGAATTCGAGGTGAACGCAAATAAGAGGAACTCGCATAGATCCTTGTCTTTACCTCCATTTATAAAACTGTATGAATCCCAATCTATTGTGGGAATATTAAAATTACCTCCGATAATTAGGCTATGCTCACTGTTGTGGGATCTAAAGCTTTGTATCTGTTTTTCTAGGTCTGGTATTGAGTTAATGCTAACGTGGGGTGGCCTATAATACGCACAGATATATATTCTTTTCGATCTGGGTGTTTTCACTGAGCATCATACACTTTCCCTACAGCTATCAGGGAATAACTCGGCTCTACTGACGTTAGAGTTCTTAACCGCAATAAACACTCCTCCTCCGGCTCTATTTCTTCTGTCGTTTCTATAAACTATGAAGGACTTGGGAAATATTTCGCAATCTGCGATGTCATTAATACTGTTCTTAATATACATTAATGACTTAAGCTCAAACGTTAGTGGCAATCTCATATAATTTGCTGATGACACGATGGTATACAGGGAAATAAGGAGCCAACTAGATTGCGAACTACTCTCTAGGGACATAGACACAATCCCGGATTGGTGAAAGAAATGGGGATTCATGCTTAATATAGACAAATGAACAGTTTTGAAATTTTGGAATAAAGAAAGGGGCAAACATGACATGAACTACGAAATATAGGGTTCCGCACTAACTACGGCCAAACAAGTAAAGTATTTGGTGGTAGTTCTAACACCCTTTCATGGGGAGCACATATCAGGACAATATGCGGATCCGCTTTGAAGAAACCGGCTTCGTTAAAAGGGTGGTGGGGAAATGTGATGACAAAGTAAAAGCGATGTGTTATTTCGATCTCGTTAGACCTCATTTGGAATATGCCGCGAGTATATTCTT
Source organism: Hetaerina titia (assembly GCA_037158775.1). Classification (NCBI taxonomy): domain Eukaryota; kingdom Metazoa; phylum Arthropoda; class Insecta; order Odonata; family Calopterygidae; genus Hetaerina; species Hetaerina titia. The sequence continues at coordinate 11,289,149 of CM073777.1, read as the reverse complement.
GGGAGTATATTAAGCAATATATTCTCCTTGGGAGAAAATCTGGCAAAAAGAATCAGTTAAAGTCCAGCGAATATTGATCAGATTCGTGAACATTTGTTACAATAAGAAGACGAGTGTGATAGGCCTTTGTGAGGAATTAAGCTAAGAGCCAAATGAGGTGCGAAGGGAACAAGCGAGACTTTTCGAAAAGTTCAGACCGAACGAGTTTGAAAATGACACGAAGGAGTCAATTATTATGGTCCCACACTACTTGTGTAGATAAGACCACAAAGATAAGGGAGGTGGACTCCGGTATACACATAGATGTACAAGAACTCGTTCTTTCCCCGAAAAATGAGGAATCAAAATAGTGAGAAATGAGATTTATTATAGAAATATTAAAGGCATTTAATTTACATATCAGGACAAGATTAAACGTTGCGTTGACAAAATGTAGATTCGTAGGTGTATGTTAGTTGATAGTATACATATATATATATATATATATATATATATATATATATATATATATATATATATATATATATATATATATATATATATAAAACTTAGACAGTAACACACAGCACGAGAACACATAAAAAGAACACTTACAATAATATCTTGATAATTTCAACGGACTCGAGCTCCGTCTTCTTCGGAAGATAAGATATGACTAAGGAAAACGGTACGCGGTGCAGAGAGAGTATGGGACGAGGGAGAGGGGAAAAACAGGTAGTGGGGGAGGGGTGAAGGAGGGGTATATGGAGGGGGAGAAAGCGGAGCGGGGAACAGGTGGTGGGAGAGGGGTGAATGAGGAGGTTATGGAGGGGGAAAAGGAGGCCAGAGGGGAGCGGAGATGGAATAAGGAGGATACGGAAATAGTAACAAGCGACACAAAACTAACAATTCATCCACAGATCCCACAACACCCATGACCAAGGCATCAACTCACCAAGTCATCATAAGGGCTTGACAAGTCAAAACACAGGACAAGGATGACAAAATGTATGCGGATGAATAAATTGTCCCACCACCTCGCAAGAAACAAATCCACCTCCATCCATCTCAGCCCCACCCCCCCATTTAGTGAACGACATTGAGACCCGGATGTTGATAGGATTTACACAGCCATATAAATGCCAATTCCATTGTTTTTAATTTTATAGGGTCATCGGATGGGGGAAGGGATGCCAGCACGGAAACATTGTAACAGTGGTTTAAGGGGGTGTTGTGGTTGGAGGCATGTTTTGGGATGGGAAGACCCGCGGACGGGGAGGAGGGATTACATGAGGCGCGATGATTGTTCACCCTGAGGTTCAGGGGTGTAGAGCACTGGCCTATATAAAATGCCGGGCAGAGTTTGCAAGTCAGAAGATAGATTACATTCTGAGATGTGCATGAGGAGTGGAGGAAGAGCGGGAGAGAGTTAAAAGGTGGGATGGAGAGGGGTGGAGTGGTGAAAATAGGACAAGTTTTGCATCTAGCTCGCAAGCACGGAGTGGGTGTGATTCTGGGGGGGGGAGGGGATTTGGAAAGAGGCTTGGTGGATTTGAGGAGATGTGATAGGTTGGCGGGCCCTTTGAAGGTAACAGAAGGGCATTTAGGAAGAAGGTTGGACGAAACGTTGTGATTTTTGAGGATGGGGTACAGGTCTTTGAGGGTGAATTTAAGGGACTGGATGCCAGGGAAGTAGGAGGTGCATATTGAGAGAGGGTGGGAGTCTGTGGTTGAGGGAGGATTGGGGGTGTAGGATTGTTTTAGGATTTTTTTGTGCAGGAGAGAATCTGGGTATCCCACTTGGAGGAGGGAATGGTGAAGGTTGTTGAGGTATTTGTTGAGGGATTCGGGATGGTTGCAAATGCGGTGCCCGCGGATAGAGAGGGAGTAAGGGAGGGAGCGTTTGGTGTGGTAGGGTTGGCATCTGTTAAAATGAAGGTATTGTTGTTTGTTAGTAGGTTTAGTATGTACGGAGGTTAGAAATTTGTTGTTAGTTAGGGAAATATTTACATCGAGGAAAGTGATCTGTGATGATGAGATGTTGGAAGTGAAAGAAAGAGATGAGGAATCATTAAGTTGGGAGATGAAGGAATTGAGGGAGTCTATGTTATGTGGCCAGAGTAGAAAGATGTCATCAATGTACCGGAGCCACAGAAGGGGTTTAAGAGGGTAACTGGAGAGGAACTTCTCTTCCAGGAAACCGAGGTGGAGGTTAGCGTATGACGGGCTGAATCTACTTCCCATGGCACAGCCCTTGATTTGGAGGTAAAAATTGTCATTAAAAGAAAAAGAGTTACCGGTGAGGATGATGTTAGAAAGGTCAATGAGAAAATCGGTGCTTGGAGTTTGGGGGCTAGGGCGTTTGGAGAGGAAGTGGCGTAGGGAAGCAAGGCCTTCTTCGTGAGGAATGGAGGTGTAAAGGGATGTGACGTCAATTGTGGCCATAATGATCTTGGTGTCAGAAGGGAGGGAAATTGAGTGGAGCAGATTGAGGAAGTGGTAGGTATCTTTTACATAGGAGGGTAACGCGTGAACTAAAGGTTGGAGATAGTGGTCGACGAAGGCGGAAATTCTTTCGGTCGGGGAGTTGCGGGAGGAGACTATAGGACGCCCTGGGTTTTCGGGTTTGTGGATCTTGGGGAGGATATAGAAGTCGGGGGTGTTTGGATGGGAAGGTGAAAGGAGGGAGATGTCACTGGGGGATAGGTTTTCATTAGGGCCGTAGTCGCGGAGGAAAGCGATAATATCCTCATGGAATGCAGGGTTAGGGTTAGACGGAATATGTTTATACGAAGAAGTGTCTGCGAGTAGTCTGTTAGCTTCTTTTAGGTAATCATTGGTGTTTAAGACTACCACTGTTGAGCCCTTGTCAGCGGAGGTGATGACCAGGTTGGGATTTTTTATTAGTTTTCTCAATTTGGATTCTTATGCAGGGGAGAAATTAGGTTTAGGATTCAGAGAGTTGAGGAAAGAGCACTCTGCACCGCGTACCCTTTTCCTTAGTCATATCTTATCTTCCAAAGAAGACGGAGCTCGAGTCCGTCGAAATTATCAAGATATTATTGTGAGTGTTCTTTTTATGTGTTCTCGTGCTGTGTGCTACTGTCTAAGTTTTTTATTAAACACTTCCGTGTTACTTCGAAGAAATCATCTATACATATATATATATATATATATATATATATATATATATATATATATATATCCCTCCCATGGACTACAACCTTGTCGTGGTGGAAGGGCTTGTGTGTTCCGATGACCCCTAGAGCTGTGCTGGCGGGAGTAATAATAATTACTCCTGGAAGGGTCACCCATGCCAGATAGGTCGAAGGTTAGGAGCCAGACGAAAGGTAGTCCACGCAGCGTCTGTTCCTCAGTGAGGCGGCTGCAATGGCGTCTGACCCCAGTGGGGCGGCCATTAAGTGATGGTGTCACGTTAAAAACACTATTGAGGAAGGCAACGGGAAACCACCTCAATTATGATTCCCAAGAATATTATGATGGGCACTATAGATAATATGAGTCCTGGAACTACGGGATTCGGCCCAAGAGGCCGTGTGTCGTGCCCGGCAGCGGGAGAGGCAAGGCTTCCGCGGTCGTCATCCCACGAAACCCTTGCAGGGAAGAAATAACTTCAGCAGGACAGAAGACTCAGAAGAAGGCGAAAGTAGTAAGAATAGGAACCTGGAACGTCAGGATAATGTAGAGGAGAGGCAAATTAGAAAATATTAAGCGAGAGATGGAAAGAGGTAACATAGATGTTTTAGGCCTCTGCGAGGTGAGATTGAAGGATAGCGGGGATTACTGGAGTGACAATTATAGAGTAATATACAGCGGCGGGGACGAGAGCCAACGATGGGTAATCGTAATTTTAAATAAAGGGGTAGGAAGAAGCGTAGTCAACATAGAGGAAGTGACAGATAATATTTTACTCGTAGAGATTAAAGCAGAGCCGACGAACTCGGTCATTATTCAGGTATACATGCCACCGAGCAACCACAAGGAGGAAGAAGTCGATAGGATGTATGATGAGTTAGAGGATATCATCGCGAGTGTTCCTGCAGGGAAACATTTGATAGTGATGGGGGATTGGAATGCGACGGTAGGCGAAGGAAGAGATGGTGGTGAGGTGGGGGACTATGGGTTAGGCACGAGGAATGAACGCGGGGGAAAGCAATTGAATTCTGTAGGAGACAGGGGTTAGTCATCACTAACACATGGTTTAGACACCACAAAAGGCGTAGGTATACATGGAAAATGCCAGGTGACTCAGAAAGGTATCAGTTAGATTATATTCTGGTTAGGCACAGGTTTAGGAACAGTGTGATAAACTCGCACAGTTTCCCAGGAGCGGAGGCGGACTCTGACCACAATTTAGTTGTTATGAAATGTAACGTCCGTATCAAAAAGATAAGGCAAGGGCGGCGGGTTAGGAAAAGGAATTTAGAAGCAGTAAATGGATTAACGAGGAAGGAGTATCAGCAGGCTGTAGAGAAAATGATGGATGACGGTAAAGAACTGAGTACTATTGAAGAAAGATGGGAATGTATCAAGAAAGGGATATTGGAAGCCGCTAAAGACACTATAGGAACCGTAAACGGGAAAAGGATAAGGAAACCATGGGTAACGGATGAGATGATTGCAAAGATAGATGAGAGAAGAAGATGGAAAAATGTAAACACAGAGTTAGGCAAGATGAGGTACAAAGAGTTAAACAATAAATTGAGAAGGGCCACAAACAAAGCAAAAGAAGAATGGTGGAAAATGCAATGCGCGGATATGGAAAGTTTACAGAAGAAGGGTGAAATTGGTGCTTTATACAGCAAGGTTAAGTTATTATCGGGAAGTAAGAAGGCAAGATCTGTGCTAACAGTTAAAGATAAATGGGGTAAGATAATAGTTGAACCAGGAAAAATCCAAGAGAGATGGAAGGAATATATAGAAACACTGTATGGTAAAGAACTTAGGCCGACAAGGTTAGACATAGAAAAGGAACAGAAGAAGATAGCTTAGGTCCAGGCATACTCGAAGATGAAATAGAAAGGGCATTAAAGGAGATGAAAGGAAATAAGGCTGTGGGGGTGGACAATATTCCTGTAGAAATGTTGAAATGGTTAGGGAAAGGTGGGAAGAAGGCCATATATGGACTGATTCGTAGTATCTATGAGGAAGGAATCTGGCCGGAAGATTTTGTGAGATCGGCGTTAGTTCCTATTCCAAAAAAGGCAAAGGCTTCGTCATGTGAGGATTACAGAACAATAAGTTTGATATCCCACGCAGCTAAAGTTATTCTCAGGATCATCAACAAAAGGATAGAGAGTAAGGAAAATGATTACTTAGGGGATGATCAGTTTGGGTTCAGGAAAGGAAGAGGTACGCGTGATGCCATTGCAGTAATGAGATCACTAGTCGAGAGGAATATAGAATACAATCAGGACGTTTTTGCCTGTTTTGTAGATTTCGAAAAAGCGTTTGAGAGAGTGATTTGGGAAAAATTAATGCGTGTATTGCAGAAAATAGGAATGGATTGGAGGGACAGGAGACTGATCCGCAACCTGTACATGTCTCAGACTGCTCAGGTGCGAGTTGGGAACGGAGAGTCCGAATGGGCAGTGTTAGGAAGAGGTGTAAGGCAGGGTTGCCCATTGTCACCGGTACTGTTCAACGTATATGTAGAGGAAATGATTAAAGAGGCATGGGAAGAACTGGAGGTAGGAATGAAAGTCGGAGGGGAATTCGTAAAATGGGTTTGGTTTGCTGATGACCAAGCATTAGTTGCTCAGTCAGCCAAGGGGTTGCAAGCATTGTTGAGTGAATTTGAGGTTTAGTGCGATAAATATGGGATGAGAATCAATATTAATAAAACAAAGGTTATGCGATTTTCCAGAAAGAAAAAGGCTAAGCTAAATATTAAAATAGGCGGGGAAAGAATAGTGTAGGTAGAGCAGTTTACATATCTCGGAAGTGTTTTGGACCAATACGGTCAAAGTGGTAGGGACGTAAGGAGAAGAATTGCGCTATGCAAGGAGGCTTTCTCAAGGAGGAGGGAGTTGATGACGGGGACGTTGAGTAGGGATGTTAAGACAAGACTCGTAAAAACTCTGATATGGAGCGTAGCTATGTACGGCGCGGAAATGTGGTCGCTGAGCAGGAAGATAGACGTAGATTGGAGGCTTTTGAAATGTGGGTGTGGAGAAGAATGGAGAAGGTGAAATGGACCGAAAGGAAAACAAATGAGGAAGTACTAGAAATGATGGGGGAGGAGAGGGGTTTGTTTAGAGAAATCCTATGGAGGCAGGAAAAATGGATGAAAGGTGTATTGAGCGGTAGTGGAATGTTGAAGAGGGTAATAGAGGGGAGAATGTTGGGCAAGCGAGGTAAGGGTAGGAACAGGATAGGGATGTTGGACGGGATGAAGGGAGGAAAGAAGTACACCGAGATGAAGAGGGACCTGATATAGATTAGTTTGCTGGGTGGGGAGTCACAAAATGTTTATTTGATAGTTGTGTCCATCCAAAAACCTACCTTAACCGGTAGCTTACCTAATAAATATATATATATATATATATATATATATATATATATATATATAAGCGGTGGGTCACTACTGACCGGAGGGTCCCAGGTTCGATTCCCGGGCAAGGCACTCTGGGCACCTGCAGCTCCACCCAAGCTAGTTGATTTTTCGGGTACCAGATCGTCCTGGGAAACCATAACCGGCACAGGGAAAGGAACTGGCCCACCTACCCTGATGTGTGAATATTCACACGCCGTCGGGCTTGGTACATGGGTGAGCTCTACCATCACCTAATAAACCGACCTTCGGGTTGATTACTGTGTTTATGGTTATATATATATATATATATATATATATATATATATATATATATATATATATATATATATGTATGTATGCATATATATATATAAAACTTTCGGACGGCACATTAGAACACAGAATAAAACAGATAAAACGTAAAAGGACACTCACACTGCAGATGATTTAAGCTTTCGGCCTACTCCGAAGCCTTCTTCATTTCAGACTGAGAGGTTTTGAGGGAAGAGTGCCTGGGGCGGGGAGGGGGGCGGAAGGTTTAGGGACTGTTGGGAAGGAAATTAAAGATGGCGGTTAAGGGTGGGAATTTTAAAGGCTCGGAAATATAGTATGTATGCGGATTCGCGAGTTCTCACCTCTATGTTGGTGGCTAAATCGGGTAGGGATTCTAGATCTCTTAGGGAAAAGCATGCGTCAAATGATAGGTTGTGTGAACTTACGTGTAAAGGGATAGAAAGAGAAGAGAGTGAAGCAGAATTACATGAGTAGCGGTGATTGTTCATTCGGATGGATAAGGGGGTAATGCATTCGCCTATGTAGAATGAGGGGCATTGTTTGCACGACAAAAGACAGATAATATTTTTTGAGAGGCAATTAGCGTGGGAACGGGGTGAAGGGACAATAAGGGGATGTGGGGAGAGGGGAGCAGATCTGATTAGCAGACATGTTTTACATCGGGGGCGATTGCAGGTAGGGGAAATATGTGGAAATTTTCAGGGCGGGGTGCCAAAGGGTTGGTGGATCTCAAAAGGTTTCTGAGATTGGCTGGTCGTCTGTAAGCGACAGAGGGGCATTGGGGCAGTTAGGATGTGGTCGCCTCATTGTCATGTAATATAGGATAAAGTTCTTTGTGAACGGTTTTCAGTCTCTGGGATCCGGGGAAATAGGTTGTGCAAAGGTTGAGTCCAGCGTCAGATGTGGGGTTGTTATTGTTTGGTGTGTGTGCTCGGGTGGAGCGGTAGATTTTATCCTGTAGGAGTTTTTCTGGGTAACTGCGTTTGTGGAGTTCATAATGTAGATTGTGGAGGTATTTGTTGAGGGTAGCTGTGGTGTTGCACATCCGATGGCGGCGGATAGAGAGAGAGTTGGGAATTGAGCGATGTGGTGTGAGAAGGATGACTGCTAGTATAGTGTAAATATTGTTGATGATTAGTGGCTTTGATGTGTACTGAAGTGGTGAATTCGTTATTGTGAATTGAGATGTCTGTGTCAAGAAAGGTGATGGTGGAGTCTGAAATGGAATAAGTGAATTTAACAGTGAAAGAAGAATTTAAGGCCGATAAGAAATTGTCAAGAGATTCAGAGCCGTGTTTCCAGAGCATAAAAATGTCGTCAATGTAGCGGACCCAGAAAAGAGGTTAGAAGGGTTGCTGTGAAAGGAAATTCTCTTCAAGGTGGCCCATGAAGAGATTGGCGTACGATGGCGCCATCCTCGTTCCCATCGCTGTGCCTTTCGTTTGGAGATAAAAACAGTTTTGGAAAGAGAATGCATTTTTGGTCAGGACGACAGTGGCGAGATTGAGGAGAAATTCGGTCGAGGGGCACTGGGGGGGGGGGGTGCGTACTCTTATATCTGAATGTGTGTGTTTTACAGGTTTTTGCATCAACATATACGATTTTTGTGCGTAGATTGGTATGAATGTGTGGGTTTTGCTTGCGGTTTTAGTCTTAATGACGGGTGTAGACCTAACACCCCTCGCCACATACTCTTGCGGTGGCTTGCGTGGCACTACGTAGATGTAGATGCATCTCGCACATTTTTTTCCCACCGCGCCAATATTCTCGTCCGCATTCGAAAACAATTACCCGCAAACCCTACAAGTTCAAGCAATAACCTTCAAACACCTTAGACCGCACTGATTGAGGCTTGAATTTATTTATTCGTCTTGGTCCGAAAACAGCACTTTTTGGCCTTTACATGGGACAACAATGACAATTTAATTGTAACAACAATCAGACACCCAAGGCCTAGGTGGGAAAAAACCCACCCAGTCGGAAATCAAACCCGCGACCCTTGAATTAGCACGCGAGGACGTTACCCCGCCGCCACCGGGGCCGACCAAAACAAGCAAATACGTATGTATGGGAATGAACTCTTTCAAAAAGAAACAACCTTAAACACCGGCTCCATGTTCAGATGGGCGCTTCAGGCTAGCACGTAAAAGTCTCGGGGTCATCATCACAATGGTCACCGGTGGAAAACAAGGGGCGCAGTATCCGGCGCGCGGTGCGTGTTATGGCAGCCGTCACTTGGGAAACGAGTGGGTGGACAAGGGCATCCGATGAACATTTCGGGGAGAGAGAAGGAAACACGCAATTTCTCGCTCCGTAGACTGTTCTGAATCTGGAACTGGATCCAGTTTTTGGGACCCATTTAATAATTAATGATTAAAAGAATAAATGGTTTGCATGGAACGTGAAAACATGCCACGAAGGACAGAAATGTCAACACAATAATGCAAAATCCAGTATCGGAACCTCGAAGATTGAGATTATCACTCCTATGGAAAGTTATTGTATCTGCAATTTTATTTTTACTTTAGTGAAAAATTACACCTTAATTAACAATTTCCTGTTTGGTTGCGTCCCCTTGTACGATGCGGTAGGAGAAAATGCTTGCTTTGGGGCGGCTCTTTTGCGATTTTGAATAAATTTCCACATGTTTTTCATTCTTTCATCGAAAATCATGACAAATATTTGACTCAAATGACGTGTTCAGAGAATGAAAGAAACTCCGATAATATACTGAAACAACATATTTCGTAAACTCCGAGAATCGAGGCCGCCAGTGCTGATTAATACATGTGATGCGATTAAAATTCAAATATTTTAGCTTTAAGTCCGAGGTATCCAAATGGGCAGAGAAGAAAGGAAAGGAGATAATGAGAAGACGAAAGACTGAATTAATAGAAATCAGCAAAGAGGAATATCATAGAAATTGTAGTCGCCTCACAAATTGAAGAGCTCCTGTTGATCAATGTGCCTACCAAGGCAGTCAAGGACATAAGACTAGTGACCGCAGAGAGCTCTAGAGTTCAATAAAGAAGATTTCGGGGGGTTAGTCACCCCTTAAGGAATAGCTCCTATTCACCCCCAAGTCCTCCTCCCCTTCCCAAACGGCATGCTGCAGGAATTGATTTCTATCGCCCCAAATTAGAGCAGGAAAAGGACGCCCGAAGCCGGGAGCAGAGCCCTGCATCAATGGAAAATCAAACCAAACTACCAAATTGTTGTCATACAGTCGCATTGAACGGGAAATTCGTCCAAATAATACCAAAAAAGTACGAAATAGAACCAAAATCAATTGTTTTTACCTTCTTCATCGATCTCATTGAGCTCCTTGTCTCGTGATTAGCTTTCACAAAAAAATTCCATATTCAAATGGCTTTCTGACTAAAATAATTTCGTTTTGCAAGGCGGTAGAACTGGATCACAATTTGATTTTTGGGCGATTTCAAACATGAAGAGTGATCGGGTAAACCTTTCATGGAAGGTATTGTTTAAAAGCAAGCTTATTTAGCTATTGCCCCTAAAATACTCTGATGGGAATTTAAATTCCTACTCGCACACGACTATAATAGGTGGGTGACTCAATTAAAAGCGGCTTAACCGAAATTGCTCCAACATAAAATTGAACATTTAGATTAAATACTAAACATGCTTCTGTGCGTCCGACCCAGCAACGCTTTTAGGATTAATCTTACATTAGACTCGAACAATTAATCATATATTGTCACCTTTCCCTATTATATCGATTTATTCTACATATTACAGTGGAAACACTCAAATAACAATTTTTACCCAGGATATTTTTAAGAATTTTAAAAGGTGTCAACGCCATTATCATTACAGACACTCCCCCCCCCGTTCATAGTCAAAGAAAATAACAATTTATCTCATAAGCAGCGGTATCGTGCATTGCCATAATTTGAAGCACTTAAAGTTAGCTTTGTTCGTTGCCACAAGGGTACTTAAAAAATGTCAAGATTTGAAATAACGCAATTCCACTTCAATGAATGTGTTAATAACGTTCAATTGCAACCGATGAATTGGCCTATATCAACGTTTTTCAAGAATGTGGTTGACTAATAATGTATAAGGACAAAATGACATATAGGTCGAAAATAAAAGTTATGCGCGTTCTCTGGAAAAAATAGATTTATTGTTTTACATGCTTGTACAAATGCTTAACATTCTTCAAAGTACTCTCATCCTGCGTCATTATACTTGCGGAGACGTGTCTGCGACGCCTGGAAGGAACCCTGAAACTCCTCTCTACGGGAATGTCTCTCAGGAACGTTGTTATAACATGCTTTTGGATGTTTTCTACGATCTCCCAATGCTTCCCTTTTAGCTCTCTCTTCAGTCGAAGAAAAAATATGAAGTCGCATTGTGCCAAGTCGAAACTGTAAGGGGGCCGGGGGTCACGGGGTTGTGCTCCGGGCCAGGAAGTTGGCAACAACTTGAAGGACGCGTGGCTGGACACATTGTCATGGTGGAGCTTGACGCTGTCCTTTCCGTGTTACAAAGTTGGAAAACACACTTCACGCGGAGGTAGGAGGAGTCTTTCCACTCAGACTGCTCGGGGCAACCTGATGACCGGCTGCGCTGGAGGGGCAGACCCCCCAACACTTTTCCCGACCCGTTTTGTCGCCCTGCCATAGATAGCCGCATCAAATTATACCATGCACCTCAGTTTAATAAATGACCATGTAGACTTCCCAATGCTTCATCCTGATTCGTGCATTGTGACCATGCGTAGGAATATTTTAAACTGCACAAGCCGCAAAAGTTGCACCCTGTGGATGCTCTAACCACTTGACGCTCTACCACTTGAATATCATATGGCGGGATTTCATGTTTGAGTGTGTATTTCGCCAATGTGGCTAATCTCTTTCTTCTGGCTATGCGTGCCACGAAACCCACTGTTTGCTCTCTACCTCCCCTTCAAAACATACACAATTTCTTCAAACTCCTTAACTGTCAGTTCTGTTTATTGGCTCCCGTCCTTTTTAACTCTCACCCTCCCCCCCCACATTCCACATTATATATTCTCTGAATGCTCTTAACCGATTCTCACTTCAACTCGGGTTTACGTGACGATTCACCTTCAGTACGCTGAAGAGGGCTACTTTGTGGCCGAAATACGTGTATTCGTATTCACCTTTCTTTTTCCCTTTCCTTAGTTACCCTTTACCCCATCCTATGACTGGTGGCGTTTGCCAACTATTTTAATTGTATCCTGTTTTGAAAGGTAAACTGATTACAGCTATTGGAGTTTTTTCAATTATTCAAAACTATTAGCCGTAAGAGCTCAATTTATTCATCACCATACACTTAATAAATCGGGAACACTCGAGAGAGTACCTTCTTAATATCACAAGTGTTCAGACAGGCAATGAGGGTTTTTGCAGAGGGAAGGATGGAGGCATGCGTCCGCCACCCGATTACTCGCGCGGGGCGGTGAACAACCAAATCTCTTTGCGAGCAGAGGCAGCAAAGCGGGGGACGGGAAACGATTTGCTCCCGAATTCGAAAGGGAAAGAACGAGATCAGGAAACGTGAAATAAAGTGGGGAGAGAAACTGCGAGGGAATCATAAGAGGAATTTTGCATTACATTTTACATCAATGTAACTACCATTTCTCATTGTGGATGCCAAATGAGTCGAGGAGAGGTGACTGGCAGTTTTTCCATCCCGGTGACCCAATCACATTAAATCGTCCTTCGCACAGTTCTTCGTCCTTCGCTTATGTCTTCCAAAAACATCATTTGACCCAATTCCCATGCAGCTAAATTTTATGCTCAAATGAATCCTCAATGCCGAATGAGATATTGTTGGGCTTTTGCCACCAGGACAATTGCCTAATTGCAACGATAAATTCTTAAATAAATAAATTGGGATAATCGCAGAAATTGTTCGCGCAAAATCTTTCAATGTGTAATTGGAAATTAATCAATCCGCGTATCAGCAGTTCGGCAAATGAAATGTTCAATAAAATATTGCGCGGCTATTCAGGATCAAAAGAAAATTCACATTGAATTCCCGCGCACAGCAACGCAAGGGTAATTCGGCCTCAGGTGTTTGAGTACGGGGTGCAGTGCGTTAGTTGAAATTTAATGGCAGTGATACTGGAAGACTAATGCAAAAATATTATCATCAAGACTTCCTGGGGCAAGGATCAGGAATTTGCAATCAGCGAGCACCAAGGAGAATGCTAAGAAAACGAAAGAGTATCGCGCACCCTGTGGGCGTACCCCTGTCAATATTCCACGAAAGGTCAACATTTCATCAATCCAGTTTTTTCATAGAGCATCCAAAATGCTGGCATGATAAAGGAAGATCAGCAAGCAACGGAATTCCGAATGTGCAGATAAACAATATACATGCAATTAATTATTCTAATAATAGCACTTTTGAACCTATTATTTACCCTACTAGTTTCAGAAGAACACAAACAATACGTGAAACTCCAAGAATAAGATCTACATCGAAAAAAATTCACTTGAGATAAAAAAATACAAAAGTATTGTTTCTTTGATCATTGTCATTATGTACAGTAACATTTCTTCACCTCTCATTAATTCTACTTATAAAAGAATTGATAATGAACTTCGCATTAGAAAAAACAATCTCGGTGGAGACGTTATAGGTACTGGATTCACACACCAATGTCAACACGTTCAGGAGTGACGATATTATAGTATTACAAACCCAGTAAAAAATGCCAATTAATTTTTTTCGGCAAAGTGAAGAATGACTATCAGAACAAGCGTAAGAAACACCCGAGTCTTTAGCTCGGAAATAATGAAGTCAGATAAAAACGATTATGTATTTGCCCTTGTGCAAGATTCTCTTAATTTTCAATATAATTATTAAACGCGAGGAAACTGTTCTTTCTTCTAACTGCCCACTCGTCCGAGAATAAGCATTAAAGTAATTTCTGTCGGCATTAATGAATACTACGACAAACAGTTAACCTTGTAGAATGTGTGCTGCTGCTTCTAGGAGGGGGGCATCTATCGCAGGTACTCCAAGAGTCAATGTTCCCTCAAAGGAGTTACTCCAAATAGCACCGTCTTCAATGCATTTCAATTCCGGCCCCAAAGTGTTCCGGGGAGGTACCTGAAAACGTGTACTTACGTCCGTTTGCTTAAGTTAGACAAGTATATGTTGCAGGGAGGCTTTAATTTGGAAAACCATTCCCTGGAGTCTTCTCAGAGCTAAAATAAATGCCTAACCTCTGACTCTCGTTTACACCACAGCCCCTCCCCTCAATTGAAACCCCTGCCGCCCAAGCAATCCCTTTTGACCTTTGCATCAATGCCGCCGCCCAGTCAGGGATGCTCTTCTCCCCTCCCTCTTAGCCCTTCGAACATCACTTCCACGCTTTCTGCCTCTCTCCCTTTGCAAACGAACAACTCGGCCACGACAAAAATGCTCAACCCCCAAACGATTGCTCCCCGGAGACTTCTTGCCCGATGCCTCGTCCTCTCACTCTCAAACACCGACAGCTGCAATTCCACCCGCCGCCGCTGCTACCCAAATTTCGTCATAACCTCCTGAAACGCAAAGTCGTGTTGAGTTTTTATACCGCCAGTATAACCACAATCATTTTCACAATTTTTTTCCAAATACGGCGTCGTTATTATGGTTTAAAAAGTACCCGATTAAACAATAATTTCGGCTTTGGTCTTATTAGAAGCAAAGAGCTGAATAAACGGGAGTAGGTATTCGTACATGTTATAGTTAAATTAGGTGAACAAAACTATAAACGTAAATAAGCTTGCCATGTAAGGGAATATAGTGGAATAAATATGAGTAATAGAAACGTATATATGTGTTATTATATAAATATATTTTTTTGGTGGTTGTACCACCGAAAATTCGAGACCCAGGAATATATATGTGTGTGTATGAATACACACAAAAAACATAGGAGCTTCGTTATCTCCTTTGAGAAAGGTGCCACCGAAACTTCGCAATTACTTTACATTTTATGCAAATTTCCAACTGGGTGCCTGCCACCATGTCCCTAAGTGAGGATTTTTGGCCTTCACTTCTCGAGTGAAATGTCATCGTCCTCATCCAATTTCGCAACTCACCAGCGCCCGGAGTACATGTAGCAATAGTGTTTATGGAGTAATTAGAAAATTAAGGATGGAATTTAGCGTCGTGATTGTCGCGCGAAAGGCTTTGAAAATAATGGAAACTATGGAAGGAATCAGTGCAGGTTCTGCGATAATTGCAAATGTTTCAATGCAAGTATATTTTCAGTCTAGGGAAATTCTAGAAATTCTCTCCCCCATCTTTCAATAAACTACTACCATATTTCATTCTAGATACTTTAAGAAAAGGTTTGTTAAAATAATTTAGCGAGAGAGGACTTAAGATTTAAAAAAATCCGACTTACGGAATTATGTTACCTAAACACCAGAAAAGCGATACATTTTTTTCCCATGGATTTATTAATCCATACGAAAGGTACACACAATTACACAACTTTTCGTCCTAAGATAACAACTGCATCATCATCAGGTTCATCAGCATTATCGTTGCTCCAATTTTTCCTTCACTGCTGGCGACAGGCATACTCATAAGGGGCATTCTATTATCCGTACTATTATTTAGTAATCTACTAGTTAAGGTATGTTTCGGATGGACAAAAGTAGTAAATGAATATCTCCAATCAAAACCCAATCCAGCAACCTAATCTACATCAGGTCCCTCTTCATCTCTGTGTACTTCCTTCATCCATCCCGTCCAACATCCCTATCCTGTTACTGCTCCTTCCTCATTTTCCTGACATTCTCCCCTCTATTACCGTCTTCAACATCCCACTGCCGCTCAATACGCCTTTCATCCTTTTTTCCTGCCTCCATAGTATTTCTTCCAACAAACCCCTCTCCTCGCCCACCACACTAGCACTTCCTCGTTTGTTTTACTTTCTTCTCCCTTCACCTTCTTCATTCTTCTACAAACCCACATTTCAAAAGCCTCCAATCTACGTGTATCATATTAGTCGCATATGATATTCTTTAGAACTAAGTTCCCACCTCTGGCGTTTTTTGTAATATTTTTAAAAATAATTTGGAGTTAAACGCAAGACCCTCCGCCAATTTGTAGCTAACGAGAGAGATGGATGTCCGTATTCTTTTTAAGTGCAACTCAACCGAAATACGACTCACAACGCCCCACACGGCCTTCGAATTACTCCTATGCAGCAGTATTCGAAAATGGTTCGGAGCGAGTGAGAGGGGATTTTGGCGGGGGTACCCAGGGATACGGCCCCCTCCAACACCCCCCCCCCCCCCATGGGGATTTGGCCCGGCTTAGCGAGTGGTGCGAGGGTTAAGTAGTCAAAGGGGAGTTCCAAGGGAAAGGTTCTCTTACCTGCTCTCTCCCCCCTCGTTTCGAGTGATGACCCCTGGTGGAACAACGCCAGGGTTCGGGATGGGGGTCACTTGGCTCCGGAGGCGTAATATGTGATTCGTGAGACTTAAGGGTTTTGGAGTGGGGGTGTGGAGATTCTGGGAGGTTTCTGTCGGAGACAGCGCAATTGGGATACGAAGGGGGGTGAGATGCAGGCAAGGGGCGGAAGGGGTGGAGGCGGTGGGGCAGCGTGGGGGAAGAGCACACGTACCTGCGTGTTATCTCCCCCTCCGGGGCTCCGTCTGCGGGCCAACTGTGCTCGTCTTCACCGTGTGGACTCGTGACACTGACTGCTCCGTCATAAACCCTTGAAACATTAGGCAGCTTCTATTTTCACTATTCATTGTAACAATAGCCACAAGATATCCCATGGTTAAATATCAGTGACCCGCTTAACATTTTCTTAACGGTCCTTTATGGAAGTACTCGTAATGCGCATGATTTCATTGTGACGCGGTCATCCATGGCAGCGCGGTAAAACCGGTCGGAAAATGTGGTGGGGAGTCAGCCTTTCCAACTCAGCCGGTCGTACTCTCTGGTATCCCTGTCTACATCCGCATAAGTTATCTACATCTGCGTCTTACTCTGCAACCCTACGTGAGGGCGCGTAATAGAGGGTGTTAGGCCAATAGGGTTTGGAGCAATTGTTGGTTGTTAGCGTCGGGCATCGTTTAATTTTTGGGAAATTCGAACTTTCGCATGTGAAAATTACAACTGTGGTTGCGAGTGTTGCGAAAGTGATTCTAGTAGACGAAAGGTCAATTTCTCTCAACATCGTGGCAAACACGGCTCTTCAAGTATATTATTGATGCATGGGGAGAGTGTTTTGAAGAATTGTAAGCATTTGCAGAGGTACGAACGATGAATCTTTTTTTACCAGAGAATGGCTAAGAATTTCTACCATTACTTTTAGAGTGGACCCTGCATATGGTCTCGGTTAAATAAAGTCACATTTGCACAGCATATTTAAATTAAGAAGAGAAAGCTTCTTTCATCGAATGATGCCGTGGAATGGAGCGTTTAGAACAGGGGTTTGAAATCAGAGACACAATTTCGTCCCCATCAATAAAAATTGCGTATATTCTATTCGATAAGGCTGTTTAAACTCACCCACCTCACCTTCAACAAATCTCTCTTATCTCCGCTTCGTCCTTCCTTCTCATCGTAGCCCACGCCCCTCCCAACTCTTCACTCATTCGTAGCAAGACAGGTAAACTAACTTAAATTCATGCATTAGTAAAATTTCAATGGCCAGTAACATTTTGTGAGTTAGTTGAACATGAAAGTGTGTTGTGAGTTCTGTTGAATATTGAACTGCGTCGACAATCACTTCAAATGACGAATAACAACACTATTTAAAGAATTAGGATGGGAGCCACTAGTCCAACGTAGGCTTAAATACATTTTATATTTACTGCGTACAATTTGAGGCAGGTTTTAAATATGAGGATGTTAAGGTCATATATTACGGGCCCTATCTTACTATGGTAGATCAAATCACTAACATAAAATCAGGGATATTTGTTGCAGAAACGGATAGATTGAAAATATCGTTTTTTCCTCGAACCATGGAGATCATAATATACATGACAGCAATCGCGTAAGAGGTAATTACATTTAATAGTGTATACATTTGTGGATATCTCGCATGTTTCTTCCTGCATGTGATTCTTTTTATTAAATAGACCCATCTTTTCAATAGGTCTACAATATGATTTCAATATACAAATGCTGTTATTACATTTTGCTGCATGAAAGTACTTTCTTTCGTGTGTGATTAAGGTTTGTCGAGTGCATGAACAAATTAATATTTGTGTACGGGTAACATGATTTATTTTAAGAAACTGCGGGAGATGCCGCAACAGTAACTTTTAACGGAGTCATGTAGCATTGTAACATGATTTAGTTTAGGATATGGTTTTATTCTAATTTATGGGTGGTCACCTAACCCCCCGCCACACGCCCTTTCGGTATATTGTGTAGTTGTTGATAACAAGCATATAATAAATATTACTGACGCAATGGTCCACAGCCGCAAGCACATTTCACGAACGATCTCGTGTAAAACGTCGTGGAGAGGAAACAGAACAAAGATAAAAATTGACGGAGAAATGAAGCATAAATAGAATGGTGCTGAGAAGAATTTCGAAAGAAAAGAAAATGAAAAGTTGGCCAGCGGATTATTTTCGTAGTTTGAAAATGTTTGGCGCGGGCTTCGGAGGAACGGAGAAATGTGAAACGAGAGCGAGGAACCGAGAGCACCTGTTAGATAGAGGAAAGAAAAATATTGGAACAAGCAGCATGTCACCGCATTCAGAACTGTTAGAAAAATATAATGCAACCATTTCAGAGAGTAAAAATCACTAGCCTTGACCGGGATTCGAACCCGGATCCCTCGATATCCGGCCGAGTGCTTTAACCAATTAAGCTACGATAATACTAATTTTTTTGCCATTATTATTTACATAAATTTTAATTTGTCAAAAACGTGAGGTTAAATTCTCGTGAAACATCCAACTTATCGAAGCATCTAAGTTGGCGGCAGCCGAATAGGATTCCGGTAATGACCTCCCAATAATATACAGCCATTCATCCCCATTTCAAAGTAGCTGAAAGTTCTGGCGCCTAAGTTTCAAAGTTGTGCACTAAGCAGCGCTTTTGGTTTTGCGACAGCTACAGGAAAGCAAGTCACGTCTCATCTGTAGGTGTACGAGGATATGATGGAAAATTTTACATAAAGCATAATCTTTGAACCAGTTCTTGAATTATATCCAGGATATCCAAAAGCGAAAGAATTGATTCGCCGATGTTCATTGGATATTGTTCTTAAGAAATCCGTGAAAAGACAGACAGACTTATGGTGGATTTGTCGGTGGGATGAGGGGTGGTTTTGGCCGCAGAATAGGGAGAGATAGGTACGGGGTGAAGCGGGTGACCTGATGAGGGGAAACGACTCATGAACAATTGCTCTGACACATATACCTTGACAACTGAAGATTGCTGGAAATAACCGAAGAAAAGGAGGTCGTATAAACTAATTTGAAACCGATTCATGATGACTATTGTGCATAAGCAGAACGAGAAGGGTAAATAATCGAATGTGGTGCTGACTTTGAAGGAGAAACAGATAACAACGGGGGTGAAATATGAATTACCGTCACTTATTTTAGTGTAAATCTCCTAAAAAACCTATTAAATGATGAGAGACATCACGTAAATATGTAGTGTAGGTGTATGGCAGCTTGGTAAAAGGATTTGTGAAATTAAAATGAACGTACCGACAGTCGTGAAGCAATGGAAGACAAAGTAGTCGAGACCGTAAACTTAATTAGCCCTTTGTTTTTTTAAAGGGAGAGGAGATAAAAACAAAAGGGCAGGTAAGGATTGAGTTAATGAGCGAGAACTTGTGTTCATCCGTTATATTTTTTGGGAGATAGACGAGTATCTGGCATGGCAGGAATCCTTGTAAACTCGGAACGAGTGAGTGAGTGCGATTCACAAAGATCTAATACACACGGGTGATTGAGTGCATGAGCGTTACCGGCCTTTGTGTTTCATTTTGTAATTTCTGCATGATTGACGGGTAAATTGTGTAGGAGAAATCCTTGTACACACCGAAAGTGTGAGTACGTGTGATTCGCAAAAGGGTCCTTTTCCAGGCACATCCGAATGATTGAGTCTATGAGCGAAAAATGGCGTACACTCGTTTTAAATATTTTGTTTTCATGTGAATGACTGACGGGTCCCTGGCATAGGAAGAATCCTTGTAAACTCTGAACGAGTGTGAGTCATAAAGATCCAACACACCCGAGTGATTGAGTGAATGACCGTGAACTTGGGCCTTAGTTACCGACCCTTATTCCCACCTCTCTTAAATTACCCCGGACTTTGGAGCATTAACAAGAACTGACATTTCAACCCATAACAATCCTCGTCAACTTCATTATTTATGAGAGAAATAGATGGGGGAGTTAAGGGGGAGGGAGAAATCCGAATAAAGGACGGTTAAGGGTTCCTCACCCACTTTAATTCGTCTCATAGTTTTCGGGAGGCGCAGGGCGTGGGTGGGGGGGAGGGAAATGGGTTAGTGGGGAGGGAAATGGGTGGAGAAGTGGAGAGTGTGAAAGGGATGAGACGGGAGACGTGGGCGTGACGTTTTCGCCCGAGGAGAAAAATTAAATGACAGAATAGAGAGAGAGAAATATGGGAGCGGGCATGGCAACCAAAGGCAAGAGAGGAAATGAATGTGGGGAGAGAGGCATAGGGTGGGCTAAAACGTGCCCCCCCTCCTGGGCATCTTCCCATCGGTCATCGCCAGGCGCTTTCAAAGGAGATGCGACAGACCAAAGGAATATATTCAAAGTAAAAGAGAGGGTAATGGACATTTCAGTGGGATCCGCGTCCCGGGTCGTGAATCTAGGGGTCCAATGGGTCGAACGAATCGAATTTCAGGCGGGCGAACCCCTGCGGCCGAAGAAGCAACCCCACGAAGACGGGACGGGGAGCATAGGGGTGGAGGGCTGCGAGGAAGCAGGAGGGAGACAAGTCATTTGTGCCGGAGCGGAGTGGTCATCAGGAACTCTCCGAGCTGATGCGGGGGAGGCGATCATCATCCGAATCGCTGATTGTCTTGGAGAGGTCAACGCGAATTCAGCCGCGTTCGAATTGACAAATGTCATGGACAATATTTATGCGGATAATTCTATGCAAAACCCATGGCCTTGGTGCACGTGGTCATAAGCCTGATCAGGTTGGCAAGAACTGTAGTTTTTAGGGGGTCATGTTTGAGTTTGTGAAAATATATACAGGGTAGAGCTATCCTGTATGCTGCGGTTCACGACCTTTGTACAAGCGATGATTGCCCTCGAGAATAAACTGAAGTAACCTGTCAAAGTATCAATGGGCCAAGTAATATTTCCGGGACCAGACTTTTTCCATTTTACTGATGTATGGACTTCGGAATTATATCTTTTTTATTAAAATATGATAAAGTAGCATACATATATACTTTAATAAGGAAATTTACACAACGTGCCCTTGAAAGCCCACACTTAAGGACTGATAGATTATACGCACACGTATTTACCCTGATAAACGTAAATACCAATAAGGACGGAGTAAATGGACTAGTAAAGATTTTATATAGAAAAGCAATCTATGGCTCAGATAACTCGCCTTTGAGAAAAGATGATGAGAATATTTGAAGGGCTTTGAATATTTACGAGATGCACAGAGGGAAATAGAGGAAGTATATTGGATGACGACAGAAGATAAAACGAAGAGGATTGACTTGTGGAAGAGGAAGAGAGAATGTTGTTTTGGGGCAAATTTCAAAGATAGAATGGAATGAATCGGTGATGGGAGAGCGAATATAATTTTGAATCCCGTGATAAGTTAGGTCTTTTGGTAAAGCGGAAGAGAAACGGAAGATAATAGCCAATTAGACGGCACGAAGGGGAGCAGCACGAAACACATAAAATCAAACAAGGATATTAATGGGAGTAAAAACATTTTGGCCATGAGGATTTGTTTAAGAGAATCCACAATGTGATACATAATACTGTTATCGGCCTTCCCAAAAACTTTTATCTCTAAACGATGAACTATCTATAATAGATATATGGCATTGAAAAACATTCACATCGTTAGCGAAAATGGACAAAGATCACAGTGATGAAAAATTGTCCCAAAAATACATTACAAGAAAATTTCCATTGAAATATTTTTATTTTTTTATAAATGTCTCGCATATTACCAACATCTTATGCTCACGTTCTCAGAATGATTGTTCGCCACCATGTTTGAACCACCATGCCGGATGTAATCGTGTCTCAAAGCAACGAGACGCCGAGACAAATTATGTGCGAACGTCAAATAATACATAACCTTCGCCAGACTCTCTGAAAATATTTCTTTAAATAAATTTTCCACCTTTATCAAATGCAAGTTATCCGCATAAAAATATGAAATGATTGCCCTACACGCCTCGCGCGTTCAATCTCTCGAAGAACCCGAGAACAAACGTGATATTTATGCATTGCGATTCTCATATCATCCGCATTGACAGGATCCTTATTCGCACGCATTCCAACTGCTTTTGGCAGGTTTCAATGAAATTACTCTTGCAAATTCCGCTAGAGGCGATCGCTTAGGTAAATTTCATTCCAACCTCCCCTCCCATCATCCCTCGGTCGACTCGCGACGGAGGCAATCTGAAAATGTCAAGTGGGATAGTATGGTTTAATCCTATGCGACATCCGCCCTCTGTGCCGCCTACCTTGCCTCGTCCGGCCTCTCTCAAGCATGTCGTCCCTCAGGACTCCAAATCAACTTCCGCAGCCCCCTCCACCCCTTCTAATCTCTTCCACCCAACAATCCTCCAGCCACACATCGACCCGAGCTCGCCCCAAGACCCATCAGCCAATGCCACAAAATAATTTCGCCCCTCGATTGACGCTAGAAATAACAACCAGCTCCACCCACGCACACAAACGGACGGCATCAAAGGGATTAAGAGGACGGTTTCAATACTGCCTCCTATCAAATGAGATGATGAAATTTCTAAGAAAAACTTCATGGAATGAATAATGTAAGCGGTCTATTTAAGGTTTCAAACGTTTGACCTGCACCAAAATTCTTTCACTAGCTGCTTTCACTCACTCATATTCAGATTTACAGTCATGGAAGTTTCATTAAATCACCTGAATTTATGTAATGCCTCTCAAGTCACCGCAAGGGTGCGTGGCGGGGGGTGATAGGTCACCAGCCGTTCTTGCACAATCCCAACAATACAGGTCACCTTTTCAATTTTTTCTTTATTCATCTCAAGCTGTAGGATTTTTCATAAATATTTTTTGAAAAGGCTATGATTCTCATTTATAATTAGGTAATCCATCGGTTTAAGAAGGTTTTTGGATATACACAACTATCAAATAAACATTGTGTAACACCAAACCAAAATCCAATCCAGCAACCTAATCTACATCAGGTCCCTCTTCATCTCTGTGTACTTCTTTCCTCCCTTCATCCCGTCCAACATCCCTATCTTGTTCCTGCCCTTTCCTCGTTTGCATAATAATATCCCCTCTGTTACCCTCTTCAACATTCCACTACCGCTCAATAAGCCTTTCATCCGTTATTCCTACCTCCATAGGATTTCTCTCAACAAACCCCTGTCCTCACCCACCACCTCCAGTACTTCTTCATTTGTTTTCCTTTCGGTCCATTTCACCTTCTCCATTCTTCTCCATACCCACATTTCAAAAGCCTCCAATACACGTATATCCTCCTGCTTCAGCGACCACGTTTCCGCGCCGTACCTAACTACGCTTCCATATCAGAGTTCTTACGAGTCTTGTCTTAACCTCCCTACTCAACGTCCCCGTCATCAACTCCCTCCTCCTTGAGAAGGCCTCCTTGCCTACCGCAATTCTTCTCCTTACGTCCATACTACTTTGAACGTATTGGTCCAAAATACTGGTATGATATGTAAACTGTTCTTTTATGGTATATGTGACATGTAGCCTGCTCTATTTTTTCCCCTCCTATTTTAATGTTTGGCTTAGCCTTTTTCTTTCTGGAAAATTGCATAACCTTGCTTGCTTGCAAACCCTTTGCTGACTGAGCAACCAATGCTTGGCCATCAGCAAATCTAACCGATTTTACAATTTCCCCTCCGACTTTCATTCCTACCTCCAGTTCTTCCCATGCCTCTTTAATCATTTCCTCTACATATACGTTGAACAGCACCGGTGACAATGGGCAACCCTGCCTTACACCTCCTCCTAACATTGCCCATCCGGACTCTCTGTTCCCCACTCGCACCTGAGCAGTCTGAGATACGTACAGGTTGCGGATCAGTATCCTGTCCATCCTATCCATTCCTATTTTCTGCAACGAACGCATTATTTTACCCAATTCACTCTATCAAACGCTTTTTCGAAATCTACGAAACAGGCAAAAACATCCTGATTGTATTCTATATTCCTCTCGATTAGTGATCTCATTACTGCAATGGCATCATGCGTACCTCTTCCTTTCCTAAACCCAAACTGATCTTCCCCTAAGTAATCATTTGCCTTACTCTCTACCCTTTTGTTGATGATCCTGAGAATAAAGTTTTCTCGGGTCTTCCACCGGGTCAGGGGTTCCATGTTGGCCGACGTTTCGATGCCCGACTCGTGCATCGTCCTCAGGGTTGATGATTGCCACTCTGTTATTTGGCCGTCTTATATACCTGCGCTCTCGGGTTCAGGTGACTTCTGATTGGTCGCCGGGTCGTTGTGCTCTGTGCCTTTCTCTTTTTACCTCCATTAGCACGGGTTTCCATGTGTTGCTGAGAGAATAACCGGAATCCCTATTGCAATTCCGCTCTGCCATTTTAATTTCGATGGATTCTTTAATAATGCGGTCCCAGTAACCACCGGCGCGGGCAAGTAGCTTGGTCTCGTTGAAATTAATTGAGTGATCCATCTCGACGCTGTGTTCGGCGATGGCAGATTTTTCCAGCTGCCCTAGGCGTAGGTGTCTTTTATGCTCCTTTAACCTGGTCTCGATGGTCCGACCCGTCTCTCCAATGTAGACATCTCCGCAGGAACACGGGACTTGGTATATCCCTGGTGTCTTTAGGCCGATTGGGTCCTTTGCTCTGACAAGTAAATTTCTAATTTTCCCCGGTGGTTTATGGATTGCCTCGATTTTATGCCTCGCTAGTATCCTGGATATTTTTCCGGAGATCGAGGCGACGTACGGCAAGCAGACCCTGGCTAATGGTTTTTCTTTTTCCTCCACCGTGCGTGCTTGCGGGTCGAAGGACCT
The DNA here is from genome assembly GCA_037158775.1 of Hetaerina titia. Classification (NCBI taxonomy): domain Eukaryota; kingdom Metazoa; phylum Arthropoda; class Insecta; order Odonata; family Calopterygidae; genus Hetaerina; species Hetaerina titia. The sequence goes on along the minus strand of CM073777.1, from coordinate 11,264,086 downwards.
TTTAAGGGCCAGGGAGATTTCGCGTCCACTATATCCGTTCTTGAGGAAGGTGGTTTTCAGGTGGTTGATCTCCTCCTGCAAACTATTCTTGTCGGCGATGACCTTGGCTCGTTGGAAGAGTGTGTTCAGCACTGCTCGCCTTTGGGCTGGGTGGTGGTGGCTGTTTCCATTAAGATACAGCCCTGTGTGCGTCGGCTTTCGATACACACTATGTCCGAGTGTGCCATTGCTCTTACGTTGGACCAGGATATCGAGGAAAGGGAGTTTGCCGTCGATTTCCAATTCCATGGTGAAGGATATATTGGGGTGCTGGCGATTCATGTGCACAAGGAATTCGTCAAGTGCATCCTTCCCATGTGGACTTGTCAGAGCAAAGGACCTAATCGGCCTAAAGACACCAGGGATATACCAAGTCCCGTGTTCCTGCGGAGATGTCTACATTGGAGAGACGGGTCGGACCATCGAGACCAGGTTAAAGGAGCATAAAAGACACCTACGCCTAGGGCAGCTGGAAAAATCTGCCATCGCCGAACACAGCGTCGAGATGGATCACTCAATTAATTTCAACGAGACCAAGCTACTTGCCCGCGCCGGTGGTTACTGGGACCGCATCATTAAAGAATCTATCGAAATTAAAATGGCAGAGCGGAATTTCAATAGGGATTCCGGTTATTCTCTCAGCAACACATGGAAACCCGTGCTAATGGAGGTAAAAAGAGAAAGGCACAGAGCACAACTACCCGGCGACCAATCAGAAGTCACCTGAACCCGAGAGCGCAGGTATATAAGACGGCCAAAAACAGAGGGGCAATCATTAACCCTGAGGACGATGCACGAGTCGGGCATCGAAACGTCGGCCAACATGGAACCCCTGACCCGGTGGAAGACCCGAGAAAACTTCATCCAGCAAATACGCCGGGAAAGCACCAGATCTTACTTCATCCTGAGAATAACTTTAGCTGCGTGGGATATCAAACTTATTGTTCTGTAAACCTCACATGATGTAGCCTTTACCTTTTTCGGAATAGGACCTAACAAGTCTCACAAAATCTTTCGGCCAGATTCCTTCCTCATAGATACTACGAATCAGTCAATAAAGACTTTCTCAATGTTAACTTCCCAGTCCTAATCTTCATACCTTCCCATATTTTCCTAAACATTTCCATATTTCCGCTGGAATGTTGTCCACCCCCCCGGCCTTATTTACTTTCATCTCCCTTGATGCCCTTTCTATTTCATCGTCTAGTATATCTGGACCTAAGCTATCTTCTTCTACGCCAAGTTCCTTTTCTATTCCTAACGTTGTCGGCCTAAGTTTTCTTCCATACAGTGTTTCAATATATACCTTCCATCTCTCTTGGATTTTTCCTTGTTCAACTATTATGTTACTACACTTATCTTTAACTGTTAGCACAGATCTTGCGTTTTTACTTCCCGATAATAACTTAACCTTGCTGTATAGCGTACCAATTTTACCCTTCCTCTGTAAACTTTCCATATCCCCGCTTTGCGTTTTCCACCAATCTTCTTTTGCTTTACTTGTGGCCCTCCTCAATTTATTGTTTAACTCTTTGTACGTCATTTTGCCTAACTCTGTGCTTACATGCTTCCATCTTCTTTTCTCGTCCATCTTTGCAATCATCTCATCCGTTACCCATGGTTTCCTTATTCTTTTTCCGTTAATGGTTCCTATAGTGTCTTTTGCTGCTTCCGATATCCCTTGCTTGATAAATTCCAATTTTTCTTCGATAGTACTCAGCTCTTTACCGTCATCCATCATTTTCTCTACAGCCTTCTGATACTCCTTCCTCGTTCATCCATTTAATACTTCTATATTCCATTTCCTAACCCGCCGCCTTTGCCTTATCTTCTTAAAACGGACGTAATATTTCATAACAACTAAATTGCGCTCTTAGTCCGCATCCGCTCCTGGAAAACTGAATTTATCACACTGTTCCTAAACCTGTGCCTGACAATATTATCTAACTGATACCTTTCTGAGTCACCTGGCATTTTCCATGTATACCTATGTCTTCTTTGATGTCTAAACCATGTTTTGGTTATGACTAACCCCTGTCTCCTGCAGAATTCAATCGCTTTCTCCCCGCGTTCATTCCTCGTGCCTAACCCATGGTCCCCCACGTCACCACCCTCTCTCCATTCGCCTACATTCCAATCCCCCATCACTATCAAATGTTTCCCAGCAGGAACACACGTGATTATATCCTCTAACTCAACGTACATCCTATCGACGTCTTCCTCCATGTGGTTGTTCGGTGGCATGTACACCTGAACAACGACCAAGTTCGTCGGCTTTGGTTTAATTTCTACGAGTAAGATTCTATCAGTTGCTTGCTCTATGCTGACTACGCTTCTTCCTACCCCTTTATTTAATATGACGGCCACCCATCGTTGGCTCTGGTCCCCGCCGCTGTATATCACTCTATAATTGTCACTCCAGTAATCCCCGCTATCCTTCCATCTCACCTCGCATAGACCTAAAACATGTATATTACATCTTTCCATCTCTGGCTGAATTTTTTGTAATTTTCCTCTCCTCAATATTTTCCTGACGTTCCATGTTTTTATTCTTACTACTTTCGTCTTCTTTTGCGTTATCTGTCCTGCTGCTGTTATTTCCTCGGGACGAGTCCCGCAGTTGCCAGGACTCATATTCTCTACATTGTCCATCATTACATTCTTGGGAATGATAAATGAGGTGGCTTCCCGTTACCTTCTTCAATAGTGTTTTTAACGTGACACCATCACTTAATGGCCGCCCCACTGGGGTCAGACACCTTTGCAGCCGCCTCACTGAGGAACATACGCTGCGTGGACTACCTTTCGTTTGGCTACTAACCTTCGACCTATCTGGAATGGGTGACACTACGTTATTATTACTCCCACCAGAACATCTCTAGGGGTCATCGGAATGCACGAGCCATTCCACCACGATAAGGTCGTAGTCCATATATCTTCATGTATTATTAATGTTGTTGAATTCTTCTTTTCTATTTCAGTAGCATAATGATATGGATACTATGTGAAAAATAATCATTGCAATACAAATGTATCAGTCATGTAATTCATATTGTTTTCGCAGGTTTTCCACACTACCCTTCACTTCGTGGGTTTTTTCTTGGGTGTGCTTTTATTAGGTGAGCAATGACACGTTGTCTCTAACTTTTCCCACAATCCTCATTCTTTGCTTGAACTTTCCCTATTTTATTTTCCTCTTTAGTCACTGTAATTTACTTTACGTATGTATGTATGTTTTAGTGCATGCTTAATTTATATTTATGTACATGGATGTTTTTATATTTTTAGATGTGCAAGTCTGTTTTATGTGTCTGATGTCTATATGCATTTTATTGTATGCATGTATATATAAATTTTATGGCTAGTATAATATGCATATGACGATGGATTGATTGGCAGGAGGGGCCATTTCTCTCAATTTCGCCCATACAAGAACCTACATCTATTTATGTAACCATGAAGCCCCTGCACAAATATTAGTTCGACCATGTACTGGAACAAAGTTAAACAAACGAAAGAAAATAATCAAATGAAGGATACGTATATTCAAATCATGCGGTGATATTGTTAAAAATATTGGTATATTTTATTTAAAAACATGCAGGATATAGATAAAATATATAAACTTTTAGGGCTAATTAACTCCTTCGCGCCTGCTGCTGTCATTTTGAACTTCAAAGGTTGTAGAAAAATACGACCTTTTAAATGAATCAGTTCTATCCGTAAATTTAATGATTTACTTCCAGGCGAATAAAATTCAATCCTTTCCAATAAATATCTCCCTGACTGTTACCGGTGATCTGATCTACCATAGTAAGTAATTGGGTGCCCGTAATATGCCCTTAAAATCCTCACATATGTAACCTTCCGCAAATAGAAGACAGTAAATTCAAACTGTATTTAAGCCTAGTGGTCAACTACTGTTTCCCATCATAATTCATTCAGTATTGTCCTGACACTGCTCCACTTTGTTCAAAACAACTTTTCACCAACCTATCTGCACTTCGTGACACGATCTACGATTGTTTCAAAATTTAGCCTACCTCGTGAGGACCCATATTTCATGTATTATTGAGAGGCCTGACAGCCGCAGAATGCCAATTTAACCAATGTTGACTACCTACGTAAAAATTTTGCCACTCTGTAAGGAGAATCGAACCGTGGTCCACCGTGAGGGGATCAAGAAACAGACGTCACTTCAATAGTCCAAATCACTCTTTAGTAAGAAGAAATTTTCCTCTCGCTTAATCCCATGTCAAACTTCTCCAGCGCTTCAAAAATCCGCCGGACGAACGGCCGAACAAGGTTTTTCTGGAGGCTGCGGCCCGCGCCTTCCTCCCTATCCGCGTCGCCTTTCGGGGTGGCTCGATCAACGCGAGCGTCTGCACCGGTGGAGGGGCAATGCTCATTTGGAGTGAGCCGACTATAACAGCGGAGGAACTCGTACATTGAATTATGTATTTCGGTCAGGGGGACATGTCAGCAGGGGGATATGGGAGAGGCCTCTATGCGGAGGGCATTGCACGAGGGCTTCGTCGCGTCGCTAAATTCCGCCCTCGCCTCCTCCTCAAAGAATTCGAAATAATTGTTCAGCTTCTCATCTAGTATTCATTGAGTAGCGCCAACAGAATGACGCGAAACCAACATGAATTAAATGAATGATGAGTGAAGACATGATTAAAACATGAAAAGGCACGCTGCACGCATGAAGAATTTTTCAATGAATAAATATCATCACCCTCTGCCTGGACTTTATCTCCAAATTTAAAACTCCGTTATGGTCTCTGCTAAGTTACGGACCATTATCGTGTTGATGACAGGGACCTGGAGTGAAGACTTAAAGGAATGATTGATGAATATTTTGATATTGATCGCAGTAGTTTCGTTTGGCTGCAAATTTAGGTAGTTGAGAAGATATGTGCGGATTGTGAAAGGGTATGGAGACGAAGAGAGAAAATACTATGGAATCAACTTAGTATTAATATTTGTAGTACCCTGCTAGTCACCGCTAGGGTGTGTTGCTGGGGGCGAATATACACCAGAATAATTTTAACCAGGGTAAGTTTTCACCTAGGAAAGTCGGGCAAAGTTATTCTGATCCCTTATCGTTCGTGGGATATAATGACATATTAAATCTGTTTTCTTTAATTCTAATAATACTTATTCCGTTTAATTTTATTGACATTATCTTTCCTACTGTAATATAAAGGGGGTAATAAAAAATTTTCACACCAATGGTGAAGAGACACCCTTCTAATTTATACTAGAGATTTCATCTGTAATTCAACCGTCTCTCCGTGAGTGATGGAAACAAACGATGAAATGTGAGGGTCAGCGAATAAAGTATGTTGAGAGAAATTGAAAAAAGGCGAGAAAAAAGATAAATAAAGGAAAATATCGAGAGGGAGTGGAGGAATAGAGTTATATAGAGGAGAATTACGCGCAGACTGAGAAGAGGGATGGGAAGTGGAGGTACATTTGTCGGAATGATGGGGGGCAGGAAATGGGTTCCTTGCATTAAATGCAAGTTTTTGTGGCGCAGAGATTGACCGCAATTATTCATTGTAATGCGGGGCTTAGACGTTTAGCGGCTTAGAAGTACTTGGTCTCTATGAGAACCATTAAAAGACGTCACATTTTCTAAAAATGTCAACAACCAGTTCTAATGGGTAGACAAATTTTAAAACGCTTTCACTGGATATATCACAAAAGAATCAGTATTTTTCGACTTATTTAATTCCTTCTTTACGTCAACGAAATTGACTTCGTAGACACTAGTGAAAATGTTTATATGCTGAAGATGCAGTTTTTTACAGAGATATCCAGATTTATGAGGAGAAAGCACCTTTAGCAGATGCTCTTATGGGTCACACCAGTATTGCTATGCAATTATAATTAAACTTTAAAAAGTTTGAATTGAGAAATTAATAGAAAAAAGCAATTCCCTCCCGAACGTCTAAAGGACCTGGAAAACGGAGATGGAATATTTGGAACTCAATTAGATACCTAGGCGTTACCCTCACATACGGTTTCTTTTGGGTAACGCACGCACACAATAATGTATACTAGGGGGAATATGTGGACAAGCTAACAAACATTTGGAGTACTGGATAAATATGACTGAAATTTTTTTTAAGGAAATGTGATCTTTCGCTGGTTAGGCCTCATGCTGCAAGTACGATACGGCATCCTCACGAAGTTAGATTGAATACCGGATCGGATCGCATGCAGCGTAGAGGAGTTAGATATGTAAAGCGTTGTTATGATAGACTTAGTATCGTATCCATTATATAAGAGCAGCTAGGCTGTGAATCAATCAATGGGGAGAAGGATCAATTACAGATTGAAGCTCTTGAATAAATTTTTCTTTTTATCAGTGATGATGAAAATGTATTATTACCCCCATCGTTCTAGCGAGATCATTTCAATGAATTTAGAGAGATTTAGTGTAGAACAGATAGATTTAAGATGCCATTTTTTCCACTAATGATATAGGATCAGAATGTCGTTGTCCGACCACGCTAGGGGGTGAAAATATTCGCATCACACTTGGGTCCATTAACCCCCTGGTTAACGATTATCGTATAACATAAACGTTGGGTACTTAAAAATACTAAAAAACAGTTCGGTATCTTTAATATACTATTAGGTTATGAAAATTCTCAAATGACACTAGAATCTGACTAAATATTGGTCTGAAATACCACCGCTGCGTATTCCGCATAGACAATAATGAATATAGTACATATTCAGCGAAAATGATGGGTCACATCAGAAGACGTCCTGCCGCAGCAACACATGTTCAAATAGTGCCCGTCTCTCCCGACTTCTTCCAACATTTCTAAAACCATAATATACCTCCTACAAGTGTAAACTATCTCCAGCTTTCTACATTGGCCAATGTACCACTGAGGTCATCATTATTAGAATAAACAAACAAATAGCGCCCTGTACAACAAATTCTACGCCGTCCGCCTCCCTCCCAGTCCACAGACACGCAGCCACAGACATAGTCGACAATTGTCACAGAGTATCCATTATTTCCCTCCTCCCTCCAATAGCCACAACAATCCAATTGTAGTCTGTAAGTCCAAAGTCTTTAAGAGTAGGCTTGGATCTGTCTCTTTTAAATCCTGCCACCCACCTCCACGACTGAATTGTTCCCATTAGCTGACCACCTTTCTTTCAACGACCAATCACCGATTACTTATGCCCTCCTATTCAACCTCCCCCCCAATATTTCTTCGCTTCTTTATCTTCCCACCAGTGACTCCTTGTACCCTGATGAAGGTGGCTCCTGAGCCTCCCTCAACAATGTTTCACTCAACGATTGTTTCAATGTGTCCATTATTGCCTCCCTTCCCCCCTCAAACATGCCACGCCGAAACTCATGCATGCATCTGGCTCCTTGGCGTCGCGTCGGCTCGAATTCAATCCTGAACCCTGCTCACTAGGGGGTGCACCCTTCTCCTACCCCTCAAACCCTAACCGCTCCCTTTCCACTCTCCCTCACCCGTCCTCTCTTCTACCCATCTTCTTCATCACCCGCATCCTCAGGTTTCTTCCTTCCACATTGAGAAAGGAGGTCGGGGCACCGAAATGTTCCAATACCATAATTTCGAGTGTCCAATGGTTTTCAAAGAAGTCATCGGAGACAGCGAAAGTGGATTATTTTATTCTGTAGTTCATTGGGGATTCCCTCGGATGTCACCCGAAAAAACCCTGTATCGATTGAAATTTCTGCATAGGGATGAAACCGAGTGCGAGGCGAAGATTTGCGAGCCACGCCGTTAAAGCGACGACAACTTGCACAACGCGATGGACAGTGCCCTACCACTTGCTCTGGATCGGAAGCTAAGTGATGGACAAAGAAATGGCCTCGGGGGTGGTTGAGGCAGCCTCAAGAGCGGAATCCCACGCATTGGCAGAGTAGCACCAATGCCAACCAGGGCACGTACCGTTTCCGTTTGCACGAATTTCGACTCCTTAAGCACGATTTCGACGTCGATAAGTATATTCCGGTGCCTTCGATGTCCCCTCATCGATCGAGGCGCTGCACACGGCTCTCCCCCCAACCATTTGAAAGGGATACGAGGGTTTTTTTCCGGTCGACCGCTGATCCGGGCAAAACAGGGTGGGATTCTGTCCCAAGCGCGGCGTGGGGGCCTCTCTTTCTCTCTCTCTCCTGCTCCAAGTGAAGAGGCGGAGGGCTCTGCTTAGCATGCAGAGTCCTCCTCCCCCGAGTCCGATCATGGCGGAATTCCTCCGCACGCACGCGCCCACCCCTTCACTCCTCTTTTTATTTCATCCCTCCGCCACCTTCCACGAAACCAGTCACACTCGCACATTGCAAAATCCTTCCCCATCCCCTCCCGCCGTCCACGGTGGCGTCACCCCATGCGCGAAATCACTTCGGCAGGGAAAAAATTGCGACGGATCGTCAGGAAAAAAATAAGGAGAACCGCCCATTCCCCCTTTCACGCCATCCCACCACCCACAGCTCCATTTCGCCTCCTCCCCCTCCCACCCTGGAGAGGTGGGCGCCCACGGGTGATGAATTGCCGAAGAGACGATATTCAGTGCGGATGTCGCGTCCGGGTGGGGCCGCGGGCGGGGGGAAAGGGGTTGGGTGGGGGTGGGTGCGCTAGGCTCGACGGTGCCCGCTTTGCATCACTGTGCAGCTTCCGTTCCCATAAGCACACCCACTCTGGAGGCACCAACTGGAGATAGGAAATGAAACGACATCGATACGCTTCGAAAAAGTCGACGTTTTCACCGTTAGCTACAGTTCAGATCCATATCTCGGCTCCCACACGTTCGATCGTTCCCGCGCTATCGACATTCTTTTCCGAGGAAAACCTTTGCGACTAAGATTCCCTTGCAACTCGAACCCAAATCGGCAGAGAGCGATTTTACAGTGGACGACATTTTTCGAGATTTTAGGATAGCCTTCGATAAATTACCTCAGAGTAACTTAGTAACAGAGTAACTCAGAGTAACTCGCAATGCTAGAAGTATATGTCACTGATAAAGATATCCGTAGTTTGATGAAAAACTTTTTGAATGGTCAGGTACAACGAGTTGTGATAGATGGAATTAGTTCTAATGCAGTAGAAGTTAATTCGGGTGCTCCCCAGGGAAGTGTCAACGGAACTCTTTTATTCCTACTTTACGGTAACGACATTTATTCCGTAGTCACTAGTTAGATACGTTTGTATGCTGAAGATACAGTGGTTAAACGTTAACGATACAGTAATAAATTAATCAGATGACCTTAATGCTTGCGAAAACTTGGCAATTGGAAATAAACTAAACAGTGTAGTGATGAATTTTTGGGGAGAAATTAATTCCCGAACGTCTACTACATCGGGAACACCGAAATGGAATGTGTAGACTCATTTATATACATCTACATCTACATCTACATAATACCCCGCAAGCCGCCGCAAGGGCGTGTGGCGGGGGGTGTTAGGCCACCACCCAAAAAAAGGAAAAAAGAAAAAGGAAAAAAGAAACACCGCATTCAAAACCAACACACACGTGCACACCCCAATCCACTATATATACTTGGGCGTTACCCTCACTCACGACCTCTCCTGGGTGAAACACATACGGGACACTTGTGGAAAATATATCAATGAATCAGGGTTTATTGGAAGAGTACTGGGTAAATGTAAGGAAAAGGTAAAAGAGAAAGGTTTTCTGTCGTTGGTTAGGCTTCATTTAAATATGCTGCTCGTATAGCGATACGATACACGCTTAAACCGATGCCTATCTACTTTTCACGTCAATTCCTGTCGTGTCTGCCATTAGACCCTGCCACGTAAATGCGACACCAACAACCTAAGGGAGTAAATTACAACCGCGGTAACAAGTAAAGAAAATACTTCTTGGGAAAACGGTTTCGAACGCTTGCGACGCGCAGGGGATTGTGGGGGAAAGAAGGGATACTGTGAGAATGATGTTGAATCTCGTGAGGAGTCTCCTGGAGGTTCCGACTAATGCGATGCTGCGCGATGCACCATTGGAGAAGTTCGACCGAGAACGCATATCGTGCGAGGCAAAGGGGGTCTCTCGGGAGCTAGTTAGCGAGGTGAGGGAGGGGCGTACTGCGTGACCCCGGTGGGGTTCTTTCGCGTAGGGCTCGGGATTCGGGGGCGCGGATGAGAAAACTCAACAGGGTTGGCAGGGGGATGCTAGATAGATTGGGGGGGGGTTGGGGGGGTCTTTACGTGGACCCATCATCCGATACATAGTCCTGCGCCCAAGAGACGCCCATTACCACGGACTGGAAAATAAACCAAGGGAGTATTGTCATTTCAACCCCTCACGTTGCAGGACTCAAATCCGCTAATATTCCATCCCTTCCATCGCTCCCCTTCGAAGAGTACACAAGCGCCCCTTTCTCAACGCTACCATTTAGTTTAAAACTCCTAATAATTTGCAGACAGAGCCAGATTGTAATAAACGGCGAGGCACTTCCAGCCGGTCTACGTCACACATTCTCCTAATATCAAAGTTTTGCACACGTATTTTAAACTGACTTCAACGGAATTGTAAACCGACTTGTGGCTTGGAGAAAGTTGGAGTCACAATTCGCGTCTCGAACTGCGTTAGACAAATTGACCTCAACTCCGAAGCCAGCGTTTAATTTTTCCCTGCTCTGGTCAGCAGATTACAGGTCGACGGTTCAGCGCCCTGTGCACACGGTCGCGATGACGTTTAAGGGGCCTATTTGGAATCCAAAGGGCAAAGGTCAATTCCAAAGCGTGTGCATCGGGTGCAAACATAGTACGATATGTGTTTAGGCATTACTTGCGAGATGATTGTCAGCGGAGCACAAATGGCGCACTCAAGTGGATTCTTCCCAGGCATCCGCGCTTTGAGGCTCTTTCACTATGATTAACCCATGACATTTCCGCCCACTTGAGCTCTGGGGCCAACGCTGCCTTCGCGAGCATGCTCTTTTAAGTCAACCGAAACACATTGCAGCCTAACATGACTACGATAAAGGAATCCCGGGTGCCACTGGTCTAACATATTTCAACAAGAATGTTAAAAAATAAATGATTTATTACTTACGTATAAAGACCAACTGCTTTGAATAAAGTTAATGGGAGTAAACACTATATTATACCATGATAACTATAACAAATTGAGTTCAATTACTTTAAAGTTTGATTAATTATTCGATCCTTATGCTAATCTATTCCGTTGGCTTTCCTTTGTTTCCTTGAAATAACGAACAACGCGTTATGATAATATCTCTTGGAGCTCAAATTCATTCAAAACAAATATTTCAATTAAGTTCTCTGGTTTTACTTGAGGTTTCTTTTTACAGAACATAATTCAAATTCAATTAGTAGCTAATGACACCGTTAGGATGAAAAAGCAAATCATAACCTAAAATTTACAAAGCATCATGGGAAGTAGTTTCCATAATTTCCTTTAAAAGATCAAATCCGATCTCGCAAATTAAAACCCCCTCTCACTTGGTAATCAGATGCTACACAAATTTTCGCCGGCAGGTATTTTCAAATACCGGCCGGCAGGGGATACAGCGGAATACAAGGGATTCCTGCGAATGAAGACGCCAGCAAACAGTGATTACGAGAACCACGATGGAAATAACCCGCCCAAGAGGAGGTTATTATCCCGCGGCGTCCTCGAGCAAAGGAATCCCTATTTTTCAGGGGAGGACCCGTTACACGAAAGGAAATAGTTTTCAATCACTTTTCCCAGTTTTTGGGACTTTTTCAGTTCCAACGAGAATGACGGACGAGAATCTCGAGTGCCGAGAGAGACGACCGCCGCCGCCTCCAACCCTTTCGCCTCCCTCCCTCCCCTTCTCGCAGAGAGCCTCTGACGGAGGGAAACAAGGACGCAAAAGTGAACCTATTCAATGTTCAAAGGAAATGCAAACCTTTCACTCCTTTGAAAAAAGGCTGGGAAGTAGCCCGAGTGAAATCATTTTATTCATTCATACTCCCTTACTTCAAAGACAAAAAAAGATGATAAAAGTACAATGTACACTTACATCCTTGGATAAATATCAGCAGTAGTGAAAGACACTGCACTTTTCCGCAGTATTACTTGGCACAAAAAGAAAAACGCGTTTTGTGGCACACACCGAACTCTGGATGGGTGACATGTCTCTTTTACATCTTTGAGCTTCCAGCCACACTTACACGAGAGAAACTCTATTAGTCGTCTCTGTAAGTCTTTGTTATATGTGAAATAACCTTGTGTGAAACCTCTTGAATTCATTCCGCTGGACGTGTTGCTTGCAAATTCTGACGGTTCACTTTCCAAATAAGGCCAACCAAAAACACAAGTTTCAAGAATGTATATTTGTAAATAAATGGAAAGTATTGTGTAATAGCAAGCATATGTAAATGTTTCCCAGTTATGCTTAGAGACAACGGCTTAATATGATGTCGCAGAAAAAATATTGAGCGATAATTATGCAAAAAATGCACCACTTATTTTCTCGACTGTAACATTAGTTACGGTGAGCTTTGCTTCATTTCCGCGCGTATAAGTGACAAATTTTAAACTTCAGTAAATAAGTACGTATGAAATTAACCAAAATTTTGCTCTAAAGGATACCACAGGTATGGTTCCATTGGCAAAGAAGCCAAGGGAAAGTAAGCATTAGGGATAACATCATCCACAAAGCGAAATCCATCACCAACGTAGTTTTAATCACCTTCATCTAGCCTTGTTTTGAAACAGGAGTAGCTCGCAATTCCTCGTGATTTTCTCCCAACAGTTTAGGTGGCTGAACACATCCATGGTATTAACCGGCATGCTTATTCTGTTGAGCTAAATTCCATCTGTTCCATAGTCTTCTATAGCAAGTCAGATTTTGGAAAATCATTTTTCCTCGGACTGAAAGTTGAATTGAAAAACTAGTAATTAAATGCGACAAAAGCATTTAGCGTTCATTGAAACCCGCTGCGATGCTAATCAGAAGAAGATGGATCAATGACTTCTTGGTGTGGATATGAGTTTTCTGGCTAGGTTATCCGGGAGATAGAGGAAGAGGCGGCAGAGGGGGAGGGGAAAAGAAAGCCAAGGCCCGCAAGAGTGAGCCTTGAACTGGGGAAGCAACTCGCCCCTGGCTCTTGGCGGCGAGGAAGGGTTGGGGGTGGAGGGATGTGGGGGGGGACATGGAACAGGATAGGGAGAGGAGGGGGAGAGGAAGGGGGCGGGGAGGGAGAACAATGCCTCAATTGCCATATCAGCTCTGGAAGGATTATTTCCCTCCATTTTCCGCACTTCAAGGGTATAATAAACACGCGGGGAGGGAAGGAATGAGGGTAGGGGGCGGGGTTGGTGAGGAGAGGAGGGGAGGCAGGGAGAGAAAGAAAACAAATTTAAATAAGGAGTGGGAGGAAGAGGGACGACCGTCAGAAGAGGTTCTTCGTCGGAAATGAAATTTGAAACTGTAGGGGGAAAAAATGGCGAGCATTTGAGTAGGATTGACAAACTTGTTCCCGAATTAACATTAGTGAAAATTGGATTGAATTTTAGGATGTAAGAGATTTTAATTACCCTCCAAGCCCGATTGGGATTATTTGACTAAATAAGGGATTAAAATTGCGTTGAGCGGAATATGTCAACGTGGCCCACGGTTTTCCCGGAAGGCAGAGTTATGACAGTCGAAGTAGAAGAGAGATAAATTGTGAGGGATGAATAAGTTTAGTTTAATTAAGATTAATAATGATTAATAATGTTTAAGATTAATAATGATTAAGGCATTTAAACACAGAAATACAAAGTAAGGATACTCATATATGTTGTTTTAACGTTTCGACGGCACGGTCCTCATCATTAGAATCAACACACACACACATATGTGTGTGTGTGTTTGGGAGTGTGTATGTGTAAGTACGTATTGACCAAAATATCGTTCGAATTCTATTTCTTAACTTTTTAAAAATCTGTTCTCCAAAGCAGAGTTAGGTAATCATGGTATTGCTGCAAATTTAGTTATGCAACTGAGTGATTCCAAAAAATTTCATTTAAACGAGTTATTTCCACACTTTGGAGCTTAAGCTCTATATTTTCAAAATGTCTCTTAAAAAAGAAATTTTTGTGATTCTCAGTTTTGCTTTAAAAAAATGTTCACCGGAGAATATCACGAGTCATCAAAATTTTATCCTTGGCAAAATTCCTTTTGTCAATTGAATTAGGGAACACAAATACCCTTGTACGCATTATACACCCTTCATTTCATCATTCTGCGGAAAATCCACCAAGTCGGATGGTGAAGGTACCTAAATTAAGAAGGAAATTGATTAACAATGGAGTTAATCTGTTACGATAAAGTCAAACGATAGCATGGACGGTAACCGTAATATTTATATTCGTAGAATTAGTTCACACGACTTTTGTCACGAAAGAGAAAGCCTTCTTTCAAATTTGCATCGCTTTCCATATGGTGATTTAAGTCAAAATTGCTCAACCCAAATATTGAAATTGTTTTCATTCGAGTGAAAAGAAAGCTCTGACAATGTTTCACGGTGATAAGTATCCTGCCGAAATCGTCTTCCTTCAAAACACATATGAATTAAAATAGATATAATATAATACATTTAATTTGTGAAACGAGAAGAACATGGGAGCAAACATCCATCAAAACAATATTCTAAAATTTAACACCGAGAGCAGTTTTAAGAGAAATTCCTTCATATTTCCCGAAACACGAATCCAACGTTTTTGACGAAGAATGTACAATCTAATTTACTTGGTGCATGGAGGGTGATCCCTACGAACTCCATGCGTAGGCAGAGAAACGTAAAGCTCAAAGATGGCCAGAACATACTAGTGCCTAACTTTGAGCGATAAATTGGTAATTACTGCGTCAAAATGGGATCGGTAGACAATTTGTTGGTGTCGCATTACTCAAAAGGGTCAACTTATCCCACATCCCGGCGAGCGATAACTGAGTTACTTTTCTCATGGCATTAACTTCTTACAAAAATAGCCACACTTAAACCCGGAAGTTTGCCTCCCACGCGCACCTCTTCTCCTCTCGAAGCACCCACCCTCATCGTCACCAATCCTCGGCATTGTCTGCCGCGCATTCTCGCTGTTCCACCCTTCGGGTTCTGAGGGAAGAAGGGGCTGTTCCTTGCACTGCTTGCTCGCATGACACTTCGTCGGACTGTTTTCCAGTTGTCACCTCAAGCGTATTTTAACGGCGAGGAAAGAATTCGGAAGAGAGGCAAAAGAGCATTCATCCACCTCCTTTCCTCTGCAAAGATAAGAATAGGAAACAGGTCCCGAATTAATATTCTTCAAGGGAAATCAAAACACAATCGAGCATCCTACTCCAACATCAGGTCCCTCTTCATCTCTGTGTACTTCTTTCCTCCCTTCATCCCGTCCAACATCCCTATCCTCTTCCTGCCCTTTCCTCGTATTCCTAACATTTCTCCCCTCTATTACCGTCTTCAACATCCCACTGCCGCTCAATACGCCCTTCATCCATATTTCCTGCCTCCATAGGAATTCTTCCAACAAACCCATCTCCTCGCCCACCATACAAATCCACAACCAATCGCTTCCTCATTTGTTCACCTTTTCAATTCTTCTCCACACCCACATTTTTAAAGTCTCCAAGCCTCCAATATACAGGGTTAGTCCGGAAAATAAGTGTACTGAGCTCAGGAAAAAAAATTTATTACACTTTTACATATCTTAAGCTAATATTCCTCAAAATAGGACCCTTGTGAGTCGATACACTTGTTCCAGCGGCGTTCCCATTCCTGGAACGCTCCCGCGAAGGCATCATCGGGAACCTCTCGAAGACACGTCGCCACGGTCCAAAGTCCCGTATCGCGTTCCTTTCAAACTCCTCTTTATCTTCGGGAACAGAAAGAAGTCCGGTGGTGCCAAGTCCGGGCTGTAGGGTGGGTGCGGCAGCGTTGCCACGCCGTGCTGGCCAAGAAGTCCGACACGACAAGCGCGGTGTGAGACGGCGTATTGCCGTGATGCAGCCGCCAGATATTTTTGATCGCTGGCCGGACGCGGGCGACTCGTTTTCGAAGCCTGTCGAGCACTTGGACGTAAAATGCAGCATTTACAGTTTGTCGTTCAGGTGCAAATTCGTAGTGGACGACTCCCCTTTTGTCAAAAAAGACAATGAGCACCATAAACTTATTTTCCGGACGAACCCTGTACGTCTATCCTCCTGCTTTGGGACCACGTTTCCGCGCCGTATATAACTACGCTTCAAAGACTTTCATACTCGTATTTTTCACTCATTGAAATGAGGAGATTCATTCATGCTGTGGGGCAATAAATATAATACAGTTAACAGTACAAAGTACAGTTATTTAAAAAATTATAGCAACACATATCAATTGAGTATATAACTCTAACCAAGCATTCAGTGTCAACTTCTTAAATTTATTTAGAACTATTCTCCATGAATGTCCATCGGGTGAAGTTATTTTAACAGATGGGGTTATAAGTCACTTCAAAAAGCACAAATAATGGAATACCGTGTTTTTAAATCACAGAAAATCATATCCAAAAACAAATTACGTTCTCTTTTAACTCATGGCCGATAGAAAGTGGCAATTCTAGTTTTGGAAAGACATCACTGCGGGAACGAGAGAGGCGTACGGAATCCAATTCAATACCAGCTTTTTACTACATCCAAATCATAATATGCACACTGCAGGCAAAAGGCTGCCTTGGGTGAGGGGAGAGAAATTTGAAATTGAAAGCGTCTTCCATTGGTTTAATGTAATAATGGTGTGAGTGCAGAGCAGCGTAAGACATTCCCCGCCCTCCGCGAATGTGCTAATCATGGCAGCCAAAACTGTTTGATCGGCTAAGGCCACTAACGACGACGGCCCCCCGAAACGAGGGCCGCACCGCTTCGTCCCTGATTCACAATTCATTGCCTAGCACCGGGCGACTGGGGAGGTTGAGGCCCCCTTGGCAATTCCTTACCGGGCTCCCTTGATGGGGATCGGATGCTTCAGTTGCTGACAAGGACGCACATCGGGAGCAGGAGGGTGAGGCGGGGGAGCTTACATTGGAGCGCCAGAGGGCCGCACGGCCGGCGCGGCGGTCCACCGATAACAAGGAGAGGCAACGAATGTGTGTGACTTGACGAGTTCCGCTGCCCTAACGTCAGCTCACCCTCCCTCCCTCCGATAAATATTTCACGGAGAAAATTGGAAAGCGGATTACCTATGGCCCCTTTAGCATGCACCGACGGACTGTGGAAGGGGTGAATAGATATGGGGGGGTGGGAAGATCCCATGGAAGACTTTTACGCGGGCGGGCGAGGGGCAAAGAACACGGAGTCAACACGGAGATGCCGATTCCTGATCAATATTTCATTCGGTACAAGGCGCGGATTTAAATTGATTACTTATCAGGCGGACGCCCTCGATTACCCGATGCGAGCGCCCTCCTCCCCTTCCTGAGAGACTTTGCATTATTTAAGGTCCGCACCAGCCACCTTGATAAATTGAAAAATTGGTAAATATTTGAATTTTAAAAATTGGATTCGCAGGATAACACGTCGAACGGCCAATGGTCTCAAGTGTCAGATTTGAAAGCCATCGGAAAAGACAAACGGGCTGACAGCTCCCTTTATTTTGTATTTGCATGCAATCAACTTTCGGAAAATTCACAGATTAAGCCTTTGGAAGATTGTATGAAAAATATTACTGTGGATTTAAATCGAGCTGCAACTAAATGAATTTATATCCCGATCAAATTACTTTTATTTCGGAATCATAAAGGTGATTTACCATTTAAAAATGATTACCAACAAGGAAACGTACCAATATGACTTCAGGAGGGCATGGAATTAAGTAGGGTAAGGATAAATCTATCGATCTTAAATGGAAATAAAGAGATTTGCGTTACATTAAAACCTCCAGTGTGATTTGAATTTAGAATTAAGGTAAAAGTTTAAATTTTTTCTTTTTTGGAATTATCCTCTCAATACTCTCCCCACAACTAAACCAGCGGTTAATCTCTATTTTAACTATAATTTAGGTAAAAAGCGCCAGCATAAAATTGAAATTAAAACAGTGTACTCGGTGCCGCAGAGCGCTCGCTCCCCCGATTCACTCCATGAGGATTACCGCCTGAGGCGATACCTTGAACTAAAGGAGTCTACGGAGAAACTTCAAACCAGTTGCAAAAAAGACATGAAATGCAGATTACTACATTAATAAGCACACACCCAGAGATGATGATTGGGAAATGACCTGGAGGGATTGGGTACAAGAGTTTAAGAAGCTTCAAGAAACTGTGATTAATTATCTAGCTACACGTTTAAATAATAGCGAATTACCAGATGCTCGAACGAAATCATAGAGCAGGTATCAGAATGGCTCTTAGAACAGATATTTGAGCGAGCTCTCTTTTTCAAGCATATAATTAAAAAGGGCTAAATAAATCTCAAAGAAGTACCTAAATGTTTGTCATTTATGACATTATTCAACGATATAGCCGCATGTATTTGAAAATAAATTAAAACAAAAAAGGGATATTAAACGGGAAGAAGGGAGGAAGGAGGCAAACAGAGATGAAGCGGGACTTGTTGTAGTGTGGATATTAGATTGTGTTTTGTTAGGAGACATTTATTTGGCAGTTGTGTCTACCAAAAACCCTCCCTAACCGGTATATTACCTAAATGATGTTTTTATTTATGTATGTATATATATATTTTTTTTTACGTGTAAGCGAATGAATGTATATATATATATATATATATATATATATATATATATATATATATATATATATATATATATATATATATATATATATATATATCTATATATATACATTCATATGTCTAAGCTTTTTATTCAACACCTCCGTGTTACTTCGAAGAAATCATCTATATATATATATATATATATATATATATATATATATATATATATATATATATATATATATATATATATATATATATATATACACACATTCATATGTCTAAGCTTTTTATTCAACACCTCCGTGTTACTTCGAAGAAATCATCTATATATATATATATATATATATATATATATATATATATATATATATATATATAGAAAGTTTCTTTCTTTCACTTCCAACATCTCATCATCACAGATCACTTTCCTCGATGTAAATATTTCCCTAACTAACAACAAATTTCTAACCTCCGTACATACTAAACCTACTAACAAACAACAATACCTTCATTTTAACAGATGCCAACCCTACCACACCAAACGCTCCCTCCCTTACTCCCTCTCTATCCGCGGGCACCGCATTTGCAACCATCCCGAATCCCTCAACAAATACCTCAACAACCTTCACCATTCCCTCCTCCAAGTGGGATACCCAGATTCTCTCCTGCACAAAAAAATCCTAAAACAATCCTACACCCCCAATCCTCCCTCAACCACAGACTCCCACCCTCTCTCAATATGCACCTCCTACTTCCCTGGCATCCAGTCCCTTAAATTCACCCTCAAAGACCTGTACCCCATCCTCAAAAATCACAACGTTTCGTCCAACCTTCTTCCTAAATGCCCTTCTGTTACCTTCAAAGGGCCCGCCAACCTATCACATCTCCTCAAATCCACCAAGCCTCTTTCCAAATCCCCTCCCCCCCCCCCAGAATCACACCCACTCCGTGCTTGCGAGCTAGATGCAAAACTTGTCCTATTTTCACCACTCCACCCCTCTCCATCCCACCTTTTAACTCTCTCCCGCCCTTCCTCCACTCCTCATGCACATCTCAGAATGTAATCTATCTTCTGACTTGCAAACTCTGCCCGGCATTTTATATAGGCCAGTGCTCTACACCCCTGAACCTCAGGGTGAACAATCATCGCGCCTCATGTAATCCCTCCTCCCCGTCCGCGGGTCTTCCCATCCCAAAACATGCCTCCAACCACAACACCCCCTTAAACCACTGTTACAATGTTTCCGTGCTAGCATCCCTTCCCCCATCCGATAACCCTATAAAATTAAAAACAATGGAATTGGCATTTATATGGCTGTGTAAATCCTATCAACATCCGGGTCTCAATGTCGTTCACTAAATGGGGGGGTGGGGCTGAGATGGATGGAGGTGGATTTGTTTCTTGCGAGGTGGTGGGACAATTTATTCATCCGCATACATTTTGTCATCCTCGTCCTGTGTTTTGACTTGTCAAGCCCTTATGATGACTTGGTGAGTTGATGCCTTGGTCATGGGTGTTGTGGGATCTGTGGATGAATTGTTAGTTTTCTGTGACGCTTGTTACTATTTCCGCATCCTCCTTATTCCATCTCCGCTCCCCTCTGGCATCCCTTTCCCCCTCCATAAACTCCTCCTTCACCCCTCTCCCACCACCTGTTCCCCGCTCCGCTTTCTCCCCCTCCATATACCCCTCCTTCACCCCTCCCCCACTACCTGTTTTTTCCCCTCTCCCTCGTCCCATACTCTCTCTGCACCGCGTACCCTTTTCCTTAGTCATATTTTATCCTCCGAAGAAGACGGAGCTCAAGTCCGTCGAAATTATCAAGATATTATTGTGAGTGTTCTTTTTATGTGTTCTCGTGCTGTGCGTTACTGTCTAAGTTTTATTTATATATATATATATATATATATATATATATATATATATATATATATATATATAAACTTGGAAAAGACGCTCTCCGGCGACGCACAAACACACAAACACTAACACAAAAAACACTACACACATAGAAACATAAAAGAAGGACACTTACATTGGATATTTACGTTTCGACGGCACGGCCGTCGTCATCAGAATCTGATGACGACGGCCGTGCCGTCGAAACGTAAATATCCAATGTAAGTGTCCTTCTTTTATGTTTCTATGTGTGTAGTGTTATATATATATATATATATATATATATATATATATATATATATATATATATATATATATATATATATATATATATATATATAATTGCATATCGATGATGCGGAAGTACTCATGAGAGCAATATAACTTTATTATTATAAATATATATTATTATATATACATGATATATATAATTACATATATTATATATATATATATATATATATACTTTTTATTAAGTACTCTACCGGTTAAGGTAGGTTTTTGGATGGACAAAACTATCAAATAAACATTTTGTAACTCCAAATAAAACCCGATCCAGCAACCTAAACTACACCAGGTCCCTATTCATCTCTTTGTACTTCTTTCCTCCCTTCATCCCATCCCACATCCCTATCCTTTTCCTACCCTTTCCTCGCTTGCCCAACATTCTCCCCTCTATTACCTTCTTCAACATTCCACTACCGCTCAATACGCCTTTCATCCATTTTTCCTGCCTCCATAGGATTTCTCTCAATAAACCCCTCTCCTCACCCACCATCTCCGGTACTTCCTCATTTGTTTTCCTTTCGGTCCATTTCACTTTCCCCATTTTTCTCCACACCGACATTTCAAAAGCCTCCAATCTACGTCTATCCTCCTGCTTCAGTGACCACGTTTCCGCACCATACACAGCTACGCTCCATATCAGAGGTTTTACGAGTTTTGTCTTAACATCTCTACTCAACGTCCCCGTCATCAACTCCCTCCTCCTTGAGAAAGCCTCCTTGCCTAGCGCAATTCTTCTCCTTACGTCCCTACCACTTTGACCGTATTGGTCCAAAACACTTCCGAGATATGTAAACTGTTCTACATGCTCTATTTTTTCCCAGCCTATTTTAATATTTAGCTTAGCCTTTTTCTTTCTGGAAAATCGCATAACCTTTGTTTTATTAATATTGAATCTCATCCCGTATTTATCGCACTGAACCTCCAATTCAGGCAGCAATGCTTGCAACCCCTTGGCTGACTGAGCAACTAATGCTTGGTCATCAGCAAACCTAACTGATTTTACGAATTCCCCTCCGACTTTTATTCCTACCTCCAGTTCTTCCCATGCCTCTTTAATTATTTCCTCTACATATACGTTGAACAGCACCGGTGATAATGGGCAACCCTGCCTTACACCTCTTCCTAACATTGCCCATCCGGTTTCTCCGTTCCCCAGTCGCACCTGCGCAGTCTGAGACATGTACAGGTTGCGGATCAGTCTCCTGTCCCTCCAATCCATCCCTATTTTCTGCAATACACGCATTAATTTTTCCCAATTCACTCTATCAAACGCTTTTTCGAAATCTACAAAACAGGCAAAAACATCCTGATTGTATTCTATATTTCTCTCAATTAGTGATCTCATTACTGCAATGACAGCACGCCTACCTCTTCCTTTCCTGAACCCAAACTAATCATCCCCTATGTAATCATTTGCCTCACTCTCTATCCTTTTGTTGATGATCCTGAGAATAACTTTAGCTGCGTGGGATATCAAACTTATTGTTCTGTAATCCTCGCATGACGTAGCCTTAGCCTTTTTTGGAATAGGAACTAACACCGATCTCACAAAATCTTCTGGCCAGATTCCTTCCTCATAGATATTACGAATCAATCCATTTAGGGCCTTCTTCCCACCTTTTGCTAACCATTTCAACAGTTTTACGGGAATGTTTTCCACCCCTACAGCCTTATTTGCTTTCATCTCCTTTAATGCTCTTTCTATTTCATCGTCGAGTATGCCTGGACCTAAGCTATCTTCTTCTACGTCATGTTCCTTTTCTATGTCTAATCTTGTCGACCTAAGTTCTTTACTATAAAGTGTTTCTATATATTCCTCCCATCTCTTTTGGATTTTTCCTGGTTCATCTATTTTCTTGCCCCACTATTATCTTACCCCACTTATTTATATGAACTTATTTGAACTTATATGAACTTTATATGAAATTATCTTACCCCACTTATATATATTTATATGAATCCGGATGGGCAGTGTTAGGAAGAGGTGTAAGGCAGGGTTGTCCATTGTCACCGGTGCTGTTCAACGTATTTGTGGAGGAAATGATTAAAGATTCATGGGGAGAACTGGAGGTAGGAATGAAAGTCGGACGGGAATTGGTAAAATCGGTTAGGTTTGCTGATGACTAAGCATTATTTGCTCCTTCAGCCAAGGGGTTGCAAGCATTGTTGAGTGAATTGGAGTTTCAGTGCCATAAATATGGGATGAGAATCAGTATTAATAAAACAAAGGTTATGCGATTTTCTAGAAAGGAAAAGGCTAAGCTGAATAGCTTAATATTAAAATAGGCGGGGAAGAGATAGAGCAGGTAGAACAGTTAACATATCTCGTAAGTGTTAGTTATGTGCGGAAACATGGTCACTGAAGCAGGAGGATAGACGTAGATTGGAGGCTTTTGATATGTGGGTGTTGAGAAGAATGGAGAAGGTGAAATGGACCGAAAGTAAAACAAATGAGCAACTGCTGGAGACGGTGGGTGAGAAGAGGGGTTTGTTGAGAGAAATCCTATGGAAGCAGGAAAAATGGATGAAAGGCGTATTGGGCGGTAGTGGAATGTTGACGAAGGTAATATAGGGGAGAATGTTGGGTAAGCGAGGAAAGGGCAGGATAGGATAGAGATGTTGGACGGGATGAAGGGAGGAAAGAAGTACACAGAGATGAAGAGGGACCTGATGTAAATTAGGTTGCTGGATTGGGTTTTGTTTGGAATTAGAAAATGTTTATTTGATGGTTGTGTCCATCTAAAAACCTACTTTAACCGTTAGATTACCTAATAATATATCTATATATATCGATGATGTGGAAGTACTCACGAGAGCAATATAACTTTTTGACGGCACAATATAACACAGAATAAAACAGATAACACGTAAAAGGACACTCACACTGTAGATGATTTGAGCTTTCGGCCTACTCCGAGGCTTTCTTCTGGTCAGACTGACTGACATTCAGTCTGACCTGAAGAAAGTCTCGGAGTAGGCCGATAGCTCAAATCATCTACAGTGTGAGTGTCTTTTTACGTGTTATCTGTTTTATTCTGTGTCATATTGTGCCGTCCAAAAGTAAAATAAATAAATAAATATATATATATATATGTAAACACACAATCATTCACATGGATATAGATTTTAGGATATAGGGATAGGAACACATATTAAAAAACGAACACAGAGAGGCGGGGAATGCCGGATCGAACAGATCACAAGCGCAAAAATATTTCCTTGAGTGGGACTTGAGCACCAAATCTTTTGACTTGCCGGGCCAAGGCTCTAACAACTTAAGCTAAGGTGGAAACTACAGTGAAATCTGCTTAGGGAGTGTGTATGCAACCAATTGCTCCGATTCTTTGGCCAAGAGATGGCGTCAGGGAGCTGTTACCTTTACCGGTAGATTACCTTAAAAATATTCATTCGAAATGTAAATTACTCTGAATATGTGTTCAAAGGGCACCCCAAATATTACTCCAAAAATGGATGAACCAAAAACCCCACTTCTTACGACAGTAAAAAAAAAAGTTTGAACAGTGCGGAGGCGGAATGTGGAATGTAAAAAAATTATTGCAGCACCACTCGGAAATGAACGGAAAACTGTGTGGGCGGGTGTGGGAGGCGAGGCGCCGTTTAATGATTTTATTGAGACGGGACTCTGACAGAAGATATCAAATCCACCGATGCAGTTTCGGAGAAGAGGAAGTTAATTCTCAGCCACGAAGTTGGCCGGGTGGGTGTGCCGGGGTTGGTTCTAACTAAGCCTCGCAATCTTTTGAAGGCACTGACTACGGGGCGGAAACGTCGGTGAGAGAAGCGGAGTGAGCAAAACTGGGAAATGTGAGCGAGTTGAGGAAAATGTCGCAAGTTTAACGACTGGCAAGGAAAAGGGAGAAGCATGGGAGCATTGCGTCGGGGGCAATGCGGGCACACGATCGTTGGAGCACCTCATCCACCGCCCCTAGTCTCACGAGGAGGTTCGGATGATGAGAGAAGCCGGCGAGGGGTGTGGTGGGGGGCAGGCGGGGCGGCGGTGCTGCGGGGGGACGTGGGGTGGAAACGGGGTGGTGCTTGAACAGAGGGGGGAGAGTGATGGCGAGGGTGCTGGACGGAACGGATTTCTGGAAAAAAAGCGAATGAAAATGTTATCAAAAAGATAATCTATGAGCGCAAAGGGAGAGCGGAATGAAAGAGTTTGACGGAGAGGAAGAATTGGGAATGGTGGGAAATAACAATCTCCCCCCAACCTTCCCGAGCCTTCTTTCCCAGATAACAACGCAGCGGAATTTCGAGGGAAATAAATGAGACGTCGTGGACTCCTCCCCCAGCGTGGCGGTGATGCCATCCCCGGCGGCTGGCGTCTTTTGTGGGTGCCTCGAGACCTATCGAGACTTCTTCTCAAAAGAATATAGACAGCGTACCTTATAATCTTTGCCGCCATGAGTGCAAAGCCGTCTGAATGTACTCCGCCATCCTAGAAAATACCAATTCTTTAACTATTAAGAATCATTTTTGCGATGAACGCATGAGTGCGTTTCTACGTCTACGTCTACGTCTGATGAGTGCGTTTCTACGATATTCATTCATTTTCTCAAATAACTTAATGCAAGCTAAAACACCTAATACTTGAGATTTACTTTAAAAAGTTAATCGATATATATATATGAATATAGATCATCGTTATTTATGTATATACATTTATATAAAAAACATACATATAAAATACACATATATACAGACATGCCAACTCTCCCGATTTAAGCGGGAGACTCCCGATTTTTCCCTCTTACGTTCTTGATGAACTGTTCAAATTGTGTACTTAGCTTAACATGTTAATAAAGTGTGACATTCATTAAAAATTGGCAAAGTGTCATAAAGGGATTAAGGTGCCATGCAAATATTGTGGTAATTAAAAGTGATTACTTCGTGATACACTTCTAAAAATCTCCCGATTTTTCATTTTTGAAAGTTGGCATGTCCTCCCGATTTTTCATTTTTGAAAGTTGGGATGTCTGTATATATATACACACACGCACACACATATATATATAAATATGTATATATGTACACACACAATATACACATAAATATATGTGTGTGTGGATGCATATGTGAGTATATATATTTTTTATATGTACATGTGTGAATATGTATATGAACATATATTTTTATATTTATAAACAAAAATTTCTATAATTATTGATGACGGGAACGTTGAGTAGGGATGTTAAGACAAGACTCGTAAAAACTCTGATATGGAGCATAGCTATGTACGGCGCGGAAACGTGGTCACTGAAGCAGGAGGACAGACGTAGATTGGAGGCTTTTGAAATGTGGGTGTTGAGAAGAATGGAGAAGGTGAAATGGACCGAAAGGAAAACAAATGAGGAAGTACTAGAGATGGTGGGTGAGGAGAGGGGTTTGTTGATAGAAATCCTATGGAGGCAGGGACAATGGATGAAAGGCGTATTGGGTGGTAGTGGAATGTTGAAGAAGGTAAAAGAGGGGAGAATGTTGGGCAAGCGAGGAAAGGGCAGGAACAGGATAGGGATGTTGGACGGGATAAAGGGAGGAAAGAAGTACACAGAGATGAAGAGGGACCTGATGTAGATTAGGCTGCTGGATTGGGTTTTTTTTGAATTACAAAATGTTTATTTGACAGTTGTGTACTTCCAAAAACCTACATTAACCGGTAGATTACCTATTGATAATGTCTAACTGCATTTGTGTGAGTTTCAAAGTTTTGGCACGAAAATATTACCTTTAAATTACCTAATAAAAATATATAGATGATGCGGAAATACTCAAGAGCGCAATATAACTTTTGGACGGCGCAATAGAACACAGAATAAAACAGATAACAATTAAAAGAGCACTCACATTGTAGATTATTTAAACTCTCGGCCTACTCCGAGGCCTTCTTCAGGTCAAACTGAGAGGTCTATAGGGGAGAATGTCTGGGGAGAGAAGAAGGGGGGCGAAAGGTTTAATGACTGCTGGGAAGGGAATTCATGATGGCGGTATGGGTGGTAATTTTCGGGAAAATTATCGAGGGATTATGTAGCGAGGGATCGGAAATATATGATGTATGCGGATTCGCGAGTTCTCACCTCTATGTTGGTGGCTGAATCGGGTAGGGATTCTAGATCTCTTAGGGAAAAGCATGCGTCAAATGATAGGTCGTGTGGACTTACGTGTAAAGGGATAGAAAGAGAAGAGAGTGAAGCAGAATTACATGAGTAGCGGTGATTGTTCATTCGGATGGATAAGGGGGTAATGCATTCGCCTATGTAGAATGAGGGGCATTGTTTGCACGACAAAAGACAGATAATATTTTTTGAGAGGCAATTAGCGTGGGAACGGGGTGAAGGGACAATAAGGGGATGTGGGGAGAGGGGAGCAGATCTGATTAGCAGACATGTTTTACATCGGGGGCGATTGCAGGTAGGGGAAATATGTGGAAATTTTCAGGGCGGGGTGCCAAAGGGTTGGTGGATCTCAAAAGGTTTCTGAGATTGGCTGGTCGTCTGTAAGCGACAGAGGGGCATTGGGGCAGTAAGGATGTGGTCGCCTCATTGTCATGTAATATAGGATAAAGTTCTTTGTGAACGGTTTTCAGTCTCTGGGATCCGGGGAAATAGGTTGTGCAAAGGTTGAGTCCAGCGTCAGATGTGGGGTTGTTATTGTTTGGTGTGTGTGGTCGGGTGGAGCGGTAGATTTTATCCTGTAGGAGTTTTTCTGGGTAACTGCGTTTGTGGAGTTCATAATGTAGATTGTGGAGGTATTTGTTGAGGGTAGCTGTGGTGTTGCACATCCGATGTCGGCGGATAGAGAGAGAGTTGGGAATTGAGCGATGTGGTGTGAGAAGGATGACTGCTAGTATAGTGTAAATATTGTTGATGATTAGTGGCTTTGATGTGTAATGAAGTGGTGAATTTGTTGTTGCGAAGTGAGATATCTGTGTCATGAAAGGTGATGGTGGAGTCTGAAATGGAAGAAGTGACTTTAACAGTGAAAGAAAAATTTAAGGCCGATAAGAAATTTTCAAGAGACTCAGAGCCGTGTGTCCAGAGAATAAAAATTACGTCAATGTAGCGGACCCAGAAAAGAGGTTGGAAGGGTTGCTGTGAAAGGAAATTCTCTTCAAGGTGGCCAATAAAGGGATTGGCGTACGATGGCGCCATCCTCGTTCCCATCGCTGTGCCTTTCGTTTGATGATAAAAGCAGTTTCGGAAGGAGAATGCATTTTTGGTTAGGACGACAGTGGCTAGATTGAGGAGAAATTCGGTCGAGGGGCACTGGGGTGGGGGGCGTTGAGAGAGATAGTGTCGGAGGGAGGATAGGCCTTCTGCATGGGGAATAGAAGTATAGAGGGAGGTGACGTCGATGGTGGCCATAAGCAGGTTGGAGGTGGAAGGAATGGAGACAGAGTTGAAACGGTGGAGGAAGTGATACGTGTCTTTCGTGAAGGAGGGCAAGGAGAGTACGATAGGTTGTAGTTGGTCGTCAAGGAATGCGGAGATTCTTTCGGTGGGAGAGTTGAAACTAGAAACTATAGGGCAACAGGGGATGTTGGGTTTGTGTATTTTTGGGAGGAGATAAAACTTGGGTGTTCCGGGTTTGGGGGTGAAAGTAGGGATATGTCTAGGGAGGTGAGGCCTTCTTCTGGTCCAAATTGGAGGAGAAAAGACCGAATTTCCTTTTGGAAGGTTGGTGCAGGGTTGTTGGTGAGAGTGGTATAGGTGGATGTGTCGTTGAGGTGATTGAGATCTTTGGAAATATAGTCTTTGGTGTTTAAAATTACAACTGAGGAGCCTTTATCGGCGGTGGTGACCACGATGTTGGGATTGGCCTGTAGGGTTTTAAGGGCATGACGTTAGTTTGTGGAAAGGTTATTTCTTGGCTTTAGAGATTGTGTGAAGGATTTATCAGAGACTTTTTGGAGAAGGAGACGTATGAATATTTCCACGGGATGATTACTGGGAAGGGGTTTTGGCTCATGAGCTGAGGCCGGGTGGAATTTGTTGAGTGCGGGATTGGTTTTAATTTGACTAAAAGAGTCATTTTGTGATTTCGAAAATGCGCGCCAACGAAGGTGTCGGCAGAAATTGCGTGTGTTGGTGAGCAGGTTAATTTGGTTAATTTTTAGTGTGGGAGGGAAGGATAGGCCTTTGCTTAGTACAGAAATTTCGTTCTCAGACAGACTTGTGTTGGAAAGGTTTACATTGTCATAAGAATTGTCAGAGGGGGGAAGTGTTGGAACCCTTCGGTGGTGGTTGGCGCCTGGGGAAAACCGGAGGACCTTTGGGAGGAAGGGGGAGGTTGTAAATGCTTTGGAGGTCGGGTTTGTATTGAAAGAGTGAGAGAGGGGGTGGTTTTGGAGGAGGTGGCGGGAAAGAGTAAGATTGCGGAAGTTTGAGACCTACTTGGAGGAAAGAAATGCATAGATTTGACAACTTTGTAAGGAGACGTTGTGGAGGGAACGTAGGGCAGATGAAGCTATGGCGTTGAGTTTTGGAATTAGGTGAGGAGCATCCATGGAGATTATTTTGAAGAGAAGAAATAGGTTTGATATGTTTGTTCACAAATGCGTTGGTATTGGATTTGGATAAGGTGGGCATATGCTAAAGATTTTTGGTAAGTAAATGCATTTAGCTGCGGGTGGATTTCAGGAGGGGCAGCAGATAAAGGTAGGGAAATGACTGGACCGTAGGGAACGATTCCTAAGGACAGGCATGAGGTGCGAAACTCGGTGTGGCTGGTGTATATGGTGATTTTATATCCGTGGCGGCGAAAATTTCGGAACCAAGATGAAATAGGAGAAGAGTGGTTCATATTTGGGTGATTGGAAAGGATGTGGGAAAAGAAATTGGAAATAAAGAAAGACAGTGGTGAAGGAAAGGGAAAGCACAGTCACGATGGAGCAGGATCAGCAGCGGAAGGTTTGGTGCTGGATCCAACGACGAACACAGAAGAGACAGGAACAGTAGCTAGGTAGCTTGATATATCAATGATGCGGAAGTACTCACGAGAGCAATATAACTTTTGGACGGCACAATAGAACACAGAATAAAACAACACATAAAAGAACACTCACATTTTAGATTATTTGAGCTTTCGGCTTATTTATATTTAATAATTGTAAATGTCTGTCAAATACATAGCTTGAACGTGTGTTGTAAGCTAGCAATTAAGCATAAATGCATTTGAACTTGTAGTGAAGCACCGCAGCCAAATAATTGTAAGGAATTACTAATTATTAATATTACTTCTACATATTTTCCGGGAGTCAAAATATCTTCCGATAATATGTTTACAACCCGAGTTCCAAAAACTTTTCGTATTTTCAGTGGCAGTGTATGGGTACGGTTTAAACCGGATGTAAAATATATTTATGGAGAATATTCTGGGACGAGCGGGGCAAAAAACCTTTAGTTAAGGCTAACTACAACCTTTAGTAACCAATGAATAACCCGGGAGCGAAATTCTCTCCATTTAAATTTGACGATCGAAGGAGAATCGCAAGCGAAGGAGACACCCGACACCCAAAGAGCGCATGGAAGAATGGATATAAATTAGATGCAAATTTGAATGGGGTTACCGGGGCAGGGGAAGAGTGAGGAGGGAGGGAGGTAGGGAGGGGGGCGGGCTAAGGAGGATTAGAGAAGGAGTGGAGGGGAGGTGAAGGTGTTGCGATCAGTGTGAGTGTCAATCAACGCATTGGTCCGAATGAACTGGAGCGTTGGAGGGGTGAAGGATTTCACCTGGCCCACCCCCCATCGGCGCTCAACTCCGTAGGATTAGAGTGAGGGGATTTAGGACCCTGGGGGGGGGGGAAGGGGGCAGGAGGGGGAGACGGGGATAAAAGTAAGACAAAATCAAACTCTGGAGCTGTGATTTGGAATCAGATTGATTTATTGGGGGGAGGGGGGATGAATTAAATTAAATTTGAGGACGTTATTTCTAACGTTGCTGAAGTGAAATGAAGTGCGCTCAAGATACTGATCCAATGGCTCAGGTTAAATTAGATCGCGTTCCCTCAAGGCAAAAAGGGGCAGCGGCTCCATCTACGCACTTACTCTGCGTAAGTTAAACGAGATGAGATAATTAAAACAATGAAAGCAGGGATAATGATCATGTTAACAACATTGCCCGAATGACTTTCGTTTCATGCCTTAATCTGAAGCATTGTTCTGAAACCTTGTGCTGAAGCATTTTAATTTTGGACTAGCATCACCACGATCACCAAAAATATCAGTT
Source organism: Hetaerina titia (assembly GCA_037158775.1). Lineage (NCBI taxonomy): Eukaryota > Metazoa > Arthropoda > Insecta > Odonata > Calopterygidae > Hetaerina > Hetaerina titia. The sequence continues at coordinate 11,232,908 of CM073777.1, read as the reverse complement.
TCAAAAACTGCGAAATGAAACAGTGTTACACTATTGTAACTGTGTTATTATCGAGACACAAAATAGCGACAGCCATCATTATCAATTAATGCTCAACACAAGAGTTTCGTCGACGTGAATTTTTAGAGATGAGCAAGCAAGTAATTAGGAAGTAATGAATCCTAATTAAATAACCGAATATAAGCCAGTCAAAACATCCATAGTATTAGGTGGATTTAAGAATTTAATTAATGCGCGAACATTATACAATGGAGGGATTAGATTAGACAATGCAATCTTCATCTACATCTACATAAATACCCTGCGAGCCACCAAAAAGGTGTGTGGCAGGGGGTGTAGCACCATGAGGGAAGGGTAAGGGTTGAGGGGGTTGGGGTTAGGTGAGGAAAGGTGGGGGGAACCTGTAAGAAAAAAAAATATATGTATATATATTTCCATATATATGTATATATATACACATATATACACATACATACATATGCATACATACATACACACATGTATACACATCCTCGCGAAGTCCCTAGCCTGTACGTTAATACTTATTGTAATGAACTAAGTCCTGGGGAATTTCGGCTACAAGCATTCTGGTCCCTTATCGCTCTTGGAAAAAATGACATTTTAAGCCTGTCAGTCTTGCAGTCTATCTCTCTAGTCTTATATTCGTGATCCCTTCGACCGTAATACGTTGGGGTTCGTATTATATCCTTGATGTCATCGGAAAAGGGCCCATCTTTAAATGTTTTAATAAGTTTAATCTATATTGGAAACGCCGCTGTGTAAGAGAATCCCAACCTAAATTGTCTAGCAAAGTGGATACGCTGCTGAGTTGGTCATAACAATGTTTGACAAATCTAGCCCCCCTCCGCTGAACTCGATCTAATTCCGAAACCAAATTTATGTTATGAGGGTCCCGTATACTGGCAGCATACTCTAGGTGGGGCCTGACCAAGGCAAGGAAACACCGTTCTTTCACTTTTTCATCGCATTTACCTAGCACTCTTTTCACAAATCCCATTTTTTTATTAGCACGACTCGTCAGGGTTGTCCTCAAATCAAGAAAAAGATTTGATGGGCGAAGGGAAAACCGGAAGATATGGATCGTAGATCATACAAAAACAAGTAGTCAACCTCTGCCTTGGGCATCACTCTACTTTACAGCAAAATGTTGTTGAAATGTAACCACAAATTTGAAATTAGTGACGATAAGTGGGTATGTACTAGTTTACTACTAGAAATTAGATACCGTTTACATGTAAAAAATAAAAAAAACTGCCTCGTAAAGTTTGCATCGAAAAGTATTAATGATCATCTGGCTAGAAACTGAATAATTCACTGGAGTCCTGGAGGAAGTGGGGTCACTCTCGTGTGTGAGGGGCATGGTGTGCGAAGGGACTGGAAGAATATGGAAAGCCAACAAGGGCGGGAGCCGAATGGATAAGATAGTCACGTCCCTGAAAGAGGGACGGGGGTGGATGGCAACGGTTGGAGGGGAAGGCGGAGGGCCAGGAAATTACTGAGATTAATGGGGAGGGGGGTTGTTCGATGCATGAAATCGATCACGAGCGTCGGATGATGCGAGATGACAGTGACATCGGGAATTTGACGGAAATCAGCAAAGTTTTTTGTGCGCTGAAATAATGGAACTTCTAGACAAACCTTCTTCGGTTAGATTGAGGTTTTTTTTTCGAAGGAAAATGCTTTCATTGTACATGGGAACAACATAATGAAAGAACTACCGGAAGAACTTTCCCACAAGAAGCAGTCACAAAGACGAAGAAACTGCAGTCATTAGATTTACGTCTAGCTATGTGAGGATAAAGATGTTGCAGCAAATTTTCAATGACATGAACTAAATGAAAAAAAAATTAATCATCGATAAGGATCATTTTAACGGAAAAGAAACAGCATGCACAAAAAAGGAAATACGTGTCTGAAAGAGGACGACGCCGGAAAAATAGCACAGTATCAATAGAATAAACGGTATCTTATAATCTTAAATACAACTGAATTTATTTAATACCGCTTTCATATTCTACTCGGTAATCTCCGCCAATGGCGTTCCAGGCACCGCGATTGCTAGAAAATACTGAGAATCTTTTGTATTCTCCTGTGATAATTACCCACTAGTTTGTTCATTTCAGCAGATGTTGACTCGCCTTGAATATTACGAATGGCTTCTCAGTTTGCTGATAAGTTACTGTACGCACGGTGAGGATTTATTTCATGAACTTCAATTTCATTGAAGCTTCAGAAACTGAGGACAAATAATTAATGGGCATTGGAGCATCTTCTCTAAAAAAATACAGACGTAACACCCCGAAACGCATGACTTAATTATAGATGAGAAAATTTTCAATTATTACTGAAGACAAATCTACATTTATTTATTATCATAATAAGCTAATTAACCGGTTAAGTTAGGTTTTTGGCTGGACACAACTACCAAATAAATATTATATGACTCCTAAAAAAAACACAATCCATACACTTATTTTAGACCAAGAGAAACACAACTCAACATCCTTTTCTACATCAGGTCCCTCTTCATTTCTGTGCACTTCCCTTCCTCCCTTCATCCCTTCCAACATCCCTATTCTGTCCCTGCCCATTCCACGTTAGCCTAACAATCTCCTCTCTATTAAGGTCTTCAACATCACACTGCATATCAATACCTCCTTCATCCAGTTTTCCTGCCTCCATAGGATTTCTCCCAACAAACCTATCTTCTCGCTCACCATACTGGCACTTCCTCGTTTGTTTTACATTCTTCCCCTTCACCTTCTTCGTTCTTCTCCAAACACACATTCAAAAAGCCTCCAATCTACGTGAATAATATTGGTCGCATATAATATTCTTATTGAAGTGGATAGGTGTGGATTTGATTCGTGCGAGATGGTGGTACAATTTATTCATCCGCATATATTTTGCCATTCTTGGCCTGGGTTTTGACTTGCCCAGATCTGATGATGACTTTTTGAGTTGATACCAGGGTCGTGGGTGTTATGGTATCGGTGAATGAATTATTAGTTTTTTGTGTCGCTTGGAACTATTTCCACATCCTCCCGCTCATCCCTATTCCATTACCGCTCCCCTCTGTCCATCTTTTCCCTCTCCACAACCCCTTCTTCCACCCCTCTCCCCCAACTTTTTCTCCCTTCCCTTTTTCCCTCTCCACAACCCCCTCCTTAATCCCTCTCCAACCCCCTATTTCCCCCCTCCCTTGGCCACTTCTCTCTCTGTCCCACATGCCCATATACTTCAGTCTTAACTAATCTTCCGAAGTAGACGGAGTTCGAGTCCGGAATTGATCATCGGACCTATCACTTGCCTGGCGAATGCGCTACCAACTTCGCCAATAAGAAAACCTAATTCACAAAGATATCTGCGATGTTTATAATGCGCCCAGGTGCTCCGACTCCTTGGCCAGAAGTTGGCTTCAGGGAGCTGTTTCACCCACCAAAGGTGAAACAGACAATGCACACAAGAAGAAAAGACAGTCGGTTAGAAAGCATATAGCATCATAGAGAATAGGAACAGGACGTTTCATGGCACGCATAGCCAGAAGAAGAGATGAGCCACACACCCTTTATAGAGGCGAGAATTCGTGAATCCGCATACTTCCTATGTCTCCGATCATTTAAAATTCCCACCCTTAACCGCCATCATTAATTCACATCCCAGCAGTCCCTAAACCTTACGCTCCCCTTCCCGCCCCAGACACTATCCCCTCAATACCACTCAGTCTGACCTATTGAAGGTCTCGGAGTAGGCCGAAAGCTCAAATAATCTAGAGTGTAAGTGTTATCTGCTTTATTCTGTGTTCTATTGTGCCGTCCAAAAGTCATATTGCACTCGTGAGTGCTTCGGCATCATCGATATATATATATATATACATATACATATACATATATATATATATATATATATATATATATATATATATATATTAGGTAATCTACCGGTTAAGGTAGGTTTTTGGATGGACACAACTATCAAATAAACATTTTGTAACTCCCCACCTAGCAAACTAATCTATATCAGGTCCCTCTTCATCTCGGTGTACTTCTTTCCTCCCTTTATCCCGTCCAACATCCCTATCCTGTTCCTACCCTTACCACGCTTGCCCAACATTCTCCCCTCTATTACCCTCTTCAACATTCCACTACCGCTCAATACGCCTTTCATCCATTTTTCCTGCCTCCATATGATTTCTCCCAACAAACCCCTCTCCTCCCCCACCATTTCTAGTACTTCCTCATTTGTTTTCCTTTCGGTCCATTTCACCTTCTCCATTCTTCTCCATACCCACATTTCAAAAGCCTCCAATCTACGTCTATCCTCCTGCTTCAGCGACCACGTTTCCGCGCCGTACATAGCTACGCTCCATATCAGAGTTTTTACGAGTCTTGTCTTAACATCCCTACTCAACGTCCCCGTCATCAACTCCCTCCTCTTTGAGAAAGCCTCCTTGCCTAGCGCAATTCTTCTCCTTACGTCCCTACCACTTTGACCGTGTTGGTCCAAAACACTTCCGAGATATGTAAACTGCTCTACCTGCTCTATTATTTCCCCGCCTATTTTAATATTTAGCTTAGCCTTTTTCTTTCTAGAAAATCGCATAACCTTTGTTTTATTAATATTGATTCTCATCCCATATTTATCGCACTGAACCTCCAATTCACTCAACAATGCTTGCAACCCCTTGGCTGACTGAGCAACTAATGCTTGGTCATCAGCAAACCTAACCGATTTTACGAATTCCCCTCCGACTTTCATTCCTACCTCCAGTTCTTCCTACATATATATATATATATATATATATATATATATATATATATATATATATATATATATATATATATATATATATATATATATATATATATATATATATTTCTACGTTCGCTATGTTCGACTATAATGTGTTTTCCTATCCCCTTTCCTTATACCTATTTCTGTTTGAATGAATATATATATATATATATATATATATATGTATATATATATATATATATATATATATATTCATTCAAACAGAAATAGGTATAAGGAAAGGGGATAGGAAAAAAACACATAAAAGTCGAACTTAGGACATGTAGGGAAGGCGGATTTTGAGCAGATCACGAAAGTAAAAATATTTCCTTATCCGGGATTTGAACCACGGACCTTCCACTTTGCGGGCGGATGCTCTACCTCTTGAGCTAATAAGAAAACCTGATTTACCTCGAGATCTGCGATCTTATAGAGCGCCAAAGTGCTCCTATAGATGTTGCCCGAGAGATGGCGTTATGGAACTGTTCACCCACCAAAGGAGAAATATACGGGACACAAGAAGGGGAAAGGATAGTGGAAAAGCATTCATACGATATTATAAAGGATAGGAACGGTGCGTTTCATGGCACGCATAACCAGAAGAAGAGACGAGCCACATTGGCCAAACACATATTCAAACTTGGAAATCTCGCCATACGGCGCACAAATATTCATTCAAACAGAAATAGGTATAAGGAAAGGGGATAGGAAAACACATAAAACGCGAACACAGGACATTGGCGCTTTATAAGATCGCAGATCTCCTGGTACATCAGGTTTCCTTATTAGCTCAAAAGGTAGAGCATCCGCCCGGAAAGTGGAAGATCCGTGGTTCAAATCCC